>OU343217.1:280994478-281037310 GCA_910596185.1 Chrysanthemum makinoi
CTGTGTGGGTTTGCCGGATAAAACGTTGGTGAAAAGGGAAGACATGGTTCATAGCGAGGTTCAGATTATGCAGCAGTTGTCAGGGCATTTGGGTGTGGTGACGTTGAAGGAGGATTATGAGGAGCCGTAATCGTTTCATTTGGTAAGACTAAAAGGCAGAAGAAAATTATATAGCGTTTGGCTATGTGTGGAATAGGAGGCTGAAATAGGGGCTGGTACAAGTATGTATAGGGGCTGAAATGGGTGTGTTTGCAATGATGAAATAGGACCGCAGTAGGTGCGTCTCGGGCCTGAAGTGTGCGGTAAAATTGACATATTTTAGGGTTGAAATGGGCATGGGATTGGTGGCTGAGATGGATGTGTTTCGGTGCTGAAATGGGAACTGAAACGGTTGTTAAAGTGTGTTGAAACAGGTATGTTTGGGTGGGTCGGGGCGATGAATTAGCCTTGATTATGATTTTTTTTGGCACCTTCAAATGAAAGGAAAATTTACTTGATTTCGAATCGCATGGAATGAGAAACATGGTGCCATTTTGGATGATTTTGATTTACACACCAAACTTCAAGGTAGATTACTTTCTTATTTACGAAAACTACCTATCTATCCTTTTATAAGTCTGCATTTGATCTTCTCCCTTTTTTTGGAACATTATGCAGAAATGAGCAGGAAAGCGTGAACATAGTGTCACGAGGATTTAACCAAGAGGCGATACAAACAGATGCTACATCCTGAAGTTGAAGTGCAAAAACTGTAACAACGACAATCCTGTAACAAGTACAGTTACCTTTCTCTTTCATTGGTGTTTCAATATATATGTAAAACCATTCTCTTGATACAATTTTTTTTGTATTTGCAGACATGACCTTCATACACCAGGAAAGGTGGATAGATATAGGAACATGATATTGTACCAAGAACTATAAGCAAAGAAATGTGTAACATATACTTCGGTAATATCAGATTCTTTCATGCTGTTTTCTGTAATGATTCCTCTTTGTTTTAGATGATTTTTAAAATGCCAATAAAGTGTATTAAGGTTACAACTGTAATGGTATTATAACATGCATAAAGGTTTTAAATATCAGTTATGTTTTCCATTTGGATGTTAGTCAACTTTACCTATACCAACAATAACCAAAAAAACACGCAAAAAAACCTTAACACTATCGACGAAGCGCTCCTGCGACGACGCGCAGGTTACCCCACTCGTTAGAACTAATCACAAACATTAATCGAATTCTCTTGCATCTTGCAAAAAAATTAATATTGGCGTTTCAAAATAAAAATTATTAAGACATGTTCTTTTGAAAACAAATGATCTCATGCAGAATAAAATTATGAGACGACAATTAAGATAACATAAGCATTATACATTCTAAAGTGTTACCGACCACTGTACATCAACCAAGGAAAAAGAATGAAGATTATAATATTCTTTCAAAAAATACACTTTATATCGAAGACTCCACTGTTGCTTCTTCTAAAATGCTTCCTGTCTGAAAAAGAAATAAATACGTCCAATGTATAGCAGAAGTTACGTGAATAAAGTTATTAGCTTATTGCAATTGAAGAAAAAATATGTGTGAGACAGCAAAGAAGCCAACTAACACATATCTCTAACTATTCCGACTAAAAGTTCTTATATAATGGCATTGTATGAATTATTTTTGTATGTTGTAACTAATGGAAGCAAAGAGATGTAACTATAAAATCGTCGTTTCATTTTCTCATATACCGTCACATTCAAATACTTATTACTACTAGTATTATTTATTTAAGGTAGATATATCGACTTGGTTGACTGTTATGATTCTCCAAACATTTCATACATACCCTCACGTCAAATACTTATTGACTGTTATGATTCTCCAAACTTCACTTTGGTTAAATATCGACTTGGTTGTCATAAGTACAGCAATAAAAAGGCCGTTAAAGAAAAGAAAAAAACAATCCAAGAAATACGACACAAAAGGAAATACTATAACAAAACTAATTCAAAAAATAGCCCGAAATATAAATAGTGGCTAAAAAATCTTCAATGCTATATGATTGAAACAGTTAGCCCATATTCTAGTGTATAGTTGTAATGGGCTCTAGCCCGATTCTAGAATAGTCTGTAATATCCTATTCGTTAGCCCATATTGTAGTGTATAATTGTAACGGGCTCTAGCCCAATTTTAGAATAGTCTGTAATCTCCTATTTATGTGTACGCTCTATTTTGAGATATTCATTCAATAAAATCAACCATCAGTTATTACATTGATCATGGTATCACGAGTCCGCCCCTAAATCTAAAAATCCTCCTTCCTCCTATACATCGATCCATCCATCACCCACTAATTCAATTCGGCAACCTCCCTTTCGACCTAAAACCAGTCGAATCCACACTTCTTTGTATGTGTTGCTCGTGCTAAGGTCACGATCTTTGGTGATTTCCTTTTGTTTTCTATTTGCAAATCGTGTTGGTGATTGTGCAAAGGTCATTAATCCACACGTTGGCATAAGTTATTCGTGCCTAGGTCACGAATCGGTTCCCTTGTTTTGTGTTTTTCATACGGTACGTACCATCTCAAACAATACTGAGGAAGTTGTGCTTAAGTTATCAGAGAGATTGGGGTTAACCGGGCATGTTGAGAATATTAGTGGGAATAACAACACAAACGCACCACCTGTTCGTAATACAAAAGCTTTGTTAGTCACATTATTGGAACGTTTGGGTTTGGGAAACACTAACGAGACACCTACTGGAAAAACTACTAGCATGCTTAATAATAATACACCCAAACCCAGAGCTTACTTTGCTACCCAAAACCCAGGCCCACTCCCTGTCTTTAGCCCAACACAACCCATTGCCCCAACCTTTTATCCCTGCCCACTACAACCAAACGGAACACCAATTGGATTTGATTATTATCCCACCCAAGCCCAGCAGGCCCAACACCATATACCTGCTGCCATTTTTACTTCGGCTCAAACACAACCGCCTGGCCCACTTCACTTTACTTCTACACCGGCAACCTTTAGTTATGCTACTGTTCATCAGGCCCCACATGCTCAGTCTGGGTCAACGTCTACTGCTCTCAGGTCAATGGGACCCACATGTATAACGGGACAGGAAACTATTTTGCCTCTTGCATTCACTGCCAGGGCTCTTCATGATCCCACAACGGGTGCCTGGAACATGGATACAGATGCAAGCTCACATCTTAATGCCTCAGTTAATAGTCTTAGTCATGTTTTTAATACGTGCATGTATCCTTCCGTCTCGGTTGGTGATGGGCATTATTCCTCGCTGCAATACGGTCATAGTATTTAGCCCCTCTTTTCGACCTCTTCACCTAAATAATGTTCTTATTACCCGCATATTGTCAAAATTTAATATATGTTCGTCCCGATTTGTTCGTGAAAATAAGCTAGACTGTTGAATTTGATCCTTTTGGATTTTTTGTTAAAGATTTCATGACATGTCGGGTACTTCTCCGATGTGATAGCACGGGGGACCTTTATCCCATCACAGCTCCGTCTCCCATACCTCAAGCTCTCCTAGTTAGTCAACATACGTGGCATAAGCGTCTTGGACATCCAGGAAGAGAAGTGTTACGTCGTCTAGTTTCAAATAATTTCATTTCATGTAATAAAGAGAAGCCTCCCATGCTTTGTCATGCCGGCAAACACGTTAGACTTCAATTTGCTAGTTCCAGTACTATCGTTAATGCTTGTTTTGACATCATTCACTCAGATGTATGGACTTCACCAATTCCGAGTCTTTCAGGTTTCAAATATTATGTATTGTTCTTAGATCATTATTTGCATTTTGTTTGGGTTTATCCTTTAATTAACAAATCTGATGTTTTGTCTAAATATGTAATCTTTCGTAATTATGTTCACACTCAATTTAAGTGTGAAATCCGGTCCTTTCAGTGTGATCATGGTGGTGAATTTGACAACCGTAACCTACATACACTTTTTATCGACAATGGCATTCAGTTTCGCTTTTCATCCCTAAAACATCACAACAAAATGGCAAGTCTGGACGAATGATTCGCACCATCAATAATCTCATTCGGAACTTGCTTTTTCAAGCCAACCTTCCAGCAACTTTTTAGGTTGAAGCTCTTAATATGGTTGTTCACTTACTCAATATCTTGCCCTCAACTGCTATTGCCAACGAAATCCCTTATACCTGACTGTTTGGCCAAAACCCGGACTATAGCCTTATACGCAAGCTTCAAATATTTGGGTCAAGCTTCAAATCATCGTGGGTATCGTTGCCTTGAATTAAACACCAATAAAATCATCATTTCTCGCCATGTAACCTTTGATGAAACTGTTTTTCCATATGGCACTTCTAAGCCAACATCGACACCCAACTACAATTTCTTGGATGACTCACCCGATATAAATTCTCCATTCATTCCATGCACCCTTTTGTACAAACCAATTGTGCCTCAACCCACAAATGAGCCAACAACACCAACTCCCACCAGTCCCAATACGACCCAACATGACACATCCCATATCCCATCACCACCGGCCGCCCAACAACATACACCAAACCTATCACCACCCGTGAATCAACACCAACACATTATCCTAGATCCTCCTCACAACCCAAACCCAGTCTTGATTCATCCCATGGTTACACAATTTCGTGTCGGGACTAATCGTCCTACTGAGCGTCTCAATATGCATGTGTCTTCGTTTTCACCATTACCAAAATCTTATCGTGATGCGTTTAATGATCCAAATTGGCAAAATGCTATGCGTGATGAATACACTCCACTTGTTAAGAACGGAACTTGGACCCTTGTGCCCCGACCCACGGACACCAACATTATTCGCTGTATGTGGCTTTTTCGCCACAAGTATTTGGCTGATGGCACTCTAGTCGCTACAAGGCTCGTCTTGTGGCAAATGGTAGTAATCAATTAAAGGTGGTTGATATGGATGAGACCTTTAGTCCAGTGGTTAAACCGGGTACTATTTGGACTGTTCCAAGTTTAACTACTTCTCGACATTGGCCGATTCATCAGCTTGATGTTAAGAATGCTTTCTTACATGGTGATTTATCGAGACAATTTATGCATCAGCTCAGGTTTAGGGACTCTGTGCATCCTTATATGTTTATTGCTTGGCCTTCGTATGGGCTCAAGCAAGCCCTAGAGCTTGGTTTGGCGATTTTCATCTTATATCAATGGGTTGGGTTTTCATAGTATTTGTGACTCATCATTATTTATATACGACGGGGGCGGATCTTGCTTACATATTATATGTTGATGATATTGTTCACATGGCCTCTTCTCAGAGTTTGTTGCAGTGAATTATTAGATCCTTACATCGGGAGTTTGTTATGACAGTCACGGGTCATAATTATTTTCTAGGTATCTCATTTGCGTGATTCTTCGGGTTGTTTTTATCTCAAGAAATATGCTACTTTTGGTTTTGAGAAACATATGGTTAATCTGTAATCCCGTCGGACTCTTGTTAAACACCGAGTCTAAAGCTGGAGGATGATGGTGATCTAATATATAATCCTACTTTATATCGGGTCTTGAAGGTTCTCTTGATATCTACCTTTACTGCCAGATATATGTTATGCGATTCAAAGAGTTTGCTTTCACGCATGACCGAGAGCCCCATTTCTCCGGCTCAAACGGATTTTACGTATGTTCGGGTACCTTAGTCTATGGGTTCTGATTGTTTGCGTCTTCTACTTCATCATTGGTTGCATATTACGATGCAGGTGGTGGTTGCCCTACTACTAGGAGATCGACTTCAGGCTAATGTGTCTTTCTTGGCAACAACCTTCTATCTTGGTCTTCTAAGCCCACGACTCTCTCGTTCTAGTGCGAGTAGAGTACCGTGGGGTTGCCAATCTTTGTTCTTGAGACTTGTTGGTTACTGAATTTCCTTCGTGAGCCTTACACACCTTTATCTACCGCTACGCTTGTCTACTGTGATAATGTTAGTGCAGTCTACTTGTCTTGTAATCGGTTCGACATGAGCGTATGAAGCACATTGAGATTGATATACACTTTGTTAGAGACTTGGTTGCTCTTGGTCGGGTTAGGGTTCTTCATGTACCTTCTCGCTATCGAGTATCAGACATTTTCAAAAGGTTGCCATCACCTCATTAGGAGTTTCGCTCCTCGAGAATTCGGTGTCCTCCCGCTCTGACTGCGGGGGAGTGTTAGCCCATATTGTAGTGTATAGTTGTAACGGGCTCTAGCCCGATTCTAGAATAGTCTGTAATCTCCTATTTGTTAGTCCATATTGTAGTGTATAGTTGTAACGGGCTCTAGCCCGATTCTAGAATAGTCTGTAATCTCCTATTTATGAGATATTCATTCAATAAAATCAATCATCAATTATTACATTGATCAGAAACATCTAACTTATATAACCAAATTTGATTACCTTTATTAAATTAACTAAATTACTAAAGTCGGCGATCAACAATTCAATTCCCAAATTGGGTAAAGGAAAATTAACAAAAGCAAATCGTAATAATATATTTAAAGTGGACAGAATACACAAATACATTTATTAAGTGGGACTATAACTTTTAGTAGATAAGATAACCTACATCAACAAAACAACTCTCACTTTGACTCGACACGAAATGTAAAGAAATCAAGATCTCAGTTTGGTTTTATTTCGCATCTCTTATGAGATTTAAAGAACTTTAAAGATCTTCACATCACGAAAAAACCAACTCTTCATAGATCTTTTTGAAGAAAGGCTTCTTTTAATTTTCGAAAGCTATAAAGAAAGAACAAAACCAATAGATTTCATCCTTTACTTTGTTTCAATCTGAAAAACGAAATACAACAAAAAAACGACACCTTACCCGAGACCACATAAGGATCTTGAAGCCGAAATAGAGAAATTTGAAGGGTTCGTTTGTTAGTTTCAGTTCGTGGTCGTGTTGATACAACTGAAATAAGAAAGATTTGTTGTTTGTGTAAGGATGGATCGTACAAATTTGTTATATGTGATGAGGGGTGAGATCAATAAAGATCAAATAAAAAATAAAGATCAAATGGATCAATCTGAACCATTTATTTTTTATCAAGTTAATTAAATTTACTTTCACTCTTATATTTAAAAATTAAATATCTAATAAACCGTTAATAGTTAAATAAAATTAATTATATCATTGCGACAAGAATAAAATTATCTTTCTATAGAGATATATTACACTATACATAACCCCAAAACCCTAAAAAACCCTAACCCCTAAACCCTAAAACCCTAAACCCCTAAAAACCCTAAACCCCTAAAACCCTAACCGCTAAACCAAAAAAAACTAAACCCTATCCGCTAAACCGTAAAAACCCTAAACCCTTAACCTCTAAAAAGCTTAACCCAAAAAAGTCAAACCCTTAAACCCTAAAAACCTAAACCCTAAACGTACACCCTAAATCCACAAAAAAAAAGTCAGAAAAAAAAATTCGTCAAAAGTATATGATGTGGGATATCAAATTAAAGGTAATTTTATGATTTTCATGATAGTATGACTAGTTTCGTCTAACGATCAATGATTTGTGAGATATTTAGTTTTTAAACATGAATGTGAAAGTTTATTTTATTGTTTTAATGAAAAAATAAATGGCTGAGAATGGTTTATTTGATCTTTAGTTTTTCTTTGATCTTTAGGCCGCCCCCAGTAAGGGCACTCAATCCCCCTCATTTTCCAATGCGTCGAACTTTTCTACCAGAAGCTGACGTGATGGGTTTCAAATAAGGCGACCTACACTACAAAAAAACATACCCCACAAATATACCTTTTATATTTATTAAATACCCACACAAAAAAGAAACCAGTCGATCGTGTAAGCGATCACTTCCCTCCTGGAACCATGCTCGATCGAATGGCCACATAAGGGGGATTGATTAGAAATCGATCGACTCGGTCGATTTTCCAGCCTTACTGCGTCCAGCCTTATTGATCCAAACTAAAAGTGATTGAGTGATAAGGTAGAGAGAAACACATAGTTGGTGGAATGGTTCTTTGGTGTTTTGTTATTGGGTTGTGATCTTATATAATGTGAATTATTAGGGTTTATTTGGATTAGTTTTGTGGGATGGATCATGTTGTGTATGGGCCGACTATTAAACTCATCAGGGACGGAATTTTTAGAGGCACCGTAAATGTCATTCTAATTATAATTAGTGTAGCTAATTACAAAAGCAAATCAACAAACTTTGTGCATCTTTCACTTCAAAATACATGTTTGGCAAAACATTTGTAGAATTATATCTTGTAAAATTTATAAGCTACAAGCATGTTCTATTTGGATCTTTTTTAATAAAAGTGTTTGGTAAAATAGCTGTTAAATGTAATTATAAGATGTAAAATAACATAAAAGGACAAATCTATAATTGTAAACAAATGTTTGGAGAGTATATTAGTAATTTAAAGTTTTAACAACATAGACATTTAAAAGCTTACGTAATCAGCCTTTTCATTTTGGGTATTTGTTTGAAATAAAAGCTTGTAGGTAGTGCATACAAACGAAGCTACTTAGTTTATAAGAGATTATTTTATAACAAAAAACTAATAGCTCTCTCAAAAAGCCCCTGCCAAACAGGCCTAAAAATGGTGTCATTAATACTCCACAATGATTTTTTGAACTCAATCTTTCAATATATATGATTTTCCACACATGTCATTATTACCATCTAGATGTAAAAAATTCATGTTTAAATTGGATAGAGTTGTTTAATGTAACGCTCTATGTCTATCCCCTCCGTTGTAACTTGTGTTAGCTCCTTACTAATTCGTGTGTGTGATTGATTTTAGTATTTTAATTTTCGATATCCTAGGTTAGTCAATTTTCTTTCTAATAACAGGTTTCATTCCTATTAATTTTTTTCCGGAGCTCTGTTTTAGTTACATATTTTGGGTCAAATTAAAGCAGTCATTAGTCATTTGGTTATATTTTGTCTCCAAGAAAAGCAATATTGTGACAAAGCTCTTACGACACAAGGAGACACGGAGCCAAGAATTTTCATTAAGGAGGGCCATAATCATTCTAACCAATCTTAAACACTGATGACGCCTATGACCTTTAATCGATAAAATATGAACATGTGTTATCAAACAAGTAGATTTTAACACTCCAAGTTAACTAGATACGTGCTTTGCTATATTTTGATACATTACCTCAACAACACAATTATACAACTAAAATCAATAAAAAAACAATAAGTAATAAATGAAAAATAATAGAAAAAAATGTTAATGGATTTCTCTTTCTTCTATCCAATCTGACAAAAGGTGTGGAGACGTGGAGTTACTATCATACACACAAACATATCATTTTATATTAATTTTTACCAATCTTGGTTCCTACACCTATCGAAAGTACTTGCATTTCTTATCGCTTTTCTGTTTTAAACAACTCTTCTTTAAACACTTAAAGCTGAACTTTGTAACTCAGTTTTTCTTAAATATTCGAAACGACTAAAAACTTACTCCATCAGTTGAGAAAATGAAGAAAACAGGCAAACGGTGGCTCAAATCGTAACTACAACAAACAATTATTATCCGACAAACATAAATGATAACAGGGATGCTTAAATATTGGCCACTGACAGGGGATAGATCGAAGACATCATCAAACGCGCGCTGAGAATCAAGCTAAAAGCTGGGCTAGTTGGTCTGGTTGGGGGTGGCCGAGCATGTTCCAGCTCATTTGCCTTAAAGCAAGAATATATCTTATTGACAAAAGAGCTTGAGAGATTTAAGGCAAATGAAAAAAGTTTTAAAATTGATTATGCAAAAAAAAGAAGCCTTTGAACTTGGTTATGCACAAGCTGTTTATCGGGAAAAACAACTTATTAAAAAACTCGATCGACAAGCTAGTGCTAACACAAACATTAATAAAGCTCTTACGCTCAGTTCTCGAGTTGAAATTTGAGAGGAAAAGAAAGGAAATGACAAAAAATTTATGTTCTTGAGCTTTATTTAAAAGGGGAAAGGGAATCGGTAAACAAGAGGAGGAGAAGCTTTGATAGTGAAATCTTCTTCCCACTTTTGAGAGGAAAGGGAAAAGAAACGGAATTGAAACTCGAGAACTGAGCGTTAATGAAGAAATTTTAAACCTTAAATCTCAAGCGATTGAAAAAGAAATGTGTTATGTTTTAGAGAAACGAATCAAGGCCTATGAGAAGTATGATGAGTCTGTCAAACCATTGTTAACAAGAAAAGAGGAAGTAGAAATAGGTTAACCTGACACTAATTATCACAAAAAGAGTTCAAAAGTAGATTTTGGAAAAAAAAAACTTAACAAATATTCAAAGAATGAGAATTCAACTCTTTAGAAAACCTCTTCTAATTTTGAGATTATTAAAACGAATCATGCAAAAGTAGTTTCTACACTTGAAAATGGAAATCAAGAGCTTTTGAAACAAATAACAATCTTGAAAACAATATATAAAAAACGGGACAGAATATTCAGACTTTTGAAACAAACTATTCATACGTCGGGTCTTATTAAGGGTCATGCTATTGCAACACCCCATAGGGGGTGTTTGTACTTTCCAAATCATTGGGGGTCTGCTTTGTGGCGGTGGAGGAGGGAGGGAGGGAGGGAGGGAGAATGTTTTTCTTGATTTTCGAGCCAAATTTTTGTTATAAGTATTTTACTACTAGTTTTTAAATGTTTTTTTGTTATAGTTATTACTAGTTTTTACAAGTATTTTTACTACTAGTTTTTACAAGTTTTATTCCAAATTTTTTCTTTTTACAAGTTTTTTTTTTTAGTTTTATAACTTTTTACAAGTTTTTTTCAGTTTTCAGTTTTATATTTAAAAAAAAAAAAAAAAAAAAAAAAAAAAAAAAAAAAAAAAAACGTAGTCGGAAAATCTTTGAGGCTCAGATTCGAAGGTTGCAAAGTGAGATTTTATCTCACTTTACCGTCCATTCGGTTTCGGTTATCATCATCGTCGCGAGGAAAATTTTAAGGCTCAAATTCGAAGGTTGCAAAGTGAGATAAAAATATCACTTTACCGTCCATTGGTTTCAGTTATCATCATCGCCTACACAAGTTCAAAACGCACAAGTCACAAGATTATCAAACGCACAAGTCACAAGTTCACGAGGATTCTCAAAGCGCATAAGCATCACAAGTTCAAAACTGCAAAAGTTTCACAAGTTCAAAACTGCACAAGTCACAAGATTCTCAAACTGCACAAGTCACAAGTTCACAGGATTCACCGGACGTCATATGCCCTATGGACAACATTCCCAGAAATCATGCTGATGGACTCCACATACAAAACCACGTTGTTTAAACTGCCATTCTTTACAATTGTTGGAGTTACTTCAACAAACAAAACATTCTCAATGGCATTTAGCTTTTTGAACTGTGAAAAAGAGCCAAATTTCATATGGGTGATGGAATGTGTTAAGAGGGTGATAGAAGAACAATATTACCCACGGGTTATCGTCACCGAAGCGAGATTTAGTGTTGCTTGAGGCATGCAGCCGAGAATTCCCAAAAGCTAACAAATTACTTTGTCGATGGCATATTAATCAAAATGTGCTCAAGCATTGGAACAAATTCGATCAGAAGAGAGTATGCGTCCGTTAGATGGACATGGGATTTGATGGTTAAAGCTCCGACCCAAGATGTGTTCATGCACTATTATGAGCACCTACAAGATTTATTGGTCCAAAAAGCAGGTACTTAACTATTAATACATTTTTTATTATTATTCAATAAATAACTACCCAATTGTTTCTCACTTTATTAATTCATTGTTTTCTCGGGCGTTTTGCGGTATTTTAATAACGGTCGCAACATTACGATCGCATGTTCGGTAATGTACATTACCGATCAATATTGCGACTCGCCGATAACAACATGTAGAGTTGAGGGTCAACACGCGTTGTTGAAGTTATACTTAGGTTCCACACAGTCCAACTTAGACACGTTGTTGATTTGGCCGACAAGATTCTAGCAGCCAAGCTGCGATAAGAGACTCTTTTAATACAAGCATAATCAAGCGCATGCGTGTAAGGCACACTATTTGATGAATTGCGGTATAATGTTTCAAAACATGCTTTACTATTATCGCAGAAAGTAAGCGGGATATGGACCCATGAATGTGGTCATCGATTCGCGTTAGTTGGATGATTATGCGAGCGAGCGGCTATTGCTACAATTCTTAACGAATTGTTGTATGCATATCAATTCAAGATCTACTACGTGTCTTCCGTTAGGTCGAGGACAACACAACTATTGTCCCGTTGTGATTCTTCATGTGGGGAAGCCCGGTACTCACTACGTTCATGCGCTTCTAGATGGAGACTCACCACTCCGCGTACTCACCCACAATGGAGCGTTGGACATGGCGTGGTCGATGGGATGAACCTGTGTTTCTTTGAACGATAAAACATGTTTAGATATACGTAGTATAGACATATGTTGCAAACGACTTCGATTTATAGAAAACGATTCGATTTATATTGTAAATGACAAAACATGTATAGAAGATTACGGATTACTAATTTATAGTAAACGATTACTGATTTATAGTAAACGATTCCTCATCTTTTGTTACGATTTTGCTCTGCTTCGGTTCTTTATCATCTTTTTGTTACGAGAATCGGATGACATTGATGGAGGACATTGTGTGTTAGCAACACACCCGCCGTGTTGAGAGTCCGATTATGTGCCTTCTTCTCCATCTTATGTGCCTCCTCTCCAACTATATCTCCAATTTGCAGAGATGAGGAGAATTTTATACACCGTCCTCCGGTTCTTCCTCATCTTTGTTACTGCCTGTCTGCTTTGTGATGCTGACGAGAGATTGCGGATTGAGGAGGCGATTTGAGTTAGAGTTTCGTGTGGGATAGATGGCAGCATCATTGGAGCGACTACGCCTCTGGCGTGATTGATCTTAGTTTCTAGTTATATTGTGATTTTGTGAACTATGTATCAACTATTAATCTATAACAAGCTTGGTTATTTATGTATTCGAAGCTTGTAATTTTCTGAACCATGATATTATTGATTTATGTTGTTAAATAATTATACAAATTCTTTTGGCCAGATGCAACAAAAATCCTTTCTTGTCGTTGTGAGCAGGGGACTTATAATTGAAAGAACATCCTAAAAGCCCAAAAGTTATGGTCAGAAGTATTATGCATTTCCTTTTCAGGTAAAATAATTATACGTTTACTTATTTACGTAAATATATCAATAACTTGTTTGTTAAGAATACATTTCTTATAATTGTTTCACCATGTAACGGTAGGGGTGAAGACTATGGGTGTCGATACTTTATGTGGAAGGATGTATTTCAACAAACGTCTTTTAGTCAAGGCTTTTCTTCAACTTGATCTTTCAAGCTAAACTAAAGATAACATGATCAACATGCTTGAAACAAGAAACCAGATGTTATTGTCTCAAAACAATATGTTGAAGGCAAGAATAAAAACGTTTGAGGCATCACTGGAATTTGCAAGAAATCCCGTTGATCACGCATGTGGTCGAGTGGAATACTCTATGACCTTATAGATGACATTAATAATTTTCTGTGAGTTAGATTTCGTTGTAGTAGTAGCATTTGTTGTTGTACTTGTTTAATGTTTTAATATTTAATGTTATTGTTTAATTATATGGAAACAAATACACAATAAAAAAAACATAACGTAAAAAACTACACAAATATATTTTACACAAATAAATATACACACATATAAAAACACTACACAAATAAGTATACTCTACATATAAAAACACTACACAAATAAATACACTATACATATAAAAACAGTACACAAATTAAATATACTACACAAATTAAACATTACACAATTAGATACAAAAAAAAGGAACAAAGTACGGATGGGACAATGATGGGACAACCCTACATGGGGTGCTTGGGAAGTAAATAATGGGGTGCCCCATTAGACTACCCCTCTTATTAATGGGGGAAAACAAACTTACTTTGAGATTCTGAATCCATCATTTACGGAAGATAAAATTAGATTCAAAGCTAAAGATATCTTGAAAACCAAAATTGTACCTTACTTGCATCATGTTAACGTTCGTTTAAATAATTTTGAACAAGATCTTTTCTATGACATGAAGAAGATCTAACTTATGTCATGTATCTTAAAGACGAATTTGATAAAAAAAAATGCTTAATATAGGATATACTAAAAGAATTTTTCACAAAAAAATGCGTAAACAAGATTTCAAACGAAGCAATTGATGTCAAAGCAGAATTGTCAAAAAGTACTGCACATTTGAGAAATATTTTGCAAAACTTCTTGAGGCATAAAGTATTTCTTTTGAAATCGAACTACAGAAAAAGACTGAAGAAAACAAGAATGAAAAATAATTTTCTGAAAACTCTTTGACATCAGTGCAAGAAAAGCTTGAAAATGACAACATTTCTTTGGAATTCAAATTGGTGAAAAAGAAAGTGAGCATTTGAAACTAACGTATAAAAACTTGTTTGATTCAATCAAATGCTCTAGAGTTCACCAAAGTAAAAAAACTTGTTTGATTCAATCAAATTCTCAGGAGTTCACAAAAGTTTAAAATCTCACTAAGAAAAAGTTTTAAAATCCCACTAAGAAAAAGTTTGAATTTTTTTTTTTATTCAATCAAACAAGAAACAAAAAGATATCAGAGATTTAAACTCTCACTGAGAAAAAGTTTAAAAATATTTTAGAAGTGATTGTATCAATGAGAAAGAAAAAGCTTGCTTCTCAAATTACCAAAGTTTCCTTTCCACATTCTTTGTTCGAATTTAATACTTCAGATTTTGAAAAGAAAACGGGGGAGAAAAAAAAAATCTTTTTGAAAATGATCAATATGTGCTTCAAACAAAAGTTCTTGAGCTCGAAAAGTTTTTAGCCCAAAAGACAAAAGATTTTGAGGATACCAAAATTGAATTTTCATACAAAATTGCCAAGTTTGAAAAATATTTTGAATGACTTGAAAAGGAAAATGTTATTTTCGAATGAAAATTGGCTCGTAAGATTGATGATTCTAAAGCGGAAAAGATCAGCTTTTAAAGCAAATTGCTTTTTTAGAATCAAGTTGGCATCACAAGATCATTTTTCTCTTTCAAAAGAATATAATGATTTGAGAACTTCATACAATGCTTTAAAAGTAAAGTTTGATTCTCTTAATCAAACAAAGGATAAAGCTAAAGGTACAAACTCTTCAAAACCCAAAGTAAGTGTTTCGGAGAAGGTTTACATGGGTGAATCTTCAAAACCATTTTCAAGGAAGGTTTCTCAGTTTACAATCTATTATTTTCAAAAAGAAAGGAAGTCTTCAAAGAAACCTCAATGATCTGTAGGGATGAGATCCTCTCAAGTTACTTGACTCAAGTTGAGCCAATATGAGCCATTGGATTTGATCCAATAGCTCAAATCAAAAAAAGTTCTTTTGATTTGAGTCATTGGATCAAATCCAATGGCTCATATTGCCCTAACTTGAGTCAAGTTGTGCTTACAACTTGAGAGGATTCTTGTCCTGATCTGTAACATTTACTCCTCAAAAGGTTTCAAAGTCAAATGCATCAAGTGTCAAAAATCATGTTTTTCAAACACCACACTCTCGTCTTACACCGGTAAAACAAGTGTGCGAACAAAAGCAAGTCATTCATTCTCAAAAGGAAATGCCTTCATTGCAACACAATAATGACTCTGCTTTGAACATCTCAAAGAATGCAAGGTTTCCGTTTATTTCAAAAACAAAATTTTGAAATGAAACACCCAGTTTCAAAAATAGATGGATATTTTCTTCTTCAAGATTTAAAACTCCAAAAGAAACAATGAGCTTCAATGCAAACAGGAGAAATGAAACTCTTTTCAATTTAAATCTACGTTGATTCCACGAGTATAATTTCAAAATGAAACATTGGGTTTCACCTCTCGTTGGAATTCAACTTCTTTATATGAATTGACACAACTTACAAATGGTTTTTGAAATTTGCTAAACCCGTTGGAACCGTGCTTCAATAGGTTCCAAAGGTTGTTGTCTAATTTGATTTCAAAATGACTTCTAAGTATTTTAGCTTATGACAAATATTGGCTAATGCACATTTTAGTGTGTAACTCGCTCTTTCGAATAAAGGACAGTTTTTTATGTTTAAGTGCGGCAATCCTTACGGAAAAGAAGAGAAATCTTCTTCATTTTGAGCAAAATCTATTCAAGATTTTTCAAGCATATTTTTATTTTTTTTCAAAATTTTGCTCAAGGCTATGATTTACAATCATTTCAAATTTTGACTCATTCTCAAAATGATTTAAAAAATCATTACTCCCTCGAACATTATCAAAAAGAGATTACATATAAAAGGGGGGGGGGGATGTGCTTAAAAGATAAATTCAAAATTTGATAATATCACTTAAACGATTCTCAAAATGATTTAATCAGCGTTTAAATGATAAGAGATTAAAAGTTTTAATTGTACGAGAAAGTAAATGAATTTTGTGTATATCCATTTCTGGAAGCATAATTGAGTTTGGTAAGTTTTTTGAAAAAGATTTGACTTTTGAAATGGTGCTCGCAATTTACACCGGAACTCACACAAAATCCAAAATATTTAGGAGTTTCTTTTAAAATCAAAACTTTCAAAGTGGTATAACAATATCATTATTCATAAACTAAACACTTTGAATATATTTTTTTTCAAAACTTTTAATGGTTACGATATCCATACTATTCCAGTTCATTATTCACAATGTTCAAGGCAAGGAGATATAAGAAGATAAGGCTAGGTACCATCCCATGATCCACCAAATCTGGAGAATCCCACATTCCCTAGATAGAATAGATATCCGTAAGTCATGGAGATGATGTATGAGAAAAGGGAAAATGCTTACTAAGTCATGAGCCGTCATTGGAACAATTACAACACGATGATTGGAAGGTTGTGAGTCAATTGAAGGCAAGTATATTGCCTTAATGGTTTTGGGCAACTCACGGGGGTCATTCCAACATTCATTGTCATAGAGGGCAAGGTCCTCTATAGTGCCCCATGATTCTTCCGCGGTTAATTCACTAAGCTTGCCACTGGCCGCTTGGTCAATGGTTTGCCTTGTGGGTAGATTGACATGATCATAGAAAATTTGAACTTGGAGCCAAAGATCAATGCCGTGGTGAGGGACTTTGTGCAGTAAGTCCTTGAATAGAGTCCACGCCTCATAAATGGTTTCACCTTGACATTGTTGGAACATCAAGATATCATTCCTAAGCTTAGTTGTTCTCCCTAGTGGGAAAAATTGGGCGAGACAACGTGTGGTGAGATCATCCCAACTTGAGATGGATCCGGTGGGAAGATGCTCAAGCTAATTACTAGCTTGGTCCCGTAGAGAGAATTAGAAGAGACGCAATCGCCTAGTCTCGAAGTGGTAGCATCAAGGTCGATAGAATCAACGATTTTTCAGGAAGTCCTTGAGATGCTGATTAGGATCTTCGGAACGAAGTCCATGAAATGCATATCCGTTTTGCACCAACCGGCTGGTGTCGGATCGCAGGGCCGTAGTTTGAGCTAAACGGGGAAGCTCAATGGTGTTTCTATAGCCTTGATGGCTTGGTCTAGAGTATTCACCAAGAGTACGGCCTCTTGGCGGGTCTTGTGGTGGTGGTAGTAGATGGTGTGATGGATGGTGTGGTGGATCGTTGTTGGGTGGATTATCACCTTTCATGATGAAAAGTGACATGGTTACAAACAAAAACACAAAGAAGGGGGATAGACTAAAAAAAAAGCTAATAAAAATAAAGAAAAAGCTCACTTGATAGGAATCAAGCGACTGGACCAAATCGAGATATAAAACTAACTAGCTATTCTATTCCCCGGTAGCGGCGCCAAAAATTTGATACGTGGGTTCGGGGTCGAAAGACTTCCTTTTCAACGAGCAAGCTTTACAACCCACTAGGCAGTGTACGTAATCATTGCAGTGTAGTATGGGTAAGCCCAAGGGGTTGATCGTTCTCTAGGGAAATAGAGATGCGAGTAGAGATGTATGACGAAAAGGTGAGGTGAAAAATATTTTCTTTAGTCTTTTTTATATCTTATGAAAGCAAGTAAAATCTCGGGTTTTGAAGAGTGGGGGTTGGTAATTCTATCAATTAAACTACTTAACAATTAAAATTAAAACCTAATTAACTAATGAAAAGGTAAAAGCTAGTGATTGATTGAGCGTGTTCTTATGATAATTAAAAACGTGTTCACTTAGATTTTCTTACTCCCTAGCTATCTTTAATTGGTCGGTTGAATTGTCTAATCATCATTTTAATTGGTGCGTTGTATTCCGTGTTAGTCAGGGGGGTGCCTAATTCCCTAATTCCCAAATTCTATGAATTGTAACTCTCCTCTAGAACATCCGGGATCGCCAAGTACCGAGGTATCTCCCCCGAATACCCTATTATCCTAAAGCTACAACTCACGCAATAAACACAACGATGGCTCAAGTGCATTCTCAATCTTTTTGCTATTTATGACGTTCAAGCTCGCAAAAATTAAAGAAGAAGCCAATTTTCTTTACTCTAGCGTCTAATAATTAAAACAAGAGATAACCTAACAATAATCAACAACTAGGATTCATTGGATCTAATCAAACACTAGATTAATTTAGTTAAGCATGATAGATAAGCAAGAACACAAACAAACAATTGAGCATAGATGAAACATGGTGATAGATTGGATAAACAAACTTATCTTTAGGTGTAAAGAAGGGTTTGGAACCCTAAAATACTGCCCAAGTCGGAAATCTAACGAACTAGGGTTTGCTCTCCAAAATAATACACACAAAATACATAAAATTCGAAGTCTATATTTAGTTATTACACCCGCGACGGCGTCGCCGTATAATGGTGACTCTGACTTTAGGGTTACGTCTTGGACAAGTATTCATTGGGAAGACGTCAGGTAGGAAACTGTGACGCCGTCTGGTTTGCTTGAGGACGTTGTCTGGGATGGATCTTGGTAGTCTGGTGAAGAAAGTAAGGGCGATGCCCTTCTGGATTTATGCGTGACGCCGTCAGCTTGTAAAACCAAAATATGTTCTGAGTCGTCACTTGAGATTTTTCTGAAGGCCTAATAACTGATGCCATCGCCCTAGGAATTGGGACGCCGTCAGGTGTGAAAAACAGCCTTGAATCTTGACTTTGTCGTTTTCTTCATGTTTTCGCTCCTTTTCGTCTATAAATGCTTGATTCCAGCAATTTGCTTCCAAAAGACCTAAAATGTGAAAAGGAACAATTTTAAGCAGTAACGGATAGAAAATGTAACGATTTAAGGCTTAAATGACCCCCCCCCCCCCAAAAAAAAATGTTTGTTTTAAATCCTTATCAACTCCCAACATTCATCGTACCATAATTAACATCCTTCTTTATATCCAAATCGTCATGCCTACTAGGGTTTAGCATATGAGATTCCCTATTAGGGTTTGTGCGTTTCAATACAAAACCCTAAACCATGAAAATGATTGTTTGTACCAGGAAACCCTTTTTACAACTAAATCATCATCGTATCATTAGGTTCACCACCAGGTCACATCAAATACGCATAACCCAAAGTACCATACCCACATTATGATCAAGAAGCAAGAATTTATTAATTCTAGGTTTTCATGTATAAACTTGTAACCAACCATGATCATTAATTGCATGCTAGACATATCCAATGATTGTGTAATAATGATAGGGCAGTAAACACAAAACGAATAAGGACAAACCTTAAAAATTCGAATATTTACCTTTTTTCTCCGGTCGTTTTCTACACTGAATATTTTGTGATTTAAAGCTCCGATTGAAGATCCCTCTGGTGAAAAGTTACAATGATATACGGAGAACATCCACCAAAAATTTTGTCCTGATTTAACGGTTAACGAGTGAGATATCGTTGTTTGCAAACAGCCCTGCAGAGAGGTTACAAAATTTTTTTCAGATTCGAATTTTTACCTTTTCTTCGAAAAACCTTGTATATCCCTAGATCACGAGCTCCCCGAGCTCTGATACCACCTGATAGATCATTTGTGAGCTCAGATTTATTAGATCTTATCTATGGATAAGAATAACAAAGACAATAAGATTCATAGCGGAATAAGTAAGAACAATGTTATTGTATAAGGTTCTTCGTCATCATCTCTAACAACTACAATACACTCTAACATCCCCAATTCTACGTGATCAAGTGTAAAACAGTTATCTAACCTATAACAGGGATTAAGGGAACCTTGATTACCTTGAGGCTGAACACTAGTTGACTATCACCTAGTCTAGGCGTTTACAAACCCATGCCCTAGACACACACATACACCCCTTTGGTGTTCACATCTTGACACACTAAAACTAATAACATGTATTCTTTTTATATAATAGAGAATTAGGTTTACAAAATACTACAAAGGACTAATAAGTAAAATCTTCTTTATCAAGCAAGTCCCTTGTGTTTTGCATTGTCTTCATTCTTCACTTGTAGTTTTGCATTTATCAACTCAGATATAAAACCCAGCAGTTTTCCACATATCGAGAAAATGATGATGGTAAAGTCCTTATGTGAAACGACCTACCTTGTAAAGTTGTCGGAATAGGCACAGTTCAAATCAAAATGTTTGATGGCACGGTGAGGATGTTGACAGATGTCAGGCATGTTCCAGAATTAAAGAAGAACCTCATTTCCTTGGGTACATTGGATTCCATCCGCTGCGACTATCGAGGTCGAGGTGAAGTATTGAAGGTCTCAAAAGGTGCACTTTTTGTGATGAAAGGCGAAAAGACTAATGGCCTTTATTTGTTAAAAGGTAGCACGATTATTGGTGTTGCAGGGGTTTCATCATTGTCAACAAATTTAGACACTACCAAGTTGTGGCACATACGCCTAGGGCACATGAGCGAGAGTGGGATGATGGAGCTTAGTAAACGAGGTTTGTTGTGCGTTGATAATATAGGGAAGTTGGAGTTCTGTGAGCATTGGGTATTCGGAAAACAACACCGAGTAAAGTTCGGCACATCAGTTCATCGGACTAAAGGTACGTTGGACTATATACATTCAGATTTGTGGGGTCCATCTCGTGTTCCTTCTAAAGGTGGTGCTAGATACATTTTAACCTTCATCGACGATTACTCGAGAAGGGTATGGGTGTACATCTTGAAATGAAAGGATGAATTATTTGTCAATTTCAAGCAGTGGAAGACGATGATAGAGAAGCAGACTGGAAAGTTCGTCAAACACTTGAGAACTAACAATGGTTTGGAATTATGATAAGGAGAATTCAACGAGTTCTGCAAGAATGAAAGCATTTTGAGACACCACACAGTGCGATATACACCACAACAAAATAGAGTTGCAGAATGGATAAACAAGACTCTCTTAAAGAGAGCGCCGTGTATGCTTTCAAATGTTGGGTTACCAAATACATTTTGGGCTGAGGCTGTCAACACAACTTGTTATTTGGTAAATCGGTCGCCATCAACTGCGATTGATTGTAAAACTCCTTTGGAAAAATGGTTAGGTACCCCTGCAAACTATATTGATTTAAAGATTTTTGGTTTTCCTGCTTATGCTCATGTTAATGATGGTAAACTTGAGCCGAGGGCAAAGAAATGCATATTTCTAGGATATGCAGATGGGACGAAGGGTTACAGGTTGTGGTGCCCTGATGGTAAATCATCTCGGTTTCTTATAGGTAGGGATGTGACATTTGATGAGTATGCTATGTTGAAGAAGAAAAAAGAGGAACAAGTCGATGCTGAAGAAGACCGGGAATTTAAAGAGCAGGTGGAGCTAGAAATACAAGTTCCACAAGGAGTAGTACGAGGTACTCCTGATGAACCCGTTATACAAGATGCACATGCCTCTGGTGATGAATGATCTCCATAATTATAGCCTAGACCGAGATAGGAAAAGAAGAAATATACGAGCACCTCAATGATTCAGGCATGAAGATCTAGTAGCTTATGCCTTCAACATGGATGAATATATTGAGGTTCAAGAACCTGTTATTTATCGCGCATCTATTAGCAGCCGAGTATCAAAGCAATGGTCCTTAGCCATGAATAAAGAGATGGAGTCTCTTTATAAGAATAATACGTGGGAACTTGTAAAACTGGCAAAAGGTTAGAAGATTGTTGGATGCAAATGGGTATTCAAGAAGAAGGAAAGTATCCCAAGCGTTGAAGATGAAAGGTTCAAAGCACGCCTTATTGCTAAAGGCTTTACTCATAGAGAGGGAGTTGACTTCAATGAAGTTTTTTCACCGGTAGTAAACCATAGCTCTATTCGTGTGTTACTTGCCATGGTTTCTTTACTCGATATGGAGTTGCAGCAACTAGAAGTCAAGACGACATTCTTGCATGGTGAGTTGGTAGAGCAGATCTATATGCGCCAACCAGAGGGGTTCGTGATTCAAGGAAAGGAATACCATGCATGTCTATTAAATAAGTCGTTATACGGCTTAAAGTAATCACCTCGACAATAGTATAAAAGGTTTGGCATATTCATGACTAGCAAATGTTACTCAAGGAGAAATTATGATAGTTGTGTTTATCATATGAAGTTTCCAGATGGGTTGTATGTTACTTGTTGTTATATGTGGATGATATATTGATTGCTTCTAAAAACATGTCAGAGATCGATCAACTAAAAGCTCAACTCAAAAGTGAGTTTGAGATGAAAGACTTGGGTGCAGCTAAGAATATACTAGGAATGGAGATTATAAGTGATAGACGTGAACGAAGATTGTATTTTTCGCAAAAGAAATACATATAAAAGGTACTTCAGTGCTTTGGGATGATCAACTCCAAACCGGTTAGTGTTCCACTAGCTGCACATTTCAAACTTTCATCAGCGCTGTCACCCGATGCTGAGGAGGAGGTAGAGTACATGTCACGTGTTCCATATGCTAATGTCGTTGGTAGCATCATGTATGCTATGGTGTGTACTAGAACGGATATTGCACAGGCTGTAAGCGTAGTGAGTAGATATATGGATTTTCCAGGGAAAGCTCATTGGGAAGCAGTGCAATGGATTCTTAGGTACCTCAGGGGAGCAACTAATTTCAGCCTGGTATATGATAGCGGTGGACACCTATGTTACCGGGTACGTTGATTCGGATTATGCAGGTGATTTGGATTGAAGAAGGTCTTTGACAGGGTATGTTTTCAAGCTCGGCGGATGTGCTATTAGTTGGAAAACAACACTACAGTCAACAATTGCTTTGTCTACCACTGAAGTAGAGTACATGGAAATGGCGGAAGGTATAAAAGAAGCAATTTGCTTGAAAGGTTTAGTTGGTGATCTAGGAATGCAACAGGATCACTCTGTGGTGCATTTTGATATTCAGAGTGCCATACACTTGTCCAAAAACCAACTGTATCATGAAAGAACCAAGCATATTGATGTGCAGCATCACTTTATTCGAGAAGTCATATCTTAAGGGGTTATTAATGTGAGAAAGATTCGTAGCGCAAATAATCCAGCGGATACGTTGACTAAGCCAGTTACTACTAACAAGTTCGAGCATTGCTTGGACTTGGTTGGTATTCACGACATATAAAGTGATGAGCCTAAGAGGGCTGCTAGGAAGCGAAGATTGAGAATAGATAGCAAAGAAATGGAATGTTCGTCAAGGTGGAGATTTGTTGGACATAATTTGTCTACAAGACATAGCTCACCATAGGTGGGATACCCACTTTGAGTAAAATTGTTTCATATGTATAGCCCGACTATTCACTGATTGACTCAATTGCATTTCCTTTGTGTTAATCAAGAAAGTGGCTGGTCAAGAAAGTTGGCTCAATAAATGGCTATGTGGTTGGTAACTATTGATCCTTTTCACATATGGGTTTTCACCCTTTATCTTTCACTATAAAAGGGAAGAACGTGAGCTTCATTCGATCATCCAAAAAATCAGCAAACATACTTGTTTGCTAGGAGAGTTAATTAGTGAGGCTGTTGTAGATAAAATAGAGTGGTATAGAATTGTATTATAAAATTCTATACAAGTGAGCTTTTGAGAGGAGTGTATAAAATCTAGTGAGTGTCCAAAATACATTCAAGAGTATTTCCTGAAGTCTAGATTTTGAGCGATACACTGTGTAACCTCGGTACTCCATATTTGCTAGTGAAATTCCAGTCTTGCTTCCGCCTGTGGACGCAGGTGATCGGCGAACCACGTTAAATCCCTGCGTCTTTATTTATTGCGTAATTGTTCTATTTAATTACTAATCTCGAAAGTACGTTAATCACAACAATCAAGATGTGTTAAGAATTGAACTCGATCTAAGGGACTACTATCTAGGTGTGTTAAGAGCAAGTTTTTTAGTTTTCATGGTGTCAAGTGGCACTCGGAGTTCCACCAAACACTTCAGTAAGACATCCTGAGTGAAACATCCTAATGATCGAAGTGCTTGGAGAAACTCTAAGTGACACTTGACGTTCCTACTTATACATACCTTTGTACTTATGTGATGTGTTTGATGACAGGCATGATGTAATTATGAGTATATACAGGAAAGAGTGGAGATGAGCGTCCGATTAACGTGCATGCATGAAGGAATTCATAGCTTGAACATGGTTGGCATTGTGTCTCCATTAAGATATTGAACCTTGTTTCAATTTCATGTAAGGGGAGGGGGAATCTAACTGTGAAGTCCGGAATAATTACAGAACAAACAAGGTATTAGATTCTCATTTCATTATCTGTCCCATATATGTGAATAGGTTGACTTAACTGCATACATTTTGGTAATAAGAATATAAAGATAACGTTAATAATGATCTAGTAACCAAGTATAGTACACGTGAGGAAATAAAAATGATAAAGTAGAGTTCGCATTTTCAGCCTATTCACATATGAAAAATGACGATAAGAATTTTGTTTTATTCAAAAAACAGAATTGTGTTTTCAAAAAAAAAAGAACAAGAATTGTGTTTTATTCAAAATGGGTCTGATGAAAAAAAATGCTAGAATGGGAATTAGTCAAACGGGTTGGAAAGTGTTGTCCAAAGTCCTCTTTTTAATGCATAAAAGTATAAATTGATATATTCAACCGTTTTGTTATATAAACATTGCACAATATGAAAATATTACACAAACAGCAACAAAAACAAATTCAATAGTATTCCAAATGCGAAACAGGAATTCACTATGGCATTTTCTCAAATTCCTAAAGAAGAAATAATAGAGATAATGGTTATGTATATCTGTATGGAGAAGTGGTCTAAACCGGAATCTACATACATACAAACCCACACTTGGTTTTCTGTGATGCCTAGACCTCAACCACAGAAGCTAACTGCGCAGGAGCCACTTTTAAAAGTGGTTGAAGAGCCCTGACAATGATGCTCATATTTGGCCTAAAGTCCGGCTCATCTTGCACATACAATGATGCCACTACTGCAAGAATTGCAACAGCTTTCAAAGGATACTCTCCGTTTAAGTTTTGGATCTAAGCATTGTTCAAAATGCAATATTAATGCAAAACTACTAAGCCCTAGAGTTAACAATTTAAAATGATTCATAAATAAACGATATTGTGCAATAGAGTTAGGATCAAATAAGAAGATTACTTAAAATAAGAAGTAATAAGAAGAAATATAACCGCAAATCCGAGATGCACCGACCTAAATTAGATGCATCCTTATAATCTTAGATACATTATAATGCACCATAGTGTGTTTTCTAGCTTTTAATCATATGCATATACGTATATTAGATGCATTTCATTATTTCTCGTATTTTTTGTTCCTCTGCACGTGCCAAAATCATGAAAATCAATTTGCACCATCTATACATTAAATTAACTTTCGAAACTCAAGATGTTACATCTGTATGAATAGAAATGCATCTAATGCAAGTCGTTGCATCTCAAATGCGTGGTTTTGGTCACTTCTCACCACTTCTTATTTTAATTTACTTCTCACTGGATCCCTACTCTTGTTCAATATATATGATTATATTGTTATCTTTGGTCATTTATATTATTTGCTTTTAAGTTTCGGTGTTGACCTTTTTTGGTGTTTGGATATAAACAACTTTTCTTACAGAAGAAATGATTAGCATAATTGTATGATTTACTTCCCTTAAGTCCGTTATTCTGTGTAATATTAACCATTTTGAATTCCGAATTTTTTATTTGTCATTTATGTTTGGACTAAACATTGGCTTCGTGTCCTACCTAATTCTACAAAGTAATTATGCGCTCATATTTTAGTTGATCTTTTATATTGATAGCTCCTATCACACATTCATAGGTACTAGCTTAATTGTTGCCATAAAGTGAAATTCTAACAAGGATAAATTGCTTGCATCATGATATTTTTTATTGGGTAACCATGGTTTCTGTTGGAATTTTATACTCATAACAATTATATATAAAACAAATAACATCATCAAAGCATGCAGCGGAAGACAATAGGAATAATATATGTAAATAATTAATCAAACAAGAAAGTGCGTACCTTTTAGCAATTCAAGAATCAAACGATGATTGAACAAGAATCAAAAACCCAAAACCCTAATTAAGGGTTTATACAAATCGACCACCAAGATTCACAAGCTCAATCGTGCTTGTCCTTCGTTCTCGTACACACGTACTAATAGCGATTTGATGTGAAAAGCTAGTTTCTTGAATCACAAATAAAACCAAATACTTAATCTTGAGTTAAGCAAATCGAAACCCTTGTGGTTTGGGATGTTCGATCGGCCACACAAGAAAGAGAGGAGAAGGAGAGAAATTAGGTTATCAAAGTGATCCAAGATTAGTCAGTAATGAATACATTGATTTGTATTTATAGTTAACATATCTTGGAGTACAAGTTTGAGTGGGTTTGGGTTTGGCAACACCCCAACAGATCGGCCAAAGCCCCAAAGGGGATTCTAGAACTTTCCCGACTTGTAATTTCATCTCTAGTCCTTCTAGTTAATACTTAACGACCGTTAACCAAACCTCGTTAATTATTTAACTAGCGTTATGTTTTATTTCGTGACTAATAATTAATAATAATAACGTTTTATTTATATTAATTATATACATCAATTCTCATACGTAATGTGTGCAATCCTAAAGTCTCGAGTTCGAATCCGGACATACTATTATTTAAATATCCATAAAACCTTTCGCTCCTCTTGGATATTACTAAATATAGTAATGACATTGGTTAGTCTAGCTTTCACACGCCAACGCCCCCAGATCGAATCGAGTATGGTCTCCTGGAAAAAACCATTTAATGATTCATCATTTTTACTTATCATTTTGTTACTAATACTACATTAACTATGAATATGGATCAAGTCATTTCATAAGTTAATATTCTATTTTTCGTTGTATATGATTGAACAAGATTACCAAATCATCTGAACGTATTCCAGATAGATCTTGGGTATGGCCATACAAACATCTTGTCAATCCTACGAGGGGCCCAAAATAGTATTATGCTTTGAAACAAATTCAAAGGAACAAATTCTCTTGACTACAAACATAACTCATGAACTTTGCAACACTTCCGAAAATAGCCCTTATAACTACCAGTATTTGGATAGCGTTAGACTAACTTACACAAATGCACTACATTCATATCAGTTATCTGGTATCTCAAGTCTGAGGATAAACACTTTATGATATACTTAATGACAAAAATCCATAAAGTATCATCATGTAAAGTTGGGATGAGTCCTATATTCAATTCATTGAATATCATGTGAATCTGGTATGTCCCACGCATCAATATACTTTAAAAGCATATTCTACCAAAACTCAGATTTGTCTTAATTCAATGACATTCCCACATCATTGATTGACAACGGACTATTTAGAATAACATAAGTCATTCACGGATTAAACATGCAAATATAGGATATAATATTAAGAAAATGAAAAATAAACATAAACAACTATTTCATTTCATTTAAGTAATATTTGTTCATAACATCCTTTATCCAAATACTAATCACGATCACGCATGAAACTACTAGCTAAACGAAGTCCTATCCCATCAAAGATAGTCGGTAAGTTTTTCTTTTAGAAAAGGCTTCGTAAAGGGATCAGCTAGATTATCATCTGTATGAACTTTGAGTAGATTGATTTCACCTATGTCGACTTGTTCTCGAACATAGTGATACCGACGAGGAAAATGTCTGGCGCCCTTCATGACTCGAGGCTCATTGGCAAATGTTATTGCAGCAGAGTTGTCACAATACACATTTAAAGGTAATTCGATTGAGGGCATTACTCCGAGTCCCGAAATGAATTTCCTAATCCAAACAGCTTCCATCGCAGCTTCTAAGCACTATGTACTCACCTGTAATAGACATCACAACCGTTGTTTGCTTCTTGCTCTTCCAATCAACTAACCTCCTCCATTAATGATAAAGACATAACCAGTTTGACACTTCGTATCATCTTTATCAGTTTGGAAAGACGATCGCAAAAACCTGAACATCAAGTTCGCATCCGATTTCCTCCATACACTAGAAACATTTCTTTAGTAGCCCTTAGATACTTAAGAATGTTCTTAAACTTGCCGTGTTTCACACTGGTTCACCTGCGATATCGACCGGTGATATTTTGTGCAAACGCCACATCGTGGCCTTGTACATCTTACATCATACATGATAGATCCTACAACCGAAGCATAAGGAACTTTCTTCATGTAAGCCACCTCTTCAGTGTTGACGCCGCATAGTTTATTACTTAAGTCATGTTCAACTTGCATTGGCAAATATCTCTTCTTGGAATTTTGCATACTGAATCTCTTCAATATTTTATCAATGTAAGCACTTTGGCTTAGTCCAATTAACCGCCTTGATCTATCTCGGTAGATCTAGATTCCCAGAATAAATGCTGCTTCCCCTAAGTCCTTCATAGAAAAGCACTCTCCAAGATAAGACTTAACATCTTGCATACTTGGAATGTCTTTTCCCATGATCAATATGTCATCGACATATAAGACAAGGAAAATAACATTACTCCCACTAGCTTTGTGATACACACATGGCTCATCAAGATTTTGAGTGAAACCAAATTTCTTGATTTCTTCATCAAACTTCTTGTTCCATTGCCTTGATGCTTGCTTCAATCCATAAATGGATCTTTGAAGTTTGCATACACGCCGGATACTTTGGATTCACAAACCCTTCAAGCTGCGCCATATAGATGTCCTCATCTAGGCGACCGTTTAAGAAGGCAGTTTTTACATCCATTTGCCATATCTCATAGTCATAGTACGCAGCTATGGCTATAAGAATCCTAATAGCTCTAATGTTCACAGCACAGAGAAAATGTCTCCTCATACTCTACCCCATAGGTTTGAGTATAACCTTGAGCTACAAGACGAGCTTTATAGGTGTGTGCATTGCCATCTATGTCAGTCTTTATCTTAAAAAGCCACTTACTTCCAACTACCTTAGCATTTGGAGGTAAGTCAACCTCTATCCAGACTTCATTATCTTTCATGGATTGCATTTCCCCATTCATTGCAACTCGCCATTTCTCTTTTCAGACTCATCATGGCAGCTTTATAGTTAGCGTGTTCACCAAGATCCCCTAACATATAATCCTCGGCTTCTACGTTGAGACATAGAGCGCCAGTGCACGTTTAGTTCTTGAAGATCTACGAATGGGAACCACTTCAATCTCGGTGGAACGCCCGGACTTTCGGTTCTACTTGAGGTTGGCTAGTGTTCTCGAAAGGTGTTGTATCTTTTTGATCATCTTCCAGATCATAAACTCTCCCACTGAATTCATGAGATATGAGATCCCTTTCAAGGAATTCTCCATACCTAGCAACAATTACTTTGTTTTCGGGTGGAAAGTAAAAGTAGTAACCCATAGTTTCCTTTGGGTATCCTACGAAGATACACTTAATGATCTAGGTTGCACTTATCATCAGAGTCACGTTTAACAAACGCCTCACAACCCCAAACCTTTAAGTAAGACAAGTTGGGAGGTTTCCCATACCACACTTCATAAGGAGTCTTATCAACCTTCTTAGTTGGAACCATATTCAATATGCGAACAGCAGTTTCCAAAGCATAATCCCAAAAGGATAAGGGAAGAGTTGTAAGATTAAACATCGATCGCACCATGTCTAGCAATGTACGATTCCTTCTCTCAGATACACCATTTTGTTGTGGAGTATATGGAGATGTGAGTTGCTGGACAATACCACACTCAGGTAGATAATCTTTAAACTCTTGGCTTAAATATTCACCACCTCTATCGGATCGAAGAGCTTTAATCTTCTTTCCTAGTTGCAGTTCTATTTCACTCTTAAAAACCTTAAATGTTTCAAAGACTTCATGTTTATGTTTATGTAAATAAACATAACCATAACGACTGAAATCATCAGTAAAGGTTAAGAAGTAGCTAGCACCCTTTCTTGACACATGTCTTAGTGGTCCACATACGTCAGTATGTATCACACCAAGAAGATCGGAAGCCCTTTCTAAACTATTTGCAAAAGGTTTCTTGGTCATCTTCCCAGATATGCAAGATTCGAATTTATCAAATGATTCATCATTGATATCTTGCAAAAGCCCATCGTGTTGCAAATTTGCATGCGTTTCTTGCCTATATGAGCAAGTCTACAATGCCAAAGAAATGAAGAATCCAAATTACCTTTGATTCTTTTATTATTGATGCTAAAGAGCAAATTATTTTTATCAACAACATTATCATGCAAATCAATTTCAAACACACCATTTACTGGAATAACATTAAAGTAAAAACACCATTTAAAGAAACAGAAATTCCATAATCAGTAAATGCATGAACGAAACCAATATCTTTTAACAAGGAAAAAGAAACGACACCCCTAACAATGGAAGGTGCGTAATGACAATCGTTTAATGACAAGACTAAACCGGAAGGTAAAACTAAATCAAACGTGCCTATAGCTTCAACGACTGCATGTGCTCCATTACCCACGCAGGTATTGCGTCCATAGGCAAGCTTCCTTGCTCCTCTAAGTCCCTGCAGTGTAGTACATATGTGAATACCACATCCAAGTATCATATACCCGTGAATTTATTTTATGAGGAAAAGCAAATAATTCTATAATCAAAAAGTACTGAAGTCTGGCATCAGGCCAGATTTTTATACCTCTTATTGCGCAACTCATCAAGGTACAATGGACAATTCCTCTTCAGTGTCCAACCTCGTGCAGTGATGGCGACAAGCCATATCCTTTTTCGGATTCTCACGCTTCTTGGGAGGGTACTTCTTGGGTTCTTGCTGATAAGTCATAACTTGTTTTCCTTTATCAGCTTTACCCTTACCTTTCCCTTTCTTGTTCGCTAGCGGCTTATTAGGCTTAGAAATTCCACCCTTCGGATGGTCAAACCGCAGTGTAGAAGCCTTCTTGGGCAAACCTTTTTCGTAATCAATGAGCATTGCATGTACCCTTATGACTGTCTTCCCCGTGCAATGCATATTATAATTTCGCACAAAACCATCAAACTCCTTATTAAGGGATCTGTTGATAAGGCCAATTTGTATGTCATTAGGGTAGACATAGTTAAGATGCCCCAACTAGTCCATGTAACTCATCATTTCAGGCGGCAAGTATTGGTTTCCTTCTCCTTGCTTGCAACTATGAAGAACATCTATCAAGTCATACAGACTCTACAAACAGGCTTTTCAAACAACCTTTGCAATTCTTCAAGCATGAGATTAGGGAAGTAGTTCTCAAATTGCTTTTGCAAGCTTGAGTTCATACTCCCGAGCATAATGCAGGCGACCTCATTATACTTGTCATACTGATTGCCATGCGCTCGTGCTTCTTGAAAGCAGTAGCATCACTGCAGGTTCAGGAGGCCAAGGCGTAGTCAAATAATTGAGTCTTTTGGCAACCCTCAAGACAATTCTTAGTTGCCGATACCAATCATTGAAATTACAGCTACCAGTCAATTTCTCTCGATCAAACATAGATTTGAACGACGAGGCTAGTGCAAAAGATTCAAATTTTGAGCCATTTCTACATAAATAAAAGTTCAAAAGTTAGTACTTTCGATAAGTAATCATTCAAGAAAATAAAATACCCTTTGGTCAATATTCATATTAACCATAGAATTTTCCTTGAATTTTGGATCCTCATTATCATAGTTTCACCACATCAGTTGATCTGCTAGTGGTGAAAGTATAGAATAGGTAATCGTTGAAAAACGATAATTGACAAACAAGTTTTCAATTCCAAAAGTTATGGGATTTACAATTTTGCCAAAACAATTAATGCAAAACGTAAGCATGTTTCATCCCATCTTATGCCTTAAGTCATAGGTCTCACTAACTAACTTAATTAAGTTGTCTAATTTAGAAACTGCAAATCATAAAGCTGAGGTCTCACACAACTAAATAATTCACCTCGTTATTGTAATCTAGATCAAGATCTCATATAAATAAATTACAACTTCAAGTGTTTCATATCATTAGATGGCATAAACTTAAATTTAAAGGGTACAATTTTTGACGTGTAATCAAAACTTATGTATAAAGAAGCATGCATACAACTTTATAACATAATATTTTCGAAAAAACTTACATTCAGATTTTAATTGCTAAGATTGAATTCTACAAAGTTTTAATCGATGCGTTGAGAAACTTACAACTTTGCACTAAGATGCTTCGTACATTGAATGGTTATACTAGGTAGCTCCAATCGAACTCACAGGGCAGAGGACCGGTAAGCAAAGCATAACCTTAAACATCCTTTCAGTGAGACTGTGCTCACTTCTTAAATAACCCCTTTATAGTTTGTTCTAGTGGGTGAGCCGTTCTAACCATTTAGTACAATCGCATCAATCGATTAAAAGTTCAAGAATAATTCTTAGATAACAAATCGTTTAGCCATTATTTAGTGTATTTAATTTTCTATTCATAAAAACCCTTTTTGCTTACTAACATGTCAAACAATTTATAAACAAAAAGCACTTTAATAAAAATTAAACACACTCAAATAATATAAACATATAACTAAACAATTTTAACATATGTAAAACAATTAGCCACATGCATAATTATTTCAATAAACTCTAATAAACAATTCTAGGCGTAAATAATGCATATATTAACTAGGGCTTTCACCTACAAGGTAGATGAGCCACATACATCGACAAGTCGATTGCGTAAGCCAAAGTTAATAATATACCAATTAGCACGTAACTAATTTTTATTAGTTATAATTGAGGTCTTCCCCAATTTGATAATTATTAAATAAATAAGACATGTGCGTATCACTTAACAATTAATCAATAAACAAAAACAATACTCCATGGCAAAACATGCATGTTCCACCATGGATTCCGCATAACAATTATCACCCAAGATATGCATATTACATGGCACATAACAATTATTCATTAATTAACCACATAAAATTAGCATGCAATCCTAGGGTCTCTACAAGTTTTACAAAATTAAAACCTAATTAAATAAATAAAGGGTAATCGACCCTATATATAAAAAAATTAGGGTTTCGAATTCAAAACCCTAGAAACCATAAAAAACATGCAAATAATCAAAAAGATTCAATTTTTATGTGTTTCGGTAATTAATTACATCATATTAACGCTCGTGATGCCATGTTGAAATTTTATACTCATAACAATTATATATAAAACAAATAACATCATCAAAGCTTGCAGCGGAAGACAATAGGAATAATATATGTAAATAATTAACCAAACAAGAAAGTCGCGACCTTTTAGCAATTCAAGAATCAAACGATGATTGAACAAGAATCAAAAACCCAAAACCCTAAATAAGGGTTTATACAAATCGACCCAACCAATAAATCGACCACCAAGATTCACAAGCTCAATCGTGCTTGTCCTTCGTTCTTGTACACACGTACTAATAGCGATTTGATGTGAAAAGCTAGTTTCTTGAATCACAAATAAAACCAAATACTTAATCTTGAGTTAAGCAAATCGAAACCCTTGTGGTTTGGGATATTCGACCGGCCACACAAGAAAGAGAGGAGGAGAGAAATTAGGTTATCAAAGTGATCCAAGATTAGTCAATAATGAATACATTGATTTGTATTTATAGTTAACATATCTTGGAGTACAAGTTTGAGTGGGTTTGGGTTTGGGAACACCCCAACCGATCGGCCAAAGCCCCAAAGGGGATTCTAGAACTTTCCCGACTTGTAATTTCATCTCTAGTCCTTCTAGTTAATACTTAACGACCGTTAACCAAACCTCGTTAATTATTTAACTAGCGTTATGTTTTATTTCGTGACTAATAATTAATAATAATAACGTTTTATTTATATTAATTATATACATCAATTCTCATACTAATGTACTGCAATCCGAAGTCTCGAGTTCGAATCCGGACATACTATTATTTAAATATCCATAAAACCTTTCAGTTTCCGTCCTTTTCGCTGACTAATCTACAGGGTTTGAACCCACCGTCATACACACCTAAACCAGGTAAAGTCCTCCCGTTTTAGGAAGTTGGCGTGACCACTTAAGGGTTACTTGCAACATACTATCTGAAAGTGGGGTTGTAAACTTGATATACTCTTTTTAAGATTTTACTTTGAATGTGATTTGTGATTTGTGATTTAGGTCAAAATATAGACTTTAGGTAGGATTATGGTGTATTCACTTTTGGCCAACTATTTGATAATTTTTACAAATAGTTTATGTCGACTCGTCGTGATTTTATGATGTTTATGTCGACTGCAATAGAAAAGGTTGATTTAAAACACGTGGTGGAGATACGTGGTTGAGATACAAAGTTAATCATGTGGGCAGTACATGGTGATTCAGATAATAATAGTGAGGCACAGGTTAAATGGTCCCCGTATTCAAGTGAAGACATCCTAAAAGAGGTAAACAAGTGTTTTTTTTTCCTTTTCTTTTTCTGTGTTTTGGGTATAAATAGAAACCATCTCATGGACTTATATCATCATGTATACTCACTTTCATCGTATTAGCAAAATGGCGCAGTTAAACAACGACGAGCTTACTGTGGCAGTAGTTGTGATCACCCTTACAGTAGTGATCTTGGCTATGCTATGGTCCAAGATACTCTTGAGCTCATCAAAGGGTGCACCACCGTTGCCACCAGGACCACGTTCGTTGCCAATTGTTGGGTACCTTCCGTTTCTTAGCCACGACTTGCACACACAGTTCACCAACATGGCTCATACTTATGGCCCTATCTTCAAGTTCAAAGCGGGAAGCAAGCTTCACATTGTGATAAGCACCCCCGATTTAGTAAAGGAGGTGGTTAGAGACCAAGACGAAAACTTTTCAAACCGGAATGCATCAATTGCTGCCTCAACACTCTCTTACGGGAGCCAAGATGTAATATGGTCTGACAACAACTTGAAATGGCGCAGTGTTCGTAAAATATTTGTCCAACAGGTCCTAAGCAACAAGAATCTCCAAGCATGTAGTTCTTTCCGAAGGGATGAAGTTAGAAAAACCATCAAGAATGTTTTTAGTAGAATCGGGACTACTATTAACATTAACGAGGTCTCTTTCTCGACTGAGGCACATGTCATAACAAGCATGGTTTGGGAAAATGCATCAGTAGATAGCCATCTTGTAGCTCATGAGTTGCAGATGGTCATTTCAAAGGTCGTGGAGCTTATAGGAAAGCCGAACCTGTCTGATTTCTTCCCTAGTCTTGCATGGCTCGATCTGCAAAGTGTCGAGCGGGACATGAAGAGGGAACTTCAACGTTTGGATCGAATTTTCAATATGTTTATAGACGGTCGAATCAAAGCTAACTCCAAGGAGTCGAAGGAGGCACTTCAGCATGAAGGAAAAAAGGATTTCTTACAAATCTTACTAGAGCTCAAGGACCAAAAAGAAGCAACAACCTCGCTAAGCATGACCCAGATAAAGGCACTTCTCATGGTAAGCTTCATTTTAAACCTTTACTTTCTTTAGATACCATCACGCATCAATCATATGGTTAAACATGCGCCATTGTATCAGGACATAATGACTGCAGGAACAGAAACAACGACAACACTAATAGAATGGGCAATGGCGGAGATTATGCATGATGAGACCATAATGAGAAGAGTTCAAAAAGAATTAACAGATGTTGTAGGATTAAACAACATGGTCGAAGAATCTCATCTACCGAAACTACAATACCTAGATGCAACAATTAAGGAAACATTTCGGTTACACCCTATTGTCCCTCTCGTACTCCCACGGTCACCAAGCCAAACTTGCACTGTAGGTGGCTACACCATCCCAAAGGGCTGTACTGTATTTCTAAATGTTTGGGCAATCCAACGGGATCCTCGGTACTGGGACAATCCCTTAGAATTTAATCCTGAGAGATTTTTGACTCCCGATGGGACAAACAAATGGGATTTCACAGGGAACAATTTGAAATTCTTTCCTTTTGGATCCGGGAGAAGATTGTGTCCAGGTTATCCATTGGCTGAGAAAATGCAAATGTATATCTTGGCTTCGCTTTTTCACTCATTCGACTGGACCTTGCCGAAGGGTGAAGAGCATGACCTTTCTGAAACATTTGGCATTACCTTAAGGAAAAGAAAACCTCTCATGGCTGTCCCATCTCAAAGGTTATCCGATGCAAGCCTATATATGTAATCTTGTGGGTGGTGTTTGTGTTTGCTTTCATGGATCACTCAAGAGAACATCGTCAACATATAAATTCTTTGCTATTTTGAACATTGAATGTGTAACAAATTAGTTTCTTTTGGAACTTAATATATTGTGTGTATAAATACTGAATAAATTTTAAATTGTTGTCTGATATTTCTCACACAGTTTGCAATTGTAATATCCTTTGAATAAATAAAGATTATAGTTTCTTACTTTGAATAAAATTTATGAAGTTCTTCCCATTTGAATCAGTTAGAAGATTGTCTCCATGTTTATCATTGGTCGAGAAAATATGAAATGTAACTTGTTCAAGTTTGATAAAGGGTGAAAGCCAGCGTGACTCTTCCAAAAAACTTGGCATTAGATTACTAATGTAATGAAACGACTCATTAGTGGAAACTAGGTGTCGTTTGTTTTTAAGATCTTTTGCTTCTTCATCTGCAAATCATGTCAACAGAAGAAGAGGCACATCTAAAATCTTCAATTGCATTCAAGAAAACTGTTTGTTTTTTGTGTTATCGAGGTACTTTTTCTTTTTCTTCTTTTTTTTCTTTTTTTTTTGCGGTATAAATCCTTTTGTCATATAGGTCAAATGGATCAATGGTTTTCTTACGTTTTGGTATTTTTTTACGTTATCGACCGTTTTTTACATTTTCGTATGTTTTTTACATTTTAGTCCGTTCTCTTACGTTTTCGTCCGTTTCCTTACGTTTTCGTCATTTTTTTACGTTTTCGTCCGTTCCTTACATTTTCGTCCCATTTTTACGTTTTGTCTGTTTTTTTACGTCTTCGCCTTTTTTTTACGTTTTCGACCGTTTTTTTACGTTTTCGTTTGATTTTTACGTTTTTGACTTTCGTCTATTTTCTTTCGTTTTCATCGGTTTTCGTCCGTTTTCTTATATTATCTTACATTTTGTTACGTAAGAAAACGTAGAATAACGTACAAAAAACTTATAAAATCATATGAAAACGTAAAATAAATAGACGAAAATATAAAAACGGACCGAAACGTAAAAAACGGACGAAAACACAAGAAAACGGACAAAAACGTAAAAATACGATCGAAAACGTATAAATATGGATGAAAACGAAAAAAAAAGGTGAAAACGTAAGAAAACGGACAAAAACGTAAAAAACTGATGAAAACGTAAATAAAGGATGAAAACATAAAAAAATGGATGAATACGTGAAAACGTAAAAAAATGGACGAAAACATAAAATACCGAACGTAAACGTAATAAAGTGGACGGAAACTTAAGAAAACGGTCGAAAATGTAAGAAAACGGACGAAAACGTAAAAAAAATAGCGAAAACGTAAAAACAACGTAAGAAACAGACGAAACGTAAAAGAGATGTAAGATATTGAGAAAGAGATGTAGGGTTTGTGAAAGAAGAGGTAAGAATTGAAAGATAATGTCTGAAATTTTGAAGAGGAAAGAAGTGAAAAGAAGCACTTATGTCTGCAATAAAACAAACATAAACCTCTCTCGCCTCCTGCAGACAAAAGAAGTGAAAAGAAGAAAAAAGGGCTTATTGGAAAAAAAAAACAAACATTTTAGTTCCTATAACATTGGTCACAAGTAATTAGAGACGCAGATTATCTATGGGTAGATACCACAATTGCAGTTCCTACACTGTTATACATTTGTAGTGACTGATGACACATATGATGTGGTCATGGGTATATATAGGAAAGAGTGGAGATAGGTGTCCGATTAGCACTTGTAGGTGCTCGAAAGAACTCTACATGGACTACTATCAAAATTTGCAAACGAGTTTGACGACATTAGATTGTTATAGTTGACATGTGAAATTTCTTGTTTGCGTGTCAAGTGGCACTTGGAGTTCCACCAAACACTTCAGTAAGACATTCTTAGCAAAACATCCTAGTGAAGTGCTCGGAAGAATTCTTAGGGACACTTGACGTTCCTGCATTTGTAAACCTTTGTTGTTACTTGATGTGTTCGATGATAACATGATATAGTTATGCGTATTTATAGGAAAGAGTGGAGATAACTACTGCCCGATTTACATGCATTTAAGCATATAATGCTGAACATGGGCGGCATTGTGTCTCCATTAATTAAGATATTGAAGTGTGTTTTCGTTTTCACGTAAAGGGAAAGGAATCTAAAACTGAGAAGTCATGAGTAGTAATCACAGAATAAAAAGGGTATTAGATCTCGTTTCGTTATCTATCCCCTTGTGCACGTGTTATGCTACCTGAAAGGAGTTGCCAGGCCTAGTTTGGCCTGGGCTTATGCTGTTTTAGTCAGTTTTGACTTCACGAAATGTTTTGGCTTGATCCGAGCATGTGATTAGTGGGCTTTGGGACATTAATAATGATACGCTATCAATCACTAATATACTTAAAACTCAAAATTAAATAATGAAAATAATAAAACATATTATACAAACTATTCAAACGCAAAAAGTAAGAATCAAAAAATACAAATAACTAGGGTTGTAAAGAACCGGACGAACACAAACGGAGTCTTGTTCATGTTTGTTCGTTTAATTTTAACCAGAAAAATAAATGAACACGAACGCTTAAATGGACGAATTTTTGTGTTCATGTTCATTTATTAAGAAAATGAGTTGTTCATGTTTGTTTATATTCGTTCATTAAGACAATAAACGAACGTTAAACAAACATAAACGACCAAACATAAATGAACATACACAAATAAACATAAAACTTATTAAATGATGCACAATATATTGTTTTATAGATGTTGTTTTGTTTAAACAAACCAGTTTTAGAATTATACAATTAAAAGATATGATATACAAATTTAAATAAATAAATGAACATAAACGAGCGTTAATGAATGCATAATCGGACGTTCTGAACAAAAATGAACGGACGCGACTTTTGTTCATGTTTGTTCATTTAACTAAACGAACGTAAAATATTGATAAAGTTCGTTCGTTTAATAAATAAACTAATATAAACGAACTTTTTACCGAAAGGTTCATGAAATGTTCAATTACTTTGAGTTCGTTTACAACCCTACAAATAACAAAGCTAAAAATACAAAATATTTCTCTATATTTTATTCTACTGCACATATTTCTAATCCAGCCTTAATTTGTTTAAAACTACATGTATATAAAACACAATTCAATTCGGGTAACCGTTTATATTTAAAATTAAAACCGAAATCAAACCGCGATAAAAAAGTTTATCTGATTTCTGGTTTTTTCGAATTCGATTTCTTGCGGTTTCGGATTGAGCTGGTCAGTTTCGTAGATGTTTTTTAAACACCTATATAAATCAAATAAATATTTGAACGACAAAAAAAATTGCTCACTAAAATATTTATTATCATAATTGTATAATGAAAAATATTGCCATTACTTAAAAAGTTGAAACATGTCAAATTAAATTTTTGATATCCGTAATTAATTGTTAGAAAGAACATAATAAATTAGAATATATAATTCACTTAAAATTTTTATTTTAAACGGGTACCTTGCTAGTATGAGGTAATTTATACATTGTTGAATGTAAAGTTCTTTTTTGTTTTTAATAATAGGACCTTCAATATCTTAAAAAACCCATATTAGGTGGACATTACGTAAAATAAACATATCCGACCAACAAATCTCCAATATGTAACATATCAGTTTTGCACACTACATATAATATTCAATAAGTATGTATCAACTTGATTTATTCTAATTTGTGAGACAATCAATCACTTTCAAAATATAATCCTTACCTATACTATTAGATTTTGCAAAAAAAAAAAAAAAAAAAAAAAAAAAAAAAAAAAAAAAAGGTGCCATATTTGTTGATAACACTTTCCTTTGACATCGATGTACAACCTGGATGTAGTTGTGTTTCAACTTATTATTGTGATCGTTCGATATTCGATTAAAAAAAGTTAATTAAAGGTTCATAACAGATGAAATGCTATATAAACTGAGAACTCATCGTGGGCGAGACTTATTATGAGATTGCATGAAAAGGCTTAAATTTAATAAAATTTCAAAAAGTTATATCATCAACGACAACAATTTTCGATTACTTGAAAACAAAAAAAAAAAGCCGCAAGGGTGTGATCAGATGGCACTCCCATGTTGGATGTATGTTCAAGGACGAGTTTGAGAATTTCAATTTCTGCAAAGTGAACGTAATATACATTCATCAAATAACTTATATTTGTTCTGTGATGGATAACGCATGTGCATGTTTTGATAGCCAAGTCACCAAATAATCGATCAGTTTGTGTTGTTTGTACTCAAATATATCGGTTATTGCGTTCTTATTTTGCATGTATTGATCAAATTGTAGTTTTCCACCCATGTAGCTTAGATTTAAAAAAAAATAGCAATTTAGCAACCTAATTTCTAGTTTGCGTTAATATGTTCTAGTCGCAATTTATTAGGAGTCTAATTTATAGGTTAAAATTTTTATACTCGGCATGATATTGTAACGCTTTCATGCATGACCATTTTCAAGATTCCAGATTTCAGTGTTCCTATATGTATTGTAATTAATTGTGTATTGTTGAGATTGTAATAATTAATTGTGTATTATTGAGTTTGTTTACAATAATGTTGTACTAATTAACGTGTTCATACTAGCAAGCTTTTGCGTAGTTTAATATATATAATAAAACGTGAAACAAACCGATGGGTCACCTATTAAAGAAAGTTCTTGCTTGAACACATGATTAGTGTTATTTGAATAAAAAATTTGTAAGTTTTAAGATTACCGGGCTTTACGAACTCGTGCGATGCACTGGCTATGTCTTTGGTTGAATATGTATGTGTTTTGTACGTAATGTTTGTGCATATGTTTATATAATTTTTATCAAGGATGTGTGCAGATGGTTGGATTTATATCAATGTGTTATCAAAATTGCGTCGGATGTTGTTTGTTGCCATTTGAGATATGTACGTTTTATGTACGTAATGTTTTTGCAAATGTTTATATAATTTTTATCAAGGATGTGCCAATTTTTGTAATATAAGTTTTATAGAATCAGTTATATGTAATTTTGGTGTATTCAATACTTTAGTTTGGTTATATAATATTGTTAAGTTCAGGACGATGAGTAAAAGGGTTGGTCATATATGTTATGGTTGAATATGTGCAAATGATTGAATTTATATTAATGTATTATCAAGATTACGTTGGATGTTGTTTGTTGCCTTTTGAGAGAGGCTTTCAGAACCCGTACGATACACAAAGGTTGTATGTACGTGTTTTGTGCGTAATGTTTGTGCAGACGGTTAAATATATAACAATGTAAACCAAGATTGCGTCGGATGGACTTTGTCGATTCTTCAGACCTGTGCGATGCATCTTCTACAGGTCAATTTACCAAGCTACATTAGAAGTGGCTAACTTATTAAACCAAATAACTCTCTACGTATGAAAATGAAGTCGCATTGAGTTTGACCCATTAACACTTTAAATATGTACATTTTTATGGTTATAAACAATTAATGATACCATAAATCATAAAATATGATTTAAAAATAACATCTTTTGATAAGTAAATAAGCGTATAATAGCATTTAAATACATCGGTTTAATATCACTTTAATCCTTTATCTTAAACTTTTGCACTATATCACTCTCAAGTAGTGCTTCGCTCGTCATATGTACCAACTAAAAATTCGTTCATTTTATCATCTCTTGCATGCCACTTGGTCCGCTTCATGGATGACTTGAGAACATGCTTCAGGATTCGCTTCTTTCTTTTTCGACATAAATAAAGTAATAAACTAAAAGTTTGCATAAACACTTAATTTTTTACTAACAAATTTATTGTTTCAAAATTAAGTTGTAACAGTAGGATGCTTGTTGTAGTGGCATCAAAATCACGTATCAAGTATCAACACAAATTGCATAAAAAAACATATTTATCCTTTGTTCATTCAGAAAGCAAAGTGGCCAATAATTGAATATGACAACAACCGGCCAACCAATAAGTTTAGAAAAATCTATGCAAAAATTATTACACATGAAATAAAGTCATCAATTGGGGATCCATCTTCATTTACCATTGTCTCTGCATAAAATGCTTTAGGAAACCTTTTAGAGCATTTTCCGTCCGGGTTGCATAGTGCATTTTTCCAATCTTTACCACATGATCCATCTTCATTTACCATTGTCTCTGCATAAAATGCTTTAGGAAACCTTTTAGAGCATTTTCCGTCCGGGTTGCATAGTGCATTTTTCCAATCTTTACCACAGGGTCCGTGCAGCATGAATTGGTAA
>OU343217.1:281037410-281059253 GCA_910596185.1 Chrysanthemum makinoi
CAACATCACAATGTGAAGCTTGCTTCCCACTTTGAACGAAGATAGAGACCGCCGGTATGAGCCATGTTGGTGAACTGTGTGCAAGTCATGGCTAAACGGAAGGTACCAACAATTGGTAACGGCGTGGTCCTGGGTGGCAACAGTTGTGCGATGAAGCTCGGTATCTTGGACCATAGCATAGCCAAAATCACTACTGAAAGGGTGATCACAACTACTGCCATAGTAAGCTCGTCATTGTTTAACTGCGCCATTTTGCTAATACGATGAAAGTGAGTATACATGATGATATAAGTCCATGAGATGGTTTCTATTTATACCCAAAACACAGAAAAAGAAAAGGGAAAAAAAAAAAAACACTTGTTTAACTCTTTTAGGACGTCTTCACTTGAATACGGGGACCATTTAACCTGTGCCTCACTATTATTATCTGAATCACCATCACTATTATTATCTGAATCACCATGTACTGACCACATGATTAACTTTGTATCTCCACCACGTGTTTTAAATCAACCTTTTCCATTGCAGTCGACATAAACATCAAAATCACGACGAGTGACTGATCATATCATTAGTTAATTCTTGTAAAAATTATCAAATAGTTGGCCAAAAGTGAATACACCATAATCCTAACTAAAGTCTACATTTTGACCTAAATCACAATCACATTCAAAGTAAAATCTTAAAAAGAGTATATCAAGTTTACAACCCCACTTTCTGATATTATGTTGCAAGTAACCCTTAAGTGGCCACGCCAACTTCCTGAAAAGGGAGGACTTTACCTGGTTTGAGTCTGTATGGTGGTGGGTTGAAACCCCGTAGATTAATCAGGGATAAGGACGGAAACCATGGTTACCCAATAAAAAAAAATATTATGCTGCGAGCAATTTATCCTTCTTAGAATTTCACTTTATGGCAATAATTAAGCTGGCGCCTATGAATGTGTGATAGGAGCTATCAATATAAAAGATCAACTAAAATATGAGCTAGCATAATTACTATAGGAACTACCATATCTTTTTTCCATGTAGAAATAGGTAGGACACGAAGCCAATGCTTAGTCCAAACATAAATGACAAATAAAAAATTAGGAATTCAAAATGGTCAAAAATACACAGATATAAGTGGAATTTCGGCACAGATCGTGGCACGAGTCGCCGGATGTCGAACTACTGCGGCAGGAGCCGTCGAAATTCTTGTATAGTCGATGACAAGCAAAAAAAAAATAGAAATAAAGAAAGAAAAAAAAAGTGTGTGTGTAAATAGTCGGTCGAATATTAGACCGATAGTGAAATTTTTATCTGCCGACCGATTTGACGGCGTCCCACACGGTTCCAACGATTTCCAAATGTCGATTAAGTCGTTTCGTTTTGGATGCCCGACCAACTTTAAAACTTCGACTGCGTCTGGCCTAAGAGACGTAAATCATACATTTATGCTAATCATTTCTATTACAGCAACCACTTACATGCTTCTGTAAGAAAAGTTGTTTATATCCAAACACAAAAAAGGTCAACACTGAAACTTAAAAGCAAATAATACAAATGACAAAAGATAACAATATAATCATATATATTGCACAATATCGTTTATTTATGAATCAATTTAAATTGCTAACTCTAGGGCTTAGTAGTTGTTTTGCATTAATATTGCATTTTGAAAGTAATTTATAAGATATGGATAAGTTTAGTGGACCTGCAACCATTTCTTTCTGAAATAGCGTATAAGCTAAAATAAAAAGGTTGAATGTTTGGTCATTTGTTATTTGATACATGCTACTCCAATGCTAAGTCAAGACAAAGTTGAACAATGCTTAGATCCAAAACTTAAACGGAGAGTATCCCTTGAAAGTCGTTGCAATGCTTGCAGCAGTGGCATCATTGTATGTGCAAGATGAGCCGGACTTTAGGCCAAATATGAGCATCATTGTCAGGGCTCTTCAACCACTTTTAAAAGTGGCTCCTGCACCCGTTGGCACCTGTGGTTGAGGTCTAGGCATCACAGACAACCAAGTGTGGGTTTGTATGTATGTAGATTTTGGTTTAGACCACTTCTCCATACAGATATGCATAACCATTATCTCTATTATTTCTTCTTTAGGAATTTGAGAAAATGCAATAGTGAATTCACGTTTCGCATTTGGAATACTACTGAATTTGTTTTTGTTGCGGTTTGTGTAATATTTTCATATTGTGCAATGTTTATATAACAAAACGGCTGAATATATCAATTTATACTTTTATGCATTAAAAAGAGGACTTTGGACGACACTTTCCAACCCGTTTGATTCATTCCCCTATTAGCATTTCTTTTTTCATCCGACCCATTTTGAATAAAACACAATTCTTCTTTTTTTGAAAACACAATTCTGTATTTTGAATAAAACACAATTCTTATCGTCATTTTTCATATGTGAATAGGCTGAAAATGCGAACTCTACTTTATCATTTTTATATCCTCACGTGTACTATACTTGGTTACTAGATCATTATTAAAGTTATCTTTATATTCTTATTACCAAAATGTATACAGTTAAGTGAGCCTATTCACATATATGGGACAGATAATGAAATGAGAATCTAATACCTTGTTTGTTCTGTAATTATTCCTGATTTCACAGTTAGATTCCCCCTCTCCTTACGTAAAATTGAAACAAGGTTCAATATCTTAATGGAGACACAATGCCAACCATGTTCAAGCTATGAATTCCTTCATGCATGCACGTTAATCGGACGCTCATCTCCACTCTTTCCTGTATATACTCATAATTACATCATGCCTGTCATCAAACACATCACATAAGTACAAAGGTATGTATAAGTAGGAACGTCAAGTGTCACTTAGAGTTTCTCCAAGCACTTCGATCATTAGGATGTTTCACTCAGGATGTCTTACTGAAGTGTTTGGTGGAACTCCGAGTGCCACTTGACACCATGAAAACTGAAAAACTTGCTCTTAAAACACCTTGATAGTAGTCCCTGTTGGGTTTTACTAATCATAACAATTATATAAAACAAGTAAACATCATGGCATGAAGTGAGTAATAGGAATAATACTTATAAATTAATTAACGAATTAAAAGTATATGCATTACCAAATCAATGCAATTAGGGTTGCGGCCCATTAAGATCAGCAGAAACCCTAAACCCCTAATAAATTAGGGTTTATATAATTGACCACATATCAAAAGTGAGCTACCCAATATATGCAAACACAAGTGTATTTGCTCTTCATTCTTTACACGCATGTATTAACTTGAATCAATGAGAAAAGCTAGGTTCTTGATCACAATAGATTAACCAAACACCTTTATTACAAGGTCACCGTAAATAAACTTTACTGGGGATTCACTTCGACCAAGAACGAGGAAAAAGAAGAGGTTTGGCATTCTATTGAAATCTAGTGCCAAAGGATGAATACTGGGGATGTATTTATAGCCTTGGTATAATAGATTCAAGATAATAGTATCAGATGTGGGATTCTATAGTTTTAAAACCAACTGAAAAAGAGGATTCCAAAACCTTCTCGACTTGCTTTTCTTCATATCCGATTGACATTTGGCGAATAAATGGCTGGGTCAAATATTAAATATCATTAAGTATTTATTGCGTGATCAAATAATTAAATATAACATTTTATATATTAATTATTTATACATTGATTCTCATGCGTAATGTGTGCAATCAAGTCTCGGTTGAATCCGGTCATACATATATTAATAATTATCCATAAACCTTCGGCTCCCACTGGATATTACTTAATATAGTAATGACATTCAGCTTTAGCTCCGCCAATGCCCCGGATCGAATGGTATGGTCTCTGGAAAAACCATTTAATGATTCATCATTTTTACTATCCTTTTGTTACTAATACTACATTAACTATGAATATGGATCAAGTCATATCATAAGTTAATATTACGTTTCGTTGTATTGCAAGACGCAAATCATCGAGCGTATTCGGATAGATCTTGGGTAAGGCCTTACAAACATCTTCAACCTCTGAGGGGCCAAATATGAGTATGCTTTGAAACAAATTCAAATGAACAAATTCTCTTGACTACAAACATAACTCATGAACTTTGTAACACTTTCGAAAATAGCCCTTATAACTACGATTCTACGGATAGCGTTAGACTATCTTACACAAGTGCTTCATTCATAAGTTATAGGTATCTCAAGTCTGAGGATAAACACTTCATGATATAACAATGAAAGATCCATAAAGTATCATCTTGTAAAGTTGGGATAAATATATTCATTAATTTGAATATCATGTGAATCTGGTATATCCCACGCATCAATATACTTTAAAAAGTATATTCTACCAAAACTTCAATTTGTTTAATTCAATGACATTACATCATTCGTCGACAATGGACTTTTAGAATAACATAAGTTATTCACGCAGTTAAACATGCAAATATAGGATATAATATTAAGAAAATGAAAAATAAACATAACCAATATTTTATTTCATTTAAATAATATTTGTTCAAAACATCCCTTATCCAAATACTAAATAGATCAATGCATGATAATACTTGTTAATGAATTATGTCTTAAGTAATGACAATCATACTTGTTGACAAGGCATAATTTCAACTAACTTTGATCTATCGAAATTTTTGAGAATACTTATTTCAAGAATTCAACTAGTGAAGTTCTTGTATTCAAAATATCTTGATATTAATATTTCATAAAGTGTGTGACATCCTCAAGCACCAATTTATGACAATCAAACTTTCAAACATTTTTAAAGTTTAAAGTATTCTTATTCTTTATTGTATAATGCAACTATGCTCTTAGTTGAGCACAACTAGTTCATGGCCATAATAACAAGGATTAAATCCTCCATGACTAGTATTGAGTGTCATCTCAATTAAACCGGCATCATTGTATACAAACAATAATATGCTCTTTAAAATTTCGTAAACTTCAATATCTATATTGTAATGTTTGATGCCTTCCAAACTTTCAAGTTTGTTGGCTATGACAATTTTACAACAATTGTTGTATTGCTCATCCATAGAATTTTGAGAGCAAATCCGAGGGAATGTAATTCTAGATTCAAACATATTACATTAGAATATTCATTACACTAATTATCTAATAACTTCATTAGATATCAATGTTGTCAAATCATCTTGCATTCAAGCATGATACAACAATAACATGATATACATGAAAAATCCATATGTCAAACAAAGATTTAATTCATGTTCTACATATCCATTTTCCAAATGATATATCATGTTCTATTAGACTCATTTATTTTTACCATTATGTTTATTAATAATAAACATATATTCCAAGGTTGTATGTCTTATTGTCAAAATCTTTCATGTAAAGTTCCATTCCAACTAGAGCATAACATTTAGTTTTAGATGGAATGTTACTACGCACAACATATAAGATTTAAAGACAATAAACATAATCCTCAGCTTTCAGAATACTTAGAAATTATCTTATTTTAATTTTAAACCAAAACTTGGATTTAATAGTTAAACATAAGAATCATCTCCTAGATGCATGCATATATCCATTCATGGATTCTTGCTGTTTGTACATTTTCAAAGATTATGTGAATTCATAAAACTCATTTGTATTACTTATCGTCCTCGCAAAAGCAATCACAGAAGAGTTTTATTGTCATTTTCATATTAATGAAAATAAGTATGCGTAATCATAATCATTATATATTTAATGTGCCAAGGAAAGAATATTCAATCAGTTAATGCAAGTGTGATTAATAATCTTTATCACAAGTCATGCATTAAACACATGTACAATTTTGTCCATATGATTTCTACACAAAGAATTTAAACCATTTGGGTTTTCCTTCCTTCATCTTTATTAAGATAAACCAAGTTTACAAAGTTGATTATCTCTTTGGACAACATCTTAACATTCATGGTATGAATAATTTACCACAATTCAATATTAGGTAATATATCATTATGATTAACTGGTTTATCATAATCCTGTAATTCATATTTCTCATCATATCAAATATCGAGATATCCTTCGGATCTATGAATGAGAATTCCACCATCTTGAGGTCTATTAAATTTGACCTCATCATGATATTTACTAGTGTATTTTAGAAGATTATGTGTTTTGTAATTGTAATTTAATCTCTTCAAGATCTAAACAAAACTCCCTCTTGCTTTTGTAATTTAAAGACTATCTATAAATACTTTAGCAATTAGAACAACATTAAATTGTTTTCTTTTGGATATTACAAAATCACGTTTCATTAATAACCTACTCCATAAGTAGTTTTAACAAATCAGAACTTCAATATAAGACTCAATGTGATTCATCACATTCCATACTAAAATGGTGTCTTATTAATCTTCTAGGTTTGAGTTTATTACGTATATCCAATCAATACATAATTTTTCTAACCTTGATAACTTTTGGAAGAAATATAGTTATCTTGAATCAAACAATACAACAAATGTTTGATTCTTCTAACTGAACATTCCATATACATACTGTATTTCATTAGAATTAATATTGTAAGACAATCTAACAATATGTAAGATAAACTTATTCCTTTTGGCCTACCTATTTACCAACTAAGTCAACTTAATGGTATAATAGAATTCCAAGCCAATTGCATGCTTTATAACATAAGTATTCTTTGACTAAGTCAAAGACATACTTGATTATAATATCTTACTTTTATATTATAAGTCTTTAAAAGGCTTCATGTTTGTGACTTTACAAAGAAACACATAAACATTTATAATTTAAAGTAATTATGAACACCACATCATGGTTTCAATTAATTTATTTTCATGTTAATATACTACTCTATCTATTTATGTCATTATAAAAATACATAAATATTTAAGATAGTATTAAATTACTATATTTATTTTATGTCATTCCATGAAGTGTTCAACTTAAGAAAGCGTAAAATCCAGCAGATCCTACAAAGTGGAGATTTACCTTGAGATTACAATCTAGCCAAGATCTCACTTAACCTAAAATGTAACTTCAAGTGTTTCTATATTTTTGAATGACATAAGACATAAAAGTATTCTATGTTATAATCTTGACATATGTTCTAAATAAGACAATCTTAATAGAACATTAATCTCTACCACAAGAATCCATTAATCATATTAGTATGTGTTGTTCCTTTGCACACAATAAATGCTTCTCCCATAGAACAACATCATATAGAAGAACACGTATGACATTGGATTTGTTTATGTGAAGAGAATATGATAGTGTCATAGATATATAAGCATTACATATAGATGTAGGACCATTTGAATTATCAAAGGAATCGCATGACTATTCGCGAGAATATGAATGCTACATTTTGGAGCGTAATGTATTATTTCAAGAAAATATAGAAATAATGCGAGTTACTACCAAGATAATAAATCTTGTAGATTGAACAACGTTACAATAATGTCTTATTGATGTACATACTCCATTTGGATTTGACAACATTGTAGTGTTGCATTAACGATGAAAATAGCATGCTATTACGTTGCTACCCCTTTGTAATACCATTCGTAACAATTACTTAGATAATAAAAGAGTGTATTCTACTTTGTAGATGATGATGAATCATCCATCATACTATTAACTTGAAAAATTGAGCATGCAATTTCTTCCTTAATAGGTCTACTATCCCTACAATGGTGTAGCACCTAATTGGTAAAGCAAAACAACTAGATACAATATAATAGTTTGTCTTTTACCAATTTTGCTGATAATTAGTCTAGATTCTAATTTAATAACTCATAAAATGTCAAACATGTTTTCTAGTTGACCAAAATATCATATAAGAATTCAATCACCAACAGAGGGTAATGAAATCTCCTAAGGAAAACATGGTGTGCAATTTTCTTAACTATTAAAGTTGCTATGAGTTATATATATATTAGAATTTATTCTGTTCTAACATACCTCAATCATGAAAAGGAATAGGATTGATTACACTCTTCTTCCATGGAAAAGAGTTTATGTTTGTCTTTTAGTAAATTTTTTCTTGATCAAACATTGGTTTGAAAGCGAACTAGATCAATTTACCAAAGCCCAAACCACGTTTACGGTTTAATGTTGCATTAATACAATCAAAAAAATTAACAAAATTCAATTTTAGTATTTTCGATAATTAAATCTTTCAAGAAAATAAAATACCCTTGGTCAATATTCATATTAACCATAGAATTTTCTTTGAATCTAGGACCCTTATTATCATAGTTTCACCACGGTTGATGCTCTTTAGTGATGAAAGTATAGAATAGAATTGTAAAGAACAATAATTGACAAACAAGTTTTCAATTCCTAGAAATTATGGGATTTACAATTTTGCCAAAACAATTAATGCAAAACGTAAGCATGTTCATCCCATCTTATGCCTTAAGTCATAGGTCTCACTAACTAACTTAATTAAGTTGTCTAACTTAGACCGAAAATCATAAAGGAGGTCTCATACAACAAAATAATTCACCTTGTCATTGTAATCTAGATCAAGGTCTCACATAACTAAATTACAACTTCAAGTGTTTCATATCATTAGATGACATAAACTTAAATTTTAAAGGGTACAATTTTTGATGTATAATCAAAACTTATGTATAAAGAAGCACGCATACAACTTTATAACACAAAATTTTCGAAAAAACTTACTTATATTTTAATTGCTAAGATTAAATTCTACAAAGTTTTAATCGATGCGTTGAGAAACTTACAACTTTGCACTAAGATGCTTGGTACATAGAATGGTTATACTAGGTAGCTCCAATCGAACTCACGAGAGGAAGGGACGAAGCTGTGACATAACCTTAGACATCCTTTCGGTATTATTTGTGCGCCTTTTAACCCTTTTAGTTTGTTCTAGTGGGTGAGCCGTTAACCATTTAAGTACTGATGCATCAATTGATTAAAAGTTCAAGAATAATTCTTAGATAACAAATCAGTTTCTCCATTATTTAGTCCATTTAATTTTCTATTCATAAAAACCCCTTTTTGCTTACTAACATGTCAAACAAAAGCATTTTAATAAAAAATTAAACACACTCAAATAATATAAACATATAACTAAACAATTTAACATATGTAAAAACAATTAGCCACAAGCATAATTATTTCAATAGCGCTAATAAACAATTCTGAAGTAAAATGCATACATTAACTAGGACTTTCAAGCTAGAAGATGAGCCATACATCGACAAGTCGATTCGTAGCCAAAGTTAATAGTATACCAATTAGCACATAGCAATTTTTATTAGTTATAATTGAGGTCTTCCCGATTCATTAAGGGTTGAGATAGGTAGAATAATAGCGTGCTTTCCAAGTGTCCCGATGCAGTGCGTGTGTACTTTATTTAAAGTAGAATAGCAATGTATTTTCCATAAGGTGTCTAAGTTCTAGTAAATAACAAATATTAAATAGCAATGTACTTTTCATAAGTGTTCCTTTAGTGGCGTCCGGATGGGTGTACAGCACCAAGTGGAACACTTATGGAGAATACATTGGAACGTCACTTTAAAAGTATTGCTATTTTACAGACAAAATACTGTAAACTGCCACGGAATGAGACACTTGAAAAGAATCGTTCAGCTGTTGCTGTGATCCATTCATTAATTATTAAATAAATAAACATGTGTATATCACTAAACAATTTATCAAAACAATAATCCATGGCAAAACATGCATGTTCCACCATGAATTCCTCATAACAATTATAATCCCAAGATAATATATAAACATGGCACATAACAATTATTCATGAAAACCACATAAAATATACATGCGATCTAGGGTTTCTACAATTTTACAAAAAAAAAAACCTAATTAAAACAATTAATGGGTAATCGACCCAATTAATAAAAATTAGGGTTCCAATTTTCAAAACCCTAGAAACCATAAAAGCATATAATAATCATAAAGATTCAATTTTTATATGTTTCGGTAATTAATTACAACATATTAGCATTTCGTGATGCCCTTGTTGGGTTTTACTAATCATAACAATTATATAAAACAAGTAAACATCATCAAAGCATGCGTGATGAGAATAGGAATAATACTTGTAAATTAATTAACCTGAATTAAAAGTATATCATCTTTTCTTGAATCAATGCAATTAGGGTTCATGAAAGCCCCAAATTAAGATCAACGACCAAAAAACCCTAAACCCTAATGGGTTTATATAATCGACCATATCAAAGTCGAATACCCAAGATATGCAAACACAAGTGTATTTGCTCTTCGTTCTTGTACACGTATTAATGCTAATCAATGAGAAAAAGCTAGGTTCTTGATCACAATAGATTAACCAAACACCTTTTGTTATGCTTCAAGGTCACTTCGTGAAATCCCTTACAATGGGGATTCACCGTACGACCAAGAACAAGAGAGGCCTTCTATTGAAATCTAGTGTACCAAAGGATGAATACATGGGATGTATTTATAGCCTTATGGTAGATGTCAAGATTGCTATAGTATCCGATGTTGGATTCTATAGTTTTTGCCAAACACAAAGCCCAAGGGATTAAAAACCTTCTCTTGACTTGTTAACTTTTCTTCATATTGACATTTAATGAGATAATCAAAACTTCGTCAAATATTAAATATCATTAAGTATTTATTCGTGATCAAATAATTAAATATAACATTTTATATATTAATTATTTATACATTGATTCTCATACGTAATGTGTGCAATCCCGAAGTCTCGAGTTCGAATCCGGTCATACATATATTAATAATTATCCATAAACCTTTCAGTCCCTTAGATCGAGTTCAATTCTTAACACATCTTGATTGTTGTGATTAACGTACTTTCGAGATTAGTAATTAAATAGAACAATTCATAATAAAATAAAGGCGAGGATTTGCGTGGTTCGCCGATCACTGCGTCCCGAGCTGGAGCAAGCGGAATTTCACTAGCAAATATGGAGTACCGAGGTTACCGGAGTGTATCGCTCAAAATCTAGACCGAGGATGTACTTTGAATGTTTTCACTTCAGATTTTATACACTCCTCTCAAAAGCTCACTTGTATAGAATTTTATAATACAATTCTATACCACTCTATTTTATCTACAACAGCCTCACTAATTAACTCTCCTAGCAAACAAGTATGTTTGCTGATTTTTTGGATGATCGAATGAAGCTCACGTTCTTCCCTTTTATAGTGAAAGATAAAGGGTGAAAACCCATATGTGAAAAGGATCAATAGTTACCAACCACATAGCCATTTATTGAGCCAACTTTCTTGACCAGCCACTTTCTTGATTAACACAAAGGAAATGCAATTGAGTCAATCAGTGAATAGTCGGGCTATACATATGAAACAATTTTACTCAAAGTGGGCTATCCCACCTATGGTGAGCTATGTCTTGTAGACAAATTATGTCCAACAAATCTTCACCTTGATTAACATTCCATTTCTTTGCTATCTATTCTCAATCTTTGCTTCCTAGCGTTCTTGAAGCTCATCACTTTATAATGGTGAATACCAACCAAGTCAATGCTCCGAACTTGTTAGTAGTAGCGGCTTAGTCAACGTATCCATTTGGATTGGCTTTCTTCTGAATCTTTCTCACATTAATAACCCCTTAAGATATGACTTCTCGAATAAAGTGATGCTGCACATCAATATGCTTGGTTCTTTCATGATACAGTTGGTTTTTGGACAAGTGTATGGCACTCTGAATATCAAAATGCACCACAGAGTGATCCTGTTGCATTCCTAGATCACCAACCAAACCTTTCAACCAAATTGCTTCTTTTATACCTTCGGCCATTGCCATGAGCCTTGACATAGACAAAGCAATTGTTGGCGTGTTGTTTTTCAACTAATAGCACATCCGCCCGGCGCGTGAAAACATACCCTGTCAAAGACCTTCTTCGATCCAAATCACCTGCATAATCCGAATCAACGTACCCGGTAACATAGGTGTCCACCGCTATCATATACCAGGCTGAAATTTGTTGCTCCTCTGAGGTACCTAAGAATCCATTGCAATGCTTCCCAATGAGCTTTCCATAGACAATCCATATATCTACTCACTACACTTACAGCCTGTGCAATATCTGTTCTAGTACACACCACAGCATACATGATGCTACCAACGGCATTAGCATATGGAACATGTGACATGTACTCCACCTCCTCCTCAGCATCGGGTGATAGCGCTGATGAAAGTTTGAAATGTGCAGCTAGTGGAACACTAACCGGTTTGGAGTTGATCATCCCAAAGCATTGAAGTACCTTTTATATGTATTTCTTCTACAAAAAATACAATCTTCGTTCGCGTCTATCTCTTATAATCTCCATTCCTAGTATCTTCTTAGATGCACCCAATTCTTTCATCTCAAACTCACTTTTGAGTTGAGCTTTTAGTTGATCGATCTCTGACATGTTTTTAGAAGAAATCAACATATCATCCACATATAACAAGTAACATACGACCCATCTAGAAACTTCTTATGATAAACACAACTATCATAATTTCTCCTTGAGTAACCTTTGCTAGTCATGAATATGCCAAACCTTTTATACTATTGTCGAGGTGATTGCTTTAAGCCATATAACGATTTGTTTAATAGACATGCATGGTATTCCTTTCCTTGAATCACGAACCCCTCTGGTTGGCGCATATAGATCTGCTCTACCAACTCACCATGCAAGAATGTCGTCTTGACTTCTAGTTGCTGCAACTCCATATCGAGTAAAGAAACCATGGCAAGTAACACACGAATAGAGCTATGCTTTACTACCGGTGAAAAACATCATTGAAGTCAACTCCCTCTCTTTGAGTAAAGCCTTTAGCAATAAGGCGTGCTTTGAACCTTTCATCTTCAACGCCAGGGATACCTTTTTTCTTTTTGAATACCCATTTGCATCCAACAATCTTCTGACCTTTTGCCAGTTTTACAAGTTCCCACGTATTAATCTTATAAAGAGACTCCATCTCTTCATTCATGGCTAAGGACCATTGCTTTGATACTCGGCTGCTAATAGATGTGTGATACATAACAGGTTCTTGAACCTCAATATATTCAGCCATGTTGAAGGCATAAGCTACTAGATCTTCATGCCTGAATCATTGAGGTGCTTGTATATTTCTTCTTTTCCTATCTCGGGCTAGGATATAATTATGGAGATCATGTTGTTCCTCTTGATAACACTCAGATTGTGCATGTTTTTAGTAGCATTATGTGTACTTTTATATCTGTTATTTGGTTATATTTGCGTGATTTTAGTACTTAATCGTATCTAGAGATGTTTGTCGAGTGTTTATAACCAAGTGCGAGGAAATGGAGAAAATTTGGAAATATGCGACTAATCGAAGATTCCGTCTCGATAAAGCTAAATCTCAAGTACCTTTGAAGACTTTAGTGATTGAAGAACCAAGTTCTACAAGGCATAGTGAAGAGAAAAGATCAAGTTTTGTATCTCGGAAGATCCAAGAATCCGGTTACACCTTCCCGGATCGGTTGGAATGTCGGAATGAATGTTTTTGCCATAACCGACCGATCGGTGCAAATCCGGATGGATCGATGTGTGTTATTATTGAACCGGTCGGATCGGTTGGTCATATGACCGATCCGGTTGGAGAAGCTGCAGTTGTCAAATCTTCATCACTAAGCTTCCCCTTTGCATCCAAACGATTCTAGGTCCTTTTCTTGGTGTATTCTAGTCCCTTCCTCACTCCTTGGAGGCCAAGTTAAGCATTTAACACCCTAGGCCTTGGAAATAGTATAAATAGAGGCTAATTGTGAGCATATGAGACACACCTCAATTACAAATCTCTCTACTCATCAAACCAAGCCTTAAGCTCTTAAAATTCGTCCTTAGAAATCGAGGGAAGTTTGGAGTTCCAGAAGTTCCACCTTTGGAGGCCAAAACACCAAGAAGTCCACCACGATCCTTTGGGAAACATTACTTCATCATTTGTAATCTTATTCCAAGCATTGTAAGAATTTTAATCATGTTTTCTAATGATCAAAGTTATGAGTTTATGTTCATGTTTGCTATGAGTGGCTAGTTTCTTTATACACTTGCTTAAATGATGTTGATTATCATATGATTAGTTAGTGATTGTGTTAACATGTTTTAATTCAATTTCAAGTTGATTCTAAGATCCAATTGTGCTAAAGTTTCATAGTGACATTTGTTAATCAAGTTTGGCTAATTGGTAGTAATCGTTGGGATCGAAAGAACTTCGTATTGTTCAACTAGTCATAATCATTTTGTCTATGGATGATTGTTTTTACCCATTATTCTTGATTATACAAAGGAACTAAGGTGTGGTTGTAATTGAAACACTTTTTGATTATCAAATTGGATTGGTTGGAAACATCTAAATGGTCGTAAGATTAGTTGTTGAGAATCAATTGTAGCCTTTTGTCTATGATCGGGTACCTTTTGTATTGAGCATTTCTTAAGCAATTTGATGAACAAATGGATGTTTTTGTGTTTAAGTTTATGAAACTTGAATTGATCTTGAATTGATTGGTTAAACTTAATGCTTGTTTTTATAAACTAAACTCTTGATCAAAGTTTAACTTGTAAGAACAATAGATTAGTACATCAACTAATTATCATAACCAACATGTTAAGAGGTTAACACAATCACATTAATCTATGATATGAAACTAGTTTAAGCAAGTGTAGTTTTTAATCATCTGAATTTCATTATACCTATTTGCTTTGTTATATGTTTTGGATAGACTCCGTTAATTCAAACTTGTGTTTAAGATTCACTCAAATCCTGACGATCGACTTACCTTCATAATCTTGCTATAACGGACGAGTATACTTGCTCGTATGTGTTATCGGTAATATTGGTAATTCACCTTTTATAAATTTAAAACTTGCACTTAGGGCACATCAAGTTTTGGCGTGCTGAGGATTTGATTGTGTTTCAACAAGTTTTTGAATTTCCTCGGCCGATTCAACTAAAATTTTTTCACGAAACCTTAGCGGATCGGTTGGCCCTCAACCGAATGCGGTTCGATTTTGTCCCATCACTCAATGGTCAAACCGATCGGTCGCATCCCATGACGATCCGGTTACCTCTGTTCCATAGAAACCATTTTCGTTGTTTGTCCGTGTGTTAAGATATTGCCTGGATTCTCTAGGACATTGTATGAACACTTTCGGCGAGGAATTGAACCAATTACACCTCTTACCAACCGAACGATTGATTCGAAGAAGAAGGAGAAACGTTCATACCATTGGAAAATCGTGTACCAAGAGTACCAAACCCACCATTTGATAACCTCATTGAAGCCAAAGTTGTTTACAATCCTTTCACCAATTTACCTTTTCCCATGGCGGACGATCAACCCATATGGGAACCAACGAACCGTAGCACCAACTCCCGGAAGTGCTATTGTTGCTATTAACCTTGGTGACAACTTCACCGTGAAGGGACATCACCTTTCTATGATCAAAGACCGACAATTTGATGGTCGATGCGTGCCGATCCGCATAAGCACATTGCCGAATTCATCGAAATTTGCGGCATGTTTCGTTATGGCGACACTGATGTCAATGCCATCAAACTCAAACTTTTCCCATCATCACTCGCCGGAGATGCTAAAGTATGGTACAATGAATTAACACCAGGAATCATCAATACTTGGGGGGAGATGAGGCAAGCTTTGTGAGCGATTCTTTCCACCGCCATGTTTGATCGATTAATGGGAGAAATTCGTGCTTTCACCCAAAACCCAAACGAATCACTTGTCGGAGCTTGGCTTCGAATGAAAGATTTGCTTCGTAGTTGTCATGGACATGGATTATCAAAAGGAACCATTATCCAAATCTTTTACCATGGACTAGATGAAATTTCTCAAGGCATCCTTGATCTTTGGAGGAATTTTCTCTATAAAACTCCCAATGATGCACATCAATTGCTTGAAGATCGAGTACTTCTCAAACTTGATTGGTCCAAAGATTCCAAAACCAAACCTCTCTGAAAAACCGTTGCTTTTGTCGAAAACACCGATACCTCAAAACTCTTGGAGAAAATGGAAGCGTTAACCTCAAAATCGACTTCAATACAAGGTTATCAAAGATGAAATGAAAGACATGCGAGGCGGATGCAACAATTGTGGAAATCACCCATCGTCGAGTGCGACGATAAACCTATGGGTGGACCGAAGAAGGAGAAGCAAATTACGCTCAAAGGAGGATACGTGGAGGGAGGATATCGTAGTAATTATTACGGTCGAAATGCTGGAAATTGGCAAGATCGCCGACCAAGGGATGACAACCGTGATTCTCAACCAGCGATGACCGGCGATCCACCACACCAAAGTTCGACAAAACGAAGAAGCACCGAATTCGAAAAACCATGAGAGAATTTGTGGTGGGTCAAAAATCCGCAAATGATTTTATCAAAAATCGGTTTTCAATCTCAAAGCCAAAGTTGAGCAAGGACAGAAAAATCATCAAGCATCTATCCAAGATCTTGAAAACAAGCTTGGCAGACTTTCTGACCAACATTCCTCTTGACCATGGTTCATTGCCGGGTAACACTCAATCCAATCCAAAACCATCAAATGATAAGGCGTACCGTCCACCCCAAACAAAAGAAATGAACATATCAATCTTGTTTTCACAAGAAGTGGTCTCGTGCGATCCACCACCTAATCCTAATACTCTGTCACCATTGATAGTGAGGATGAAACGAAGAACCAAACACAACTCAAACCACCAAAAGAAAGACATTCCATCCGTCAAGAAGTATACACCAAAAATTCCTTATCCTCAAAGCCTAAAGAAAGAGAAGATGGAAGAGCGTTATAAGAAGTTTATCGAAATAATCAAAGAGGTTAGACTCAATGTTCCACTCGTTGATGTTATAGCAGGAATGCCCAATTACGGGAAATTTTTGAAAGAACTTCTTAATAACAAAAGCAAGCTTGAGCAAATATCATCAACTTTTCTTAACGAAGAATGCTCAGCTATAGTTCAAAACAAAATTCCACCAAAGCTTCGAAGATCACGGGAGCTTTCTTATTCCATGTACTTTTCGGGAATAGTTAAATGTGATGCTTTAGCCGATCTTGGCGCAAGTATCAATTTGATGCCTTATTCACTCTACTCCAAGTTGTGCAACAAAGCACTGAAACCAACAAAAATGAGCATCCGATTGGCAAATCATTCCTATCAATATCTGTGGGAATGCGAGAATATGCTTGTTCAAGTCGGTAAATTCATTTTTCCGTGGACTTTGTAATCTTGGAAATGGAAGAAGATAGTAAAGTTCCACTAATTTTAGGGAGACCTTTCTGAATACCGCCGAGCAATCATCAAAGTTAAAGGAAAAGAACTCAACCTTGGAGTTGGGGAAGATCGAATCACTTTACTTATCGATAAAGCAATGCGCTACCACATTCCGTGTGATGACACTTGTTTTAACGTCGATGTTATTGATGAAGTCGATGAGGAATTAGATGCATTCTTGAGCGAATCCGATCCATTCATGACTACTTACGAAAAATCAATGAAACAGTCGATTCGATAAAGAATTTGATGATTTCATGAAAGTAGAATTTGAAGGAGATAACTCCGAAGAAGAAGAAATGGAGGAAGAGGAAGAAAATTTTGAGGAAATTACTTTCAATGACAAGATGCGAATAAAATCCTCTATCGAAGAACCACCCACGGATCTCGAACTCAAACCTCTCCCAAATCATCTCGAGTATGCTTATCTGGAGGAGAACTCACTTCTTTCCGTAGTCATATCTTCATTGCTCGAGGATAATGAGAAAGAAAGTTTAGTTTCCGTGCTCAAAAATCACAAACAAGATTTTGCTTGGAAAACATCGATATCCGAGGAATTAGTCCTAATAATTTTTGCAAACACAAAATCAATTTTGAAGAAGGGATTAAACACCTGTGGTAGAAGCGTCAGCGTAGACTCAATCCCAACATGAAAGAAGTTGTTAAAAGGAAATCATTAAACTTCGATCTTTGGAATCATTTACCCAATTGAGGATAGCCCTTGGGTAAGCCCGTTCCTTTGTGTTCCCAAGAAAGGAGGAATGACAGTTGTAACTAATGAGCGAAATGAGCTAGTTCCAACTAGACATCACCGCGGTTGGCGTGTTTGTATTGACTATAAGTAAGTTAAACAAAGCCACGAGAAAGGATCACTTTCGCTCCCGTTCATGGATCAAATGCTTGAAAGACTAGCAGGAAATAAATTCTTTTGTTTCCTCGACGGATTTTCAGGATATTTCCAAATTCCCATCGATCCTAACGATCAAGAAAAGACCACCTTTACTTGTCCTTTTGGAACCTACGCATATCGGCATATGCCTTTTGGTCTTTGTAATGCACCCTGACTTTTCAGAGGTGTATGATCGCCATATTTCAAGACATGCTAGAAACCTCCATGGAAGTTTTCATGGATGATTTTTCAATCTTTGGAGATTCATTCGAAGCTTGCCTTTCTAATCTCGATAAAATGCTCGAAAGATCGGCTGCACATCTTGTTCTCAATTGGGAGAAATGCCACTTTATGGTAACCGAAGGAATTGTGCTTGGACACAAAATCTCTAGTGCTGGAATGGAAGTCGACAAAGCAAAGGTCGATGTCATCTCAAAACTTCCACCACCAACCAACGTCAAATCCGTTAGGAGTTTTTAGGACATTCGGTTTTCGCCGATTCATCAAAGATTTCTCCAAAATATCTCGTCCGATGACGAAACTTCTTGAGAAAGAATTTATCTTTGACTTCGATGTTGATTGCATAAAAGCTTTCGAATCACTGAAATCTCAACTTACTAGTGCTCCGATCATGGTTTCACCTAATTGGTCACTACCCTTTGAACTTATGTGCGATGCAAAGCGATTTTCTTTGTCGGATTTGTCTTAGGACAACTTCGAAGGAAAACACTTTCGGCTATATATTTTGCCGAGCAAGACAACTGAATAGTGCCCACAAAATTATACCGTCACCGAAAAAGTGTCATTGTTTTTGCCTTTGACAAATTCGGATCATATCTTGTGCTCTCAAAAGCGTCGTTTTTACCGATCATTCGACACTCAGTATCGTTCACCAAGCAGAGCTAAACCACGTCTTATTCGATGGATTTTGCTACTCCAAGAATTTGACATCGAACTCAAAGATAAGAAAGGCGAAGAGAATCTTCTTTGCTGATCACTTATCTCGTCTCGAAAATCCTAATCTTGAGGAGTTGAAAGAAGAAGAAATCGATGATTATTTTCCTGATGAAACTCTCATGACCATCGGCGGAAATGGCGATCCTTGGTTTCTTGACTTTGCAAACTACCTCGGGAGGAATTCTCGAGAAAAGGACTAACTCATGCTCAAAGAAGCAAATTCTTTTTGGAACTCAAATACTACTTTTGGGAAGAGCCATATCTTTTCAAAATGTGTCCTGATGGGATGATCCGAAGATGTATTTTTGGTTCGAAACTTCGTAAAATTCTTGATGAATGTCACCATGGCCCAAGCCTGGGGGACATTATGGTCCTTCCACCACGGCTAAGAAAGTTTTTGATCTTTGGATTCTATTGGCCAACAATATTAAAAAGCACATACACTTGTTCAAAGCTGTGGCTTGTCAAAGAACCACCAATCTCTCTCGAAGGGATGAAATGCCATTAACAAGCATTCAAGTGTGCGAAATATTCGATATTTGGGGAATAGATTTCATGGGACCTTTCCTAAATCCCAAATTGAATACATTCTCGTTGCTATAGATTACGTGTCCAAATGGGCGAGAAGCTTTACCGACAAGCGATGCTCGTGTAGGTCGTTAATTTTCTCAAAAGCTTTTATTTCGTTACTGGAATTCCCAAAGCACTCATAAGCGATCGAGGAACTCATTTCTGCAATCAACAAATGGAAAAAACCATGAAAAGATATGGAGTTCATCATCGATTTGCGACTGCTTATCATCCACAAACTAGTGGTCAAGTCGAAAATACCAATAGAGCTCTCAAAAGAATCTTTTGGAAAAATAGTAAAGACAATCCGTCATTATGGGCAAGAAACTTGATGATGCTCGTGGGCATTTCGATGCGGCTTATAAAACACCAATTGGTACAACTCCTTACAGACTCTTGTATGGGAAGACTTGTCATTTGCCGTTCGAAGTTGAACATCGTGCTTATTAGGCGCTCAGACAATGTAACACCGATCTCAAAATAGCTTGGAGAGAAAAGATTTGCATTGCGAACTTCGATGAATTAAGACTCCAAGCTTATGAAAACTCAAAGCTGTATAAAGCGAGAACAAAAGCTTATCATGATAAAAAGCTACGAATTTGGAAAGAATTCAAAGCCAGGAGATAAAGTTACGCTTTTAACATGAAATTCAAATTCAAAGCTTCGAAGTTACAACCAAAATGGTTTGGACCATATGTCGTTAAACATGGATATCCATCGGGTATGTGAACTCTATGACAAACAAGGTGGAAGTTTCATTGTTAATGGACACCGAATCAAGTTATATTATGACAAGGAGCAAGCGAATGAAGTTTGATTCGCGACGGTGTCTGGAGACACCATGAGAATGAATTCGAAACTATCACCTTTGTAGCACCATTTCTTGGAAGAATTCCACAAACTGTTCCATGGAAACCCTGCTGAGTTCGTGCGGGGCGATATTGAAGCTCTTGGTGAAGAATTCATGTACATCCCCGAACTTTACAAAATGTTCAAAGCTACCCTTGCAGCTGAATAAATTCAGGAAGACTCTAGTCGGTGATGACTCGAAGTAATAAAACAAGCGCTTCTTGGGAGGCAACCCGTGTGTGTTTTGATTTTCTATGGTCACTCCCCAAAGTTTTAACCTTTGGTTGAACTTAAGTGTGGGGGGGTGCCATCTTTTAATAAAACCTTTTGTTTGTTTATAAGATTGTGTGCAGGTAATGATTTCTCAAATGGGCGCCGAGAGAATGAAGAAGATTTTGAGTGATAAACTTCGTTGACATATCTGGTTTCATCTCTATTTTCCCTATTTCTATACTTTGAAGTTCATTTATCATTGAGGAAAATGTCTAACTTAAGTGTGGGGAAAGTGAATAGGAAAAATTAGAGTTTTCGGGCTTAAATTTAAAATTTTGCTTGCCCTTGTGATCTAGTTGTTTTCACACTTTTAGGATTATTTATTAAAATAACTGGATCATTCCACTGGTAAAATTGGTAATATTTGAAATTTCGAGATGTGTTCTAATTACTATTGCAATCCATTACGGATCGATAACATTTGCTAACACATTTTATACCCTTTCTACTAAATTGTGAGGATTTGAGCCTATTTCTTATTAGCATACATCTTTATGCTTAGATCTTTTGCTATATGAGTGTGGGTGATTTTATTTATTCTAGAACTTGTGCTTGTAAATCATTACCGGACAGCAGTGAGATTGCATTAGATGCGATATAAGTGAATTGGTGTGATAAAGAGGCACCTTAGGATTTAACCCAAATGGCCTTCCATTTTACATCTAATGATATATTAGCTAGCCTCATTGGTTAGTTAACCACCCACATGGACCCATTTGTAGTGCTCATTTTAGCACTAGATACCCCTAGTTACACCTTCGAGCCATCCTTTCATTTTGCTTCACCCGGAAAATACAAAAGATTTTACATTTTAAACCTTAGCCTATCCCGTATCAATGTCTAACGGTTGGTTGCTAGTCGCCTGGAAAGTGAAGATTGTTCAAATGATTATGAGTACCACATCCTATGTGATTGATTGAGCCATGCGTTATGTTATGTTCAAAAAAAATAAAAAATAAATAAAAAAAAAATAAAAAAAAAATTGTGTTGAAGTATGGAAATAATAGCCAATGTGCTATGATC
>OU343217.1:281059353-281166699 GCA_910596185.1 Chrysanthemum makinoi
TTAATCTTCTTCTAGTTATTCTCCAACCTTAACAATGCTTTAATGTGCTGCGGGTTTATGTTTGCTTATATGCGTATGAAAGATTATTTGCATATGCTTGAGTTAGAAAAGAAGTTGTTTAGTGCTTGTATTGTTGGTCATCTTACTACTTTTTATCGAGATTAAGTTTACCAGCCGAAACCATATTACAAGCAAGTGGTAAAAGCTACTCTTTCAGTTGAAAAGTAAAAATGTAGAAATTTCATTCATGAAGATTCATTACATTCAAAGTGAGAGTGCTTTATAACTACATCAAAACACATAAGATTAAAACTCAATACGCAAAATTACATCAGGCTAAGTACTCCACTTCTTGCCTTGCCTTTCTACCATGCTCTGCTTTCTTTTGTTCTCAAAGGTTGGATGCATTCTTTTGGACAAGGAAGACCAACAATCCTGTGGAGAGGCCTGGTAGTACTGCGTGATCTCTTGGTATGGATATCATTTCCATGTGGAAAGAGTCGCCCCAATGCTTTTATCGTGAGCCCTTGGCAACTCTTTGCCAAGGAATAGGTCTCATCATTATTCCTATCATCATCCAGGAGCTGAGTAGAATCCCAAGAAGGCGCGCACGTTTGGCAACATGTGCACGCTATGCCTCAGTTTGCTTCTGAAAGAAGTGCCATGCTCCCCATGGTGGCAAAATAAAATTCACCCTCATGCCTCCGTTAAGACTTCAAGTTTATCACAATCTCTTCCTCTTTAATCAGGAGATGTCAATGATGTTGGAAGGATTGCTCATGGCGATGATATTTAGGTTTTGGAGTTTGAATTTGTTTTGATAAAGATTGGATGCGCCGAAGCCTTTATATGAGCAAAAGTCGATCCTAAGGGTTCATTAAAGAATTTATTTACTTTTCCTATTTTGTAGGTAAAAGAGTAAATATAGATATTATCGGGTTGACTTTGAAAGATATTTTAGATATGCTTGCTAAAAGTAACTTTGTTAAAACAAGTCTGGTTATTCATATTCTTGTATTATGCTAACACATGCGTACATAACCAATCTTGGATGAGAGTTGATCATAAAGGCGGTATCCTCAAACACACAACAAATGGTTATTGATTCACCAGTCAATCCACATAAGAATCAACTAGTCCGATAAAATGGCCACCGGTAAAGACTTGACAAACCATTTATGGTTGATAGTTTCACAAAAACTTATGGTTATCAACTCACCATATTCATCCCATTAAGAGTTGGCTTAGTCCATAGCAAACGCTCATCGATGATAAATACATATCAAACTGCTTTTGATAGGTGGTAGTTTTTAAAACTATGATAAGAGCAAAATCTAATTTTCATATGTTTTTCTTACTACTCACTTCTTTGAAATTTTTGTGAAAAATTACCCGCTAGTCCACGCTTCAATCGATGTTGTTATTTTTACCATCGGCGATCTAGTCGTTACAATCAAGGTGTTAGTAATAAAATTTTTTACAAGCCGCTTGAAGAGAATTTGCTTTCCATATATATAGGTAAATTTTTAAGATTATCTACTTTCCTAATTGATATTTATCCTCTAAAGATAAATCTTTTCCTTAGTTAATATTTCTTAAGAAAAATCTTAAAACCCTACCACTATATATCTTTCTTCTCAATTGGCTAGTTATCTATTCAATTCTTAACGACATATTATATTTTCATCAAAAGTTTCTATGGCACCTATACTCTTGCATTAGCACAAACTAGCCGCCTACTTAAAAAGTCAAACGAGAAGAGCTGCCCTTGTTTTTAATTGACGGACTTTCAAATACTACCCATATAAGGTATGCTTTTATCGCTTAATCCCCACAATCTATATCTCTCAAATCAAAATAGTTTTGGACTTCGCTCATCCATAATCATTGAACATAGAGATACACATGAAACGTTGATGCCTCTTAGAGCCATCCGGAATGGGTAACTATTGATGTTACTGAGGCATCCTTGAGGAGCATTCTCCAACTGGATGATCTCAATGGTATCATCACATTACCTATGAAATTCATGCAAACCTTCATCAATGTAATGTATACCACCGATAAAAAGGCTACTTTCAAAAAGAGTGGTTTTGGTCCTCATTGAGATTTTGATATTATTTCGTTATGATTGCCTTACCCTAAGAAAACATCTTATGAACAATTTAGTTCAACTATGGCTTAACCTTTGCAGTATGTCTAGCCACCGATAGGACTTTTAATTGGTCAAAATATATTTTACAAGTATGCAAGGCAATGTAAAGAGTTCCAACAAATTTTTTAATGTATCCATATTTCGCAAAGTAAAGTAAAATGAATTTCAACCCAACCTCATACAAGAGTTTATAAAATCTCGCTTGCTCCTTAAGCTTCAAAGTTTTCAAACATGAACAAAGATGGCAATAGGATTATTACACCTATTTTTCCTCAAATGCTTGCAAAGATTTCATTGTAGAAAACTCTCACCCATAATCACTGCTCCAAACATTGGATTACACTTCACCACACCTAGGAGGCATAAATGCCAACTCCTCCATTACAAACACAAAGATGTCCCCATCCTTTGTTTAGGAACAAGCAAAGAGTGGTTCCTGGTGCTTCAACCTAGTCCAACTAGGAGGAATCTCAGCCAATGCCCATGATTTACTCCTCTGAACAGTCAAGCTCACATCTGGAAGTGTCGTGGCAGCTGGCAAATAAATGGAATTGATGGCACTTGCATAAAATTACAAGGTTGAATCTACGGAGCAAGACTCGCACAACCGGGCGATAAACATGCTGGCGGATATTACATGCTTGAAAGCAGAGATTCATGTTAGGTCACTAGTTTTACAAACACAAGTAATATAGAAAAGAGATACATGCATTGAACAAGTAAACAAACACACACACACCTATAGTAGTAATACCGCTTACGCTAGTAGGGAGAGTGGAATACCGAAAGAAAATTCTGAACAATCAACCTTCAAAATGAAGGTTCCAAGAGTATTTATAGGAGGAAAGCTAGTGGCAAACTCCTAGTTTCCATCCTTTCCTTAATGGACTACAAGGCCTAGGCTCATGGGCCTCTACACGATTCCAAGGCCACTCATTACAAACATAAAGGCCATAATAAAGCCAACTATTACATATTAATTACACAACACTCGATTATGTTTGTGAGTGATTCCAAATAATCTCCCCTCAAGTGTTGGTGATTTACTGCAAAGGCGCTTGATGTAATAGTGTAGCTCCGGAGGACGGACATTCTTCTTTCAAGTAGAAAAATGCTTCGATTCGAACAATATCCCTGTAGAGATAGTTTTCTCGAAAGCGCTATGCTTTGACGCTATCATTAACTTTGTTCTTAGATTTATTTTTCTTTTGTGGTGAAAGTGATAGTATGTTGTTGTTCCCAGATCAAGTCCGGGCCTTCGTGTCTCAAGCCCAAAGGTTCCATGTAAGATATAACTTTTCACATACACATCAAACCATAACACAAAGTAAAGATATGATGGAATTCTAGAGAAAGAAAGTTAGAGGTTTAGGGAACTTAGTGAGAGAAAGTGAAAGATATTATTATGAGCTCCAACTCTACCTTGGGAGGTAGAGAGTATTTATAGTCTTACATAAATCGCCACACAACGGGCCGTGGATCGTGCATACAGGGTAAAGACCCGTCAGTCCTCCACGGTGTTACTTAACTAAATACTACTTAACTAAATATTACTATGACTACGAAGCTTAACCATTACATATACTTGAGGTGACCGACTCTTTAATACCGGAATTTCTAATTCCTAACAATCTCCCCCTAAGGGAGGTCACCTCAAACATATACTAAAATGACATTGAATACAATCGGATATTACATTAACAATTGATCTTGCATTCTTGATGTAGTACTTTGCTCAAGCTCAGAGTCATTGATTCCACTCATTGCATGTTTGGTTAATCCAAGTGGAGGTCTTTTATGATCCACGGATAATAATGTTGAGCCAGCTTTTGAGATCATCGGCTAATAGAAAATCTCTGATACATCCATTGTGGTGTTGGTATTATGTGATGTTGTGACATTCGGACCGACATGCTCACATTCCGATCATGATATCTTCTCATCGAGTAAGGAAGCTTTAGTTGATTCATGATATTGGCGCAGAAATAGTAGCATGGAGTGAGAACATCAGAGTCATTGATGCACTAATCATGATTTCTTTTGAGATGAATGTGTTAAGTGAGCATGCGGCTATGGATTGACCGCTTTATCCTCGATACCGCGAACCGTGTACCGCATAAGACAGCTTAGTTAAAGCGCACGAAAGTGTCTTTGATCACTTTCGATGAATTGAGGTACACGCCCACGGCCCCCGCTGATCGAGCAAGTAATCGCCCGTGATCGTATAATTCAAGAATTTCTTGACAGGTTTCGCAGTCGCCTAGCCGTTCTCAAACCGAACGTCTCAAAGAAGACAACACCGAGTGAACCAAATGAATTTCGTCCACCGATTGATGAAAAGAGATTTGAAAACAATCGTGTATTGCTCAATAGAAATTGTTTTTGCAATATTACGAAGGTTTTAATGAAAATCAATTATCAATCATAAAACACCTTTTGATTTGAAAAATTAGTACCGGGTCGACGCGGCTAATGAAAAGAGTTTTAAAGCACAAAGACCGGTTTTTCAAAGGTATCCGCAATCCATAACTCGAACCGTGATTGATTCAAAAGATTGAATCGCCCCATTGTTTCGCTCGCTTGTCACATGGTTGATCTAAATAATAGATCTCACATGCCACCTACCAGGAGCTTGTTAGATGTTGGCTCCGGAAGGCTTTCCATCTTCATTGGAATATGTAAACACATCACTCGGTTCCGCAATACCACAAGGATAATGTAGGACTCAAGATATAATCTCCCTTTCCACATTGTGTGAATCAGAGAGTCTTCATTGAAAGTGTCCTAATGAGATTTATTGATGATCTCGTGGCTCTAGACTCAATTTGTGCATATTTGGATCCTATATCGGAGACTAGGAGAGGTTCTCCTTCTTCAATATCAACAATCTCTAAGAGAAAGTCGATAGATAATGCTCTCCCTGAGAATGAAACAAGTCCTTTTAAGAGGAACTTGAGTGGTTTGGGAAGTTGAAGTGCAGTCGGCCATGGGTCCATGACGCCTTGTCTTCAATACCGATGTTACCATCAAGAGCATATGAATTGAACCCGTCAGCCTCTAAGGTTGAATAAATGGAGGGCTATTTGTTTTCACCCTTTTCTCATTCAATTCTTTTAATTCTTCTCACCTTCAGCTGCTTACCGAGACTTCATAGCTAGAACCTTGTTGGGTTTATTCCAAAGATTCAGCTCAGCCTCACCGCACTCTTCCCATAACTCATTTTTCTCCTTTTATCATCATACCTAAGAACTCTACACTAACTAGTGGATAGTCCCCGGTAGATCCCTCCTGCTGGGCGGATCATGGGAACTAATACCTAACCTTATCATCCTTATATCACCATACATAATGTAAAGTTGGTCGGTCTTTTGGTATTGTTCATCTGCCATAGGAACCAATTGAAAACCATTTGAAAATCAATCCGGATACTTATGATATTTTATCAAAGCATTTTGTAATTGAATTGTTTTGATATTTTTAGAAGAAGAACTCCCTCAACATGTGATCAAGTATTTGAAATTGTTTTTCACACGGAGGCAAGAGAAAGAATTAACTTCTTTGATTACCATTTTCTAAAATATCAACATCACTTCCCTAATCGAATCAAGTAGATAAAGCATTTTGGGGAAGGATGAGGTTTTCATGATTTTGCTCCCCTCAATATGTGCCTCGAGATTTGAAAAGAGTTTTGCACATACTAGAGGGAACCTCGCACATGAGATAAGTGATCACGTTTCAAATCATAGGTTTAAGATAGATGCTCCCCTCAACATGTGCATGGAAAATTTGAAATCGTTTGTCACATGTGGGAAGGAGAGCTTGTACATCCTTATAAAACCATTTACCGAATTATCAGCTTAAATCCAATTTAAATCACACATTCTCCCCGATCACAATTATCAAATCATTTGAGATTTGTGATCTCTTATAGATTTAAATTGATTTTGAAAGCTTTTAAGGAGAATTGTGACTTGATTATGAAAGCGCTTTAACCGATAGGATCGGATTTTAAGACTTTAAACTCCATTGATGGAACATGCATGTATATCTTTTGAAAACAATTTAATGCCAAATAACTTTTTAATTTAATTGAAATCATTCTCCCCTCAATCAATGACATAGGTTGTTGATTGAGAGATAGATATTTTGACAAATAAGTCCGGATGATTATCAAAAATAGAGACCGAGTTATTTTTCAAAGCATTTAGTTTTCGGCAGATAAATGTTTATAGAATCAGAGCATGGAATTTGAAAACATGGTAAAACATGGCTCTGTTTCTTTCTTTTAAAACGGTTATTGCTGTCAAAATGACAATAAACCATTGTTTCTCTTCTCACAAATTTTTAAATTTTTTTTAGAATTAACAACATCTAAAGTCCCGTCATTCTTTTGAATGACAGAACAAAAGACCGTAGATATTATCGAACCAAAAAAACATGACAAATTGACAATATTTTTGAAGATTTTTCGAATTTTTTAGATTTTTATGGATTTTGAAGGTTTTATAATTTTGTATTTTGATTTTTCGAATAAATATATACAAGAGATAGATGAAGATAGACCTTTACTCCTCGCCTCCTCAAGACTTGAGAGTATTCGGTTGAAGGCTTTTCAAGCCAAGACGTGGAAGAATAAACTCAAAACGCTCTCTTGGAAGAGCTTTGGTGAAGATGTCTCGCTAACCGATATATCTGCACCTCACAAAATATAGTTCCACCACACCTTTTTCCACTTGTTCCCCGATGAAATGATGTCGAATGTCGATATGCTTTGCTCTTGAGTGTTGAACGTTGTTGCATGAGAGAGCAATAGCACTTTTATTATCACAAAGATGTAGGGATTTTGTTGAAATCAAAGCCATAGTCAGATAATTGAGATCTCATCCATAAGATTTGAGCACAACAAGATGACATGGCTATGTATTCAGCCTCTCTAGAGGAAATAGAAGTACTCATTTGTTTGAAGACCGACCACAAGCTTATCACCCAAAACCGAGCACCTCCGGATGTACTCGACGGTATCTTGACAACCTCGCATGATCAAGACTGTGATAGGCCGTTAGTGACATACCCGTGTCCTTCGGGTACCATAGTCCCATATTGATGGTTCCTTGGAGATACCGAAAGACCCGCTTAACCGCTTCAAGGTGCTTTTTAGTAGGCTTAGCCTGGTATCTAGCACACATGCAAATGGCCAAGATGTCTCGGTCTACTAGCCGTGAGGTACATCGTGGATCCAATCATACTACGATATTTCGTTTGGTCAATCATGATCCCCGAGTGGTCCTCATCTAGTTTGGTTCGATCAATCATGGGGTGTCAACAGGGTCACTTGAATCAAATCCAAATTTCTTTAAAATCTCTGTTGCATATTTAGATTGATTTATGAAAATGCCTCCTGGACTTTGTGAAATTTGTAATCCCAAGAAAAATGACATTTGTCCCATCATTGACATTTGAAACTTTGAACTCATTTCATTAGAAAACCGATCACATTCCATTGGGTCAGTCGAGGCAAAAATAATATCATCAACATAAATTTGAACATGAGTTAAATGTTTTGCGACTTCCGGTGAACAATGTAGGATCAATCGCTCCTTTGTCAATCCGGTTGATAGAAGAAACTTTGATAGTATCATACCATGCCCTGGAGCTTGCTTTAAACCGTAAAGAGCCTTCTTCTTCGATAAACGCGTAGTAGGATGCTCTTGATTCACAAATCCTTCAGGTTGGCCGACGAGACGACTCTTTAAGATCTCCGTTCAAATGCCGCTTTCACATCCATCGATAGACTACCATGTTCTTACTAGCAGATTAGCCGAAAAGATTCTGATTGCCTCGATTCAAGCAACGGAGCAAAAGATTCTTCAAAGTCTATACCTCCCGGCGATATCCTTTGCAACTAATCGAGCCTAGTTCTTCAACACATCACCATGCTCATCAAGTTTCACTTTGAAGATCCATTTTAGAGCAATAATCATAGCACAATCAGGGCGGTACTAACTCCCATACATTAAGTCGATCAAACTCATGAATTTCTTCTTGCATGGCATTGAACCGGCTATCTTCATTCATGGCGGTTTTGACATCTTTTGGTTCGATCTTAGAAGTCAGGAGTTGAAGAAACCTAAGGCATGCCGGTTGCAAGTTGTTTCCGGGTTGATCTGGGGCGAGAGGATTTCCAATGATGTTGTCTAATGGATGATCGTGAGTCCATTTTCTAAGGTGTTCATGTGGTAGTTGTTGAGGGTTGAGGTAGGAGTCGATGTCTCACTGAAGAAGATGGTTCGAGATGATGATTCAGGAGTAGCAAATATGTTTTCAAATGGAGCATCTTCAGGGGTAGCAAAGGGATTAACTTCATCATTGATGCCAGAAACATTTCCATGATGTACATTTGAAGAATGATGATTTGTTGATGAGGCGAAGGATGTGGTGTTCTTGACTTAAAGATATTGAGGCGAAGGATTGACTTCATTCACGAGGAATATGAGCATCCTCATTTGTGGGGATCAACACCTCAATAGTAATTGAATCATACAGTTCATCAAACATAGGATCAAACAATTTCTTTAAATCATCTTGAGATGGAGGTACATATGGAGTTTCTTGAGAAGAGTTTGGAACAAGGGATGAACCAATGGGACTGTTTTGAAGTCGCGGGTCTGGCTTGGAGTGTCGAGGAGCCATTTGACCGGTCGCTCATCAAGCGTAGCGTGAATGGTTTCCATGATATTTCGGGTTCTTTTATTTATAGATTCGGTATCCCTTTTGTTTGGTGCATATCCTACAAATAATCCTTTGCAACTTTAGCCCTAAGTTTTGACTTGACCTCATTAGTTGGATAACAAATGCCAAACCACCACGAAGGAAAGAGATTAGGTTTTACTTTGTGGACAAGTTCATATGGTGTCTTTTCCATGAGCAGTGTGAATCGGGGAGCGATTTTGTGTGTAGCATGCATTGGCAATAGCTTGACCCGAGAAACATTGGAACTTTTGAGTAAATCGGCATTGTTCTAGCGGCTTCTAAGAGTTCGATTTAGATCTTTCAACTACCGTTATTTGAGGAGTTCGTGGAACACTTCTTTGATGGTGATTCCATGCTTTCATAGAATTCACTAAGTTGTTTGTTAACAAACTTCGGTTCCATTATACGTCGGATAATTACGGCGGTTTTGTTAAGTCGAACTGCGGTACTTTTGATGAGTTTGATGATGATGGAGCATCCTTTGTCCTTAAGAACTTGACCCAAGTGAATCTAGAGTAATCATCAACTACAACTAACACATATTTCTTCCCAAAGATATTATGCACTCTCATTGGTCCACATAAATCCATATGAATTGTATGAAGAACCGTGAGTTAGTAGGTTTGGATTTATGGGCATACTTCTTGCTTTTTCCCAATTGACATCCTGAACAAAGATGATCCTTTTCATACTTTAGTCGAGGTAAACCTACAACTAAGTCCTTTCGGGAGAGATCATTGATGGTGCCGAAGTTCAAGTGATTGAGACGTCGATGCCATAACCATGACTTTGTTTTGAAGCCTTTGACAGCAAGCAAATTGGAGAAGACTTCATCATATCTTCTATAGAGATGGTGTAAAGATTTGAACCACGAGTTCCTTTTAACAGTTCCTTACCATTAAGATCTCTAACAAAGCAAGTATGTTTTAGAAGGCTACTTCTAGATGGAATCAATTGTGAAGAGCGATTATGACCAAGACATTCTACATAGTATACTCTAGAGATAACACTATCACCAACAACATAATCACCATAACCCTTAATTGCACCGAAATGATCATTACCGAATCTAATCCGTCATGAATTTGCTCACGAAGTTCATGAGGCGTGACCGGTCTCGATCATATGCTTGGAGCGGCTGAGTCCGGGTACCTGAGCGATTTGAACGATCTGCGGTTGAACCTGGACAAGAATGGATAAGCGGATAATTGGGATCCCCATGCAAGAATGGGTTCCACTTGGTTAGTGCGATGGTGGAACACCCACATGAAATAAAACATCCATATCGAAGTAGAAGCAATGGAATCATTGGGAATAGATGCAATCTTTGGTGTTTGTATTTGACCTATTCAAAGTATGTTCACTTCTTAAGGGAATAGTTCTACGAGTAGGCATCCATTTTCTAGTGGGCATAATCTTAGCAGTTTGAGAACAAAAGTGATTATTCTTATGGCCAAAAGGTATCCAATAATAACCTATCTTTATAAAAGTTCTTCTGTGGGTTTCCACTGTTTTCTAACAATCTTTCGTTTTTGCCTTTTTGCCTTATTTGCACAATCATTAGCATTAACAATTTTAGCGGGCATTTGACATGTTAGAAACATTCACACCACATTCATGATTAGCAACGAGAATTCAAGCGACATCATTACAAGGTTTGCAATAGTATCGAATTGAATTAATTCTGATGCCTTAAGGCTAATACTAGAATCAACACGATTAGTTTTATTCAACTCAAGCTTAAAGTTCCTAGATTGGTCTTCTACTCTCTTCCAATGCACATTCTTAGCTTGCAAGGTCCTATCATTCCTTGTATTGTCTTGAGACTTTGACACCTTTCGCTTTAAAGTCATTGATTACTCTGTAGAGGAATGGGAACATTAGTTGGTTGATCTAATTTTTGCATTACTGAACTTGATGTGCAAGGATCTGAAGTACTAGAAGGCACATTAGTGTATACTTTCAGATGATTTGAGCTTTTTGCAGGCACACTAAAGTTCACTTTCTTAGCACTAACATATCTCGAATCTGAACTACTTGAAGGCACATTAGTGTTTCTTTTCTTAAGATGGGCATAGAGCGGATTTCTGCTTGGCACTAGGCATCACGGCTTTGCCTTTTTACCTAAGGTTAAGGAATTTGGGCATGTGGCAATTACACATTCTAGCAACTCTTGAGATCGTTTGGCATGGAGGCAAGCAAACCTAATTTCACTATCAAGAGGTTTGTTAATGAAATCCTCTTCGACAATCTCAGGGAGACATTCTAGACTATCCTTAAGGTGAGCACAGTATTCATGAAAAGCATGTTCATTATTCCTAAGATGAGGAGGAATATATTTAAGCACACAGTGTATTTGCAGTCTAAGGGTGACTTTGAGACAACATTCTTATTGAAAACAAGTGGCGGTTTCCCATTTCCCTGACTTCTCAGATTCTCAATTTCCTTTTGTAAAGACGTTATTTTTCGTTGTTTTGGTCACGGGTGACTTTTATTGAATCATATAACTCTTTAAAATGTCGTTTAACTTTTTTCATTTTCTTCTAGAAAACTCTCGTTTTCCTTTTGTAAGGCATCAACTAAGTTTTGAAGATGAAAAGTTTGAGAATTCGGAGAATCTAAAGGAGGAGGCATTTGGGAGCCTGTCATATTGTTCGTTTGACCCTTTAATTGAGAGATTTGGGCTTTCAACTTTTCGATCGTGTTGCGGCTTGAGCTTGAATACATTCATCACGTTTGTTAATTTGAGCATCAAACTCTGAGCATCTGACGGATGTCTTGATATTTTAAGTTTTAACATTTTCTTTAAGATGTTGATATTTTAGTTGTAAATTAAAATGCTCAACTTCCAGTTTAGAAAAATGTTTAACCAAATTGTCGTGATCATCCGGTTCAATTTTCTCGTTTAGTTTAGAATTAGTTTTTTCAAGCTCAATGACACGATCATGGGAGACTTTCAGGCCACAGATAGTTCATGAAATTTGGAAGCATTAATAGAGCAATTTGAGCAAAGAAAAAGATATCTTGAGCAACACATTCAATAATAAGAGTCTCATTTAATGTATGCAAGTTCTTCCTCTCAATCTCATTATATTTTAGTGCAGGCTCATAATCACTAACTTCAACTACCATTGCATCAAATTCCTTTTCCATTCCCTTGATATCAGTTTCTATCCCCTTTTTAAGACTCTCAAAGTGATCTTTTAGAAGTTTAAAGAAAGGCATGACCTCAGGTAAATAACATTCTTTCATTTGCTCAAAACCCTTTCTCCTTCGTTATACCGATTGGTGTGATCCTTTTCTAGCAAGTTTTCTCAAAATCAACAAATAGTTGAAATATAACATATTGGCTAATTAAGGTCTTGCTTTTAGTGGCAATTTTCCTAGGAACAAGATGCATTGGTGTATTAGGAGGATACCACGATCGCTCTAGGCATTTTCCATAGGGGAGGTTTGTTTCAACAATATTATTGACTTTACGCTTATCTAAATCCTTTTTCGAAAACTTGTTGAAGTCAACAATGTCTGAAGCTTAAACATGTTCAAGGAAATCCAGTTTTCCTTTTTGTAGTCATGGGGTGATGATATTATTTTTTCTTTTGCATTTAGGATCATCTAATTTTTGTTCATCCTTTCCTAGTGACTTCATCAGATTTCTTATCTTCCTCAATGCACTCAACGCAACTAGGTTTCTGTCTAGGTTTAAGAATCTCATTGCCATCATAGATCACACTTTGAGCATTTGCTTTTGCTATCTTTAATGACCTCTGGGGTTGGGTTTATCTATAATGGGAACACTATGCTTATAAACTTAGGACTCTATGTTTAGTGACCATGTGAGCGGTCTGAATGGTGTTTCCTTGTATGTACAACTTGTTTTCAAGTTTGTTTTCAAAGTTTTCAGATTAGAAAAATCTCTCAAGAGTTTTGATTCCTTTGCATTAAATTCTTGCTTAAGCATTTTCACATTTTCTTGAAGTTCTTGTTTTGCTTAGCTGTTTTAGAAAGTTTTCTTGCAAGGAATTTAATTCTTGTTTCAATACTTCTTCTCTAAAATTACTTTTCTAATGATTATGCGCTACTTGGTCATCCATTTCCTGCTCACGAGTGGTCAACTCAAATTTAGCCCGTTGTTCATAAATAGCAACACGTTCTTTATAGGCATTTAGTTCAGAAATTACGGAATCATCAGGGGCACATGCGTTGTATTCATCAAAAACAAAGTCATTGTTGATTGCAGAAGATGCATCACTTGGTACAACTTCACTTTCACTTTGTTTCACGTATTGATCATATGGGACAATATTGATATTACCCATATTTTCAATTTGATTCAATAGTTTGATTGAATGTACTTTGTCATGCATCTTTTGCACATCGGCATCATCGTATAGTTTTAATACCTCTGAGATGAGTTTGTCTTTGGATGGGCCATAGTGGTGAAGAAGAGACCTTGGGAGAAACCATTGGAGAAATGCTAGCCATAAAAATTGTGTGTCTGTAGGTCCATCATCCACATCGTGATGCGTATGCATCACAATCAGCGACTTGAAAGGCATTCGATGATTGTGACCTATCTGAATAGGTTGCTCATCCACATCTGCATCATAGGTCTTGGCATTGCCCTCAGCTAGAAACAACAATTCCTCTTCATCCAAAGCAGCACCATTGTCCGAGCTTGTACAAGCATCTTATCTCTCGAAGTAATCGGCGTTCGTGGGCGCTTTGGAGATGTCGTTCCTTGCAATGTGTCACTCACCACCACAGTTATAACATTTGATTGGCTTAGCTTGACCTTGGTTACCATTCCTTCCTCGATTCGGGTTACCAACATAACCTCTACCGACTCCACCTCTTCCTCGATCATCTTGTCTTTCTGAGCTGGTTGCACCACGATCCTTCCATCTTTACGGTGGCTTGATTGTGTGGGTTAGATGTTTGATCGAGGTTGTTGTTGGTTTGTGGGAGAGAATTCATGTTTTGACTAATGAGAAGAGCTAGTTGATTAATGAAGTTACCCATATGGATCGCGACGCATCACTTGTTTGAACATACGATCAGGAATGAGTTTGTGATTACCATTACCCAAGGGTATGACTTGTGATGCTTTGGTTGTGATTCCGATGTTTGAGTAGAAGGTAGTTGAGTCATTAGACGAGCTTGTCTCTCCCTAGTTGGTTTTGAACTGATTGAGAATCAATTTTTCAAACATAGCATGTCTCTCATTCGGAAGGAGGAAGGCATAGAGTTGCTCATAGTTTGTATTCTTCAATCCTTTAGTGAGCTTCAGTGGTGACAAACTTGTGCCATTCGGGATTCATGTTGTTCACAAATTTTGAGTTCATCTGAATGTTAGGCATAGTCATTCTGATGTTCCTCATGTCATTCACTAACTTATGAAATCTCACATAGTACTCATAGACACTCTCATCGGGTTTCATCTTGAAGTGTTCAAATTCGTCATAGAGTTGGGATTCTCTGTCTTCCATAGTTAATTTCGAACTGAGAGAAGCATCTTAACATTATCCCATCTTGCCTTTGCATCGGTGTTGCGATTGATCAGCTTGTAGATGTCTTTAGGAAGACCTTGAAGAACAATGTTTGAAGCCACGATATCGCATCGAATCTCTTTTTCTCCTTATCCTCAAGCTCATCATACATTTTAGGTCATCCATTCCGTAAATCAGAGTACCATCTTCATTAGTATCAAGTATGTCTCTAGTCGTCTCAATTCGATATGGTCCTTCATCAATGGATTTGAGAATGTTGACACCATTTTCCTTCCCAAGGCAAGATACAATCGATCGATTGAGCCCAAGAATCGTAGTCGGTTCTGTCAAGCATGGGTGGGCAGTATCCGAGCCATTGCTTGAACATCCTACCGACTAGCATGGAGATGATAGAGGAGCGTTGGTAGACATGTTTCACGTTATACGGGATTTTATAACTCTATGATTAAACCGGAAATAGATTCTTTCACGAGATTTTACTAAATCAAGAGAAAACCGTAAACAATCACTCAAGTCGCTAGAAGATAATGCACTAAGTTGCTAGAAGATAATGCACTAAGTTAAGCTAACGCTAATTAGCTACACCACTAAGTCGCTAGAGTCCCAAGTCGCTAGACAAATGCAAGTCGCTAGGTAGTAACTCGCTAAGCCTCAAGTCGCTAGCAAAATTTTGTGACAATTAAGCTACTCAAGTCGCTAAAGATACAAGTCGCTAAAAACAACTTCGCTACTGACCAAGTCGCTACCACCAAGTCGCTACCCGTAGTGGAGAGTCCACTACTTGTACCGTAAATCGCTAGATCTAAGTCGCTAGGTTTAGAGCGAACTCGCTACAAATTTGTAAAGCAAATTAAGCTACGAAGAAACTAACCGTGAGTAATTAAGCTAGCATGAAAAACCACATAAACATCACTTTTCAATCCAAAAACAACCCAACCAAGATGATTTAAGCTTACCAAATGATAACCTACACACTTGTGATGATTCTAACCATAAAAGTACTAACAAAATCTGAACTTTAACCCGAGAAATCAACCAAATGATGCAAAAACCACTAAACTTTTTCAAACTCAAAAACCACCTAAAAACCACTATAAATCCAAAGATGTACAAGATATGATCTAACCTTGGCTCTTGATACCAATTGTAAGATATAACTTTTCACATACACATCAAACCATAACAAAAAGTAGCATATAGATGGAATTCTAGAGAGAGAAAGTTAGAGGTTTAGGGAACTTAGTGAGAGAAAGTGAAAGATATTATTATGAGCTCCAACTCTCTACCTTGGGAGGTAGAGTATTTATAGTTCTTACATAAATCGCCACAAACGTGGATCGAGGGCATACAATGGGTAAAGACACGTCCGTCCTCCACGGTGTTACTTAACTAAATACTACTTAACTAAATATTACTATGACTACGAGCTTTCTAACGATTACATATACTTGAGGTGACCGATTCTTTAATACCGGGAATTTCTAATTCCTAACACTCCACATCATTCTTCAACATGCTCACACGCTCTTTGACGTTAGAATTCAATACTGATGAAGTTCTTTAAGTATTTAACTTTGTAGATTCTTTGGTTTGACGAAGAATCATTACATTATTGTGTTGCAACTGAATAGAACTTCCATTAGTGATGAAGTTGGCGTGAGCATGAGAAGAATCTCTGCGATCATCCGCCGGAGCTTCCATAAGAAGAAAACATTTCAAGCGGTTAGTAATAGCGGATTCCGGCACTTACAAGTTTGAACCGAGAGTGTTACCAGACATAGTGTGAAAACTCAACTCTAATTCTTACAAAGGCCGTTCCTGAACTGGAGTCCCACAAGTGAGATAGCGCGATGTACCGAAGTACATCTACAGTTGAATGAGTCGAGGTACACCAAGCATCACCTCAAGAATAGACCGGTTGAGACACACCCGCGTAATCCACGGGAGTTACGAAGTGACCTAATGTCGGGGGCTTTGATGTTGACCTGGCGGAGTTTCCATTCAATCAGCGAGGATCACGGATGTGAACCTCTCATAAATATTCTCGTGATTGCTAAGATCATGAAGGACTCGATAATGTACCACTGAAATTCTTATTATTGAACGTCAAGTGATAAAATGTCAAGTGTACCTAAGAGATCTTTTGATGAATCTCGTGGCTCTAGACTCAATAGTGCGTTTTGGTTTTCTGGAGCGGAGACTAGGGAGAGGGTCTCCTTCTTCAATACCAAACATCTCTAGGAGAAAGACGATAGTTTACGTAGGGTTCCCTGTGAGAATGAAACAAGCTTCTGTTGAGAGAAACTTGAGTGGATAAGAAGGTTTAGTGCATGCGTCACTGGGTCCATGACGAATTTTAATCTTCAATACCGGCGTCACTAAGTGACAACCAGTAGCATATGAATTGAACCGATTATGCCCTAAGTTGAATAATTTGGAGGGCTATTTCTTTTCACCCTTTTCTTTACATTTCTTTTTTATTCTTCAACTCCTTCTTTCTCCGATTCTCATTTTCTCCTTTTTATAATCATACCTAAGGACTTCTAAGTACTAACTATTTGTGATGTCCTTGGGTAGATCCCTCCTGCTCTGGCGGATCATAGGACGGTTATTCTAACCTTAGTCACCTTATAACTCCATGACTAACCTATGTTGCCATTAAAACCATTGTTGTGAAGAATCTCTCAAAGGGTTTGTTAATGAAAATCATGTTTGAACCACTGTGAGAGATAGGATTTTGCATAAATACTCCCCTCCACATGTGATTAAGAGTTTTGACAGAAATCTGCACTGTGTGGGAAGAGCGCGCACTTTTGAATTGATCAACTCAAGATAGACAATCCCCCGAGAGACACGGTTACATTGTATAGTTAAAGAGTTACATTGTCAGCTTTTAGGTGACAACTAGCTCTAATAACTACCTTGAAGGTGTAGACAAACCTCGAAAGGTTGTCAAACCCGTCAGAGTTCATGTCTACCAAGAGTATCTCGAATGGTACTTTCTACTTAGACAAGTCCTTTGCGAGACACGTTTACATTACTAGCGAACTAGTTTGAAATTATTACCCGTCCAGGACAAGTCTTTTCGAGTTACTAACAGTTTTAGTACCGTCAATTCATTGGTTAAGTCTGAAGTACAAAGATTCCTTTGCATTTTGCACAACATATTTCTTATCACAAAATTTTCTCCCCCTCAAAAATGGCATATCAAATGTTATTTTTGAATAGTTGACAATAAATATGACCATTTCGAGTGTTGCGGGAAGATGACCACTATGAACAATTTGTGAACAAAGTTTACATCAAATACTCCCCCTCAACTAGTGATATAAACGGTTGAGGTTTTGAAAATCATATGGGGAAGTACTTGTCTTTTTGAGCAAAACCTTGAAAAATGAAAGGTTTGATAGGTTTTACTCAAAAATAAGAAGCTTTCGCTCCTTTTATAAGGATTGTGGCACTGAAGCGTACCACAGGGTCCTTTCATGACAAGAACGGGTTGTACACTGTTATGTGTGCACAAGCCAAAAGACACAAAAGTGTGAAACTTGATGATCCAAAGCTCTTAAAACAGTTATGCGTAGGAGTTAACCCTCGTTCAAAAACAAGTAGAAAAACAATGATCCACACATAAAGTTCCAAACTTTTTGCCAAAAACAGTAAGTTTAACACCTTATAATGTTGAAAGGACAAGAATCTTGGATTAAAAAGTGAAAAAAATACGTTTTTGATCAAGCCAAAAGTAGGGATACGCAAGTTAAGCGTGAGACCAAAACTCACTTCAAACAATATGTTCACTCAACTATTAGGTGATTGATACCACTGTTAGGTCACTAGTTTTACAAACACAAGTAATATAGAAAGAGATAAGGTGATTGAACAAGTAAACAAACACACACACACGATAGTAGTAATACGGTTTACGCGTAGGAGAGTGAATGAAAGAAAACTTGAACAACCAACCTTCAAATGAAGGTTTACAACAGTATTTATAAGAGGAAAGCTAGGGCAACACTCCTAGTTTCCATCCTTTCCTTAATGGACTAAGGCCTAGGCTCATGGCCTTCTACACAAGCCTAAGGATAATTACAAACATAAAGGCCATAATAAAGCTAACTATTACATATTAATTACTAACACTTGATTATGGTTTAGGAGTGATTCCAACAATTCAAACCTTGAAGGAAGAGTTGCAGGGGTTGAAAAAGAAAAGAAAAATTGCAAAGATAGTGATATCATCTCCATCCTCACCTCATGATGGTGACTCAGAAGCTTTCAGTGAAGATTTGGGATATTCTCCCAAACAGGGGAGGAAAACAGATGCTGAAACCAAGGGGAGGAGAATTGATTTTGGAGATGAAGGTGTTTCAAGTAAAGGTACTCGCGAGGAAGGCGATACTCAAGAAGTTCCTCAACAAGCAACCGAGCAAGAAATTTTCAAGATCGCAACCATCGATTTCATTTCACCAGAAGAAGTTACCACTGCTGATTAAGTTATTACAACTGCAGAGGAAAAAATCAAGAAGAAGAAAGGTAAAGCTATTATGCAGAGCAAGGAGCAAACAAAAAGAAAGATTTCAAAGAAAGAACAAGCTCAAATTGCTCATGATCTTTGAAGTTGCTAACAAGATTAATGAAGATGAAGTTGCAGCAAAGAAAAAGCTTGTTGAATTGGAGATTGCTAGCTTTATGGAGGCTAAAAGGTACGCACGAATGGAAACCACTTGTTGAAGATCCAGTTTCCAATCTTTGTTCCACCTACAATACTCGAGAAAAGACTCAGGACTTCGCCTATTTTATGTACCTCTATGAAGATATTGAGTTCTTGGTTGCTAATGATCCAGTAGTCAAGAAGAAGGCAATTGACCTACTTGCTGATAACTCATTAACTGAAGAACAAAGAACAGCACAGTTGGAGGACTTCATTTTAATGAATAATAGACAAGCACTTCAAGATGTAATTGGTTCAGTCAGAAAAGGTCAAAAGAAACCAAGGCAACCAACCAAGGCACAAATTATCTCATACATAAAGACTTATTGTTGTCATGTTGGTGGTCGGAAAAATCATCAATTCAAAGGAATGCCTGATGATCAGATTGAAGGTATCTACTATAGAGTTCAAAGACAAGATAAATTTTTTATTCCAATGGGCTCTGAAGAAGAAGCAAGAAGGTATCCTAATATGAATAGAAAGGCCAAAGAAAGTGATTCTTAGACATTTAAGAATACAAAATTTGTTGAAGAATAAGAAGTTCCAACAGAGAAATTCCTTTGAAGAACAGCTGACTGATATGATATTGATTGAAGAAGAAGATTTTTATCCTGAACCACTGCAAGTTAGACATCCTATTATTGATTGGGAAGTTTTCACTGATAGCAATTTTGCTCCAACATGGAAGATTACAAGGCTAGGTGGTGAAACTTCATCATTCATTCATTTTGAAGAACTTATCAAAGCATGTGACAGAGATGATCTTGAGACATTATGGAGATTAGTTCAAGAAAGGTTTGATGCTGAAGATCTTAAATATAGGAAGGAAATGCAGTTATGGGTAAATCTTAGAAGGCTCTATGAACCAGATGCAAATGATGATTTCTAGAAATTTGCATGTTCATGTCCTGGTACTAAATGGACTTACTATGATTCATGTGAAGTTAATCATGTTTCTACATCAGATGGAGTGGATGCATTCATGATTCTTTGAGAAAGACTACCCACTTCAATTTGGAACTCTCAATGTGATGTTGTGTACAACAATAAGAGTCCATGAAGATACCGAGAAGGTCGAGCTTTGCTACATAGGCTTCAAGATCAATGTTCAAGAGCTATTAGGGCTTTGAGAAGAAAGTGAAGTGTTTGGAAGAATTCCCAAATCCTTGCAGACAATGCAGATTGAAGAAACTTATTGATTTTCAGAGAAATCATAAGTTTAGGGGAGGATTGTTGGGAATAATACTAATTGGTTACCACCGATAGTCTTGTGGTTAAAAGCGCTAAAGATTACACTAGCAAGGAAACTCATTACCACTGCTAGTACATTATTACCACTGCTGTTGGGATAATTGTTAAGTATCCGTGTATTGATAAGTATAGAAAAGATCTTGTGTATATTCTATATTGTTAGTATTATACTTATCTTGTAAAGGACTCCTTGTGCTATAAAAGGAGATCCTAGGTCATTGCTTAGGATATAGAAAATTACGTATCATTCATATAAGCTTCAAGGTGTAACCCTAGTGATAAGCAAGATCACTCGTATTATTCTTAATAATATTGGAGCTTTGTGTTAAACTGTTCTCACTCATACTACATCATATATACCATCTTCTAGTATTACTAAGTATATTCCGCGTGCTTATTAATATATATCAAAGTATCACTAACACAAGGTGTTTGTTTAGATCCATCATTGGGGGGAGAATGGAGGGCTATGTCGATACTTAAGTTTGGAAGGAGAGTGGGACTGTATGCTGCAAGGGAGGCTAAGAGCAATGTTTTTAGGGCTAACTTGGCAGCTGGGATTACCCATAGGGACAACATGTTGGGAATTCGGTTTTGGAACACAATAGCCAACAGGGAGTATGTCACTGGGAGTACCCTCGCCTCACAGATCCGGGATCCGCGGATTAGGCTCGTGCACCGTTGTCTCACTTTCACTATGCTCTTAGTTGAGCACAACTAGTTCACATGGCTATCTACAAGGATGAAATCCTCCCATGACTAGTATTGAGTGTCATCTCAATTAAACCAGCATCAATGTATACAAACAACAATATGCTCTTTAAAATAATCTCCGTAAACTTCAATATCTACAGTGTAATGTTTGATGCCTTCCAAAACTTTCAAGTTTGTTAGCTATGACAATTACGCAACAATTGCTGTATTGCTCATCCATAGAATTTTGAGAGCAACTCCAGGCTGAGGAATGTAATTCTAGATTCAAACATATTCTATTAGAATATTCATTACACTAGTTATCTAATAACTTCATTAGATATCAATGTTGTCAAATTATCTTACATTCAAGCATGATACAACAATAACATGATGTACATGAAAAATCCTTGTGTCAAACTAAGATTTCATTCATGTTCTACATATCCATTTTCCAAATGATATATCATGTTCTATATTTGACTCATTTATATAATACCGCACATTTTTACTAACAATAAACATATACTCCAAGGTTGTATGTTTTATTTTCTAAATCTTTCAAGTGAAGTTCCCTTCCAAACTAGAGCTTAACATTTTAGTTTAGATAGAATGTTACTACCCACAACATATAAGATTTAAAGAAAATAAACATAATACTCCCACTAGCTTTCAGGAATACTTAGAAATTATCTTATTTTAATTTTAAACCAACACTTGGATTTAATAATTAAACATAAGAATCATCTCCTAGATGCATGCATATATCCATTCATGGATTCTTGCAGTTTGTACATTTTCAAAGATTATGTGAATTCATAAAATTTCTTTGTATTACTTATCATCCTCGCAAAAGCAATCACACAAGAAAGAGTTTTAATATTCCATTGTCATTTTTCATATCAATGAAAATAAGTATGACAATTATCATCTTAATATATTTAATGTGTCTAGGAAAAAATATTCAATCACAGTTAATTGCTTAAGTGTGATTAATAATCTTGTCACAAGTCATGCATTAAACATATGTACAATATTGTCCATATGATTTCTACACAAAAAATTTAAACCACTAGGGTTTTCCTTCTTTTGAAAAAACTCATATTTATTAAGATAAACCAAGTTTCCAAAGTTGATTATCTTTTGGACAGCATCTTAACATTCATAGTATGAATAATTTACCACAATTCAATATTAGGTAAATGCATCATCATGATTAACAGGTTTACCATAATCCTGCAATTCATACATCTCAACACATCAATCAATTATCTGAGAATCCTTGCGGATCTATGAATGAGAATTCCATCATCTTGAAGTCTATCAGATTTGACCTCATCATGATATTCACTAGTATGTTTTAGAAGATTATGTGTTTTGTAATTGTAATTTAATCTCTTCAAGATCTAAACAAAACTCCCAATTGCTTTTGTAATTTATAGACTATCTATAAATACTTTAGCAATTAGAACAACACTAAATTGTTTTCTTTTGGGATATTACAAAACACATTGACAGTTCGTAAATCTTGTTTGTTAATAACCTACTCCAAAAGTAGTTTTAACAAACCAGAACTTCAATATAAGACTCAATGTGATTCATCACATTTCATACTAAAATGGTGTCTTATTAATCTTCTAGGTTTGAGTTTTATTAAGTATATCCAATCAATACTCAATTTTCTAACCTTGATAACTATTGGAAGAAAAGAAGATATTGTTATCTTGAATCAAACAATATAACAAATGTTTGATTCTTCTAACTGAACATTCTATATACATACAGTATTTCATTAGAATTAATATTGTAAGACAATCTGACAATATATAAGATAAACATATTTCTTTTGGCTTACTTATTTACCAATTAAATCATCTTAATGGTAAAATAAAATTCCAAGCCAATTGCATGCTTTATAACACAAGTACTTTTGATCAAGTCACTTCATATCCATGTCTCAACAAGAAAACATAAACAGTTATAACTCCATTATACGTTATAAGTCATTTACCAATGACTTTATATCTTAATAAGAAGACATAATAAGTTAACGTATTACTTTATATTATATGTCTTGTAATAATGAAAAGACTTCATGTTTGTGACTTTACAAAGAAACACATAAACATTTATAATTTAAAGTAATTATGAACACCACATCTTGGTTTCAATTAATTAATTTTCAAGTTAATAAACTATTTATGTCATTCCAAGAATACACAAATATTTAAAGTAGCATTAGATTACTTTATTTTTAAATATGTCATCCCTTGAATTGTCCAACTTAAGAAACTGCAAAAGCATCCACGCTCGATCCCACGACAAGTGGAGATTTACCTTGAGATTACAATCTAGCCAAGATCTCACTTAACCTAAAATGTAACTTCAAGTGTTTCTATAATTTGAATGACATAAGACATAAAAGTAGTCTATGTTATAATCTTGATACATGTTCTTTAAGCAAGACAATCTTATTAGAACGTTAATCTCTTACCTTACGATCAAGAGAATCCATTAATCATATTTGTATGTGTTGTTCCTATGCACACAATAAATACTTCTCCCACTTGTGCATAGAACAACATCATATAGTAGATAAACACCATGACATTCGTTTGTTTAAATGAGCAATATGATAGTGTCATAGATATATAAGCATTACAAGTAGATGTAAGAGCACTTAATTAGCAAGGAAACATTCATAACTATCCTTGAGAATATGAATGTCTACATTTTTGAACGTAATGTATTATTTCAAGAAAATCTAGAAATAATCTGAGTTACTACCAAGATAATAAATCTTGTAACTCCAACTGAATTAGACAACGTTACAATAATGTCTTATTCAAGATACACCATACTCCCAATGGATTTGACAACATTGTAAGTGTTTCATTAACCAGTGAAAATAGCGTGCTATTACGTTGTTACCCCTTTTAAAGACCATTCGTAACAATTACTTAGGTACTAAAAGAGTGTATTCTGTGGAAAACTAGAAGGGGGTTGAATAGTTTTACCAATTTAAAACTTCCTTTTAAATATTTAGATCGACTTATGTCAATCTATTTGGTTGTTTATGTTGGACGTTGATAGATAGATATATAAACGTGTAATGAAAGATAAAGAGTAAGAAGCACATCACCACGACACAAGTATTTATAGTGGTTCGGCTACAAGGACACCTTCCTTGCCCTACTCCACTCCCCGAGTCACCTACTCGAGAGTTCATAAGCATTACACCAACTCCTTATGGCGGAGAAGCCTTCACAACGTCGCTTAACCTTTTTCCCATAAAAGCTAAATACCGAGTTCTTTTACACCAAGGCGAACCACACCTAACACAACTTCGCCTACCCTTTATACGGTGCTAGGCTAACCACTGAGTTCTTTCACACCAAGGAGAACTAATCCTATCACAACGTTGCCTACCCTTTATTAGGTATACGTACTAGGCTAAGCACCTAGTTCCATTACTATGGAGGAACTACTACCCTTCACAACACAACACCTAATATCAAGGAGATCCACTCCTTGTTACAACACCATCAAGGATATCACCATCCTTGGAAATAAACAAATACTTATATGTATAACGATGCACCTCATCGATTATACGACCTAGGCATTCTTCCCAAATGCTACTTGAATTGATTCTTCGGCATCCTTCACTAATACCTTTGACACAACGCTTAGCACCCTTCACTAATGCCTTCATCTTGACACCTTTAGCATTCTTCACTAATGCTTTGACATGGACGATAAGCACCTTTCACTAATGCTTTCATCTTGACAGTTTCGGCATCCTTCACTAATGCCTTCAACCCAACATCTATGGAGAAAGAAAGAACTATCAACAAGAGAACCTTAGTTGTCTTGATGATGACGGCATATGGCAACTCATGGAATTGATCTTGCTCGTCTTCAAGAAGTGGTGATCTCGCCTTTAAGAGGAACCTAGAGAATCACACAAAAACAAAAGATAAACTACATAGATCATTTGGATCTGAGGTTAGAGGGTTATAATACTTTGGGAAGTATGTATGTAAAGTAGTGAGTAGAAAGGAAGAAATGGCTCTCTATTTATAGAGGAAATTTCCTACTGTTCCCTGGATCCTACGGATCCCTTCCACAAGGGATCCGGCTAGCACAAAGCTAGGGATCCGTGGGACGCTCCTCTTTACCCATGGGTATTTTTGGTTATGGGTCATGGGTCATGGGTTATGGGTTATGGGTTGATCCATGGTTTTCTTTCTAGATATAAGGTATCTCAAGGATACAATGAACTTGGTTAAGTGGTATATATAAAACCATGGGTTATGGGTCAATACCATTTGCTAGTTTTACCCATTTAGTATATACTTGTTTTTACCTATTTTAGTATATACTTGTTTTTATCCATTTTAGTATACTTAGTTTAAGTATATGCTAATCCAATATGTAAACACTAGTTGTTGTACATATGTATCTAAATCATAAAATCACTTATACTTGTTTTATTGTTTTATGTGAAAACGTAAGTGTGTTAGGAAACTATTTACGTATTCTATTTGTTTCGTTAAAATGATTTTACATTTGTTATCGACAAAACATTAGAAGATCGTAAAATATGAATAAACGTTTTTACGGCTTATTTGTATTAACATATTCTACTCTGTAGATGATGAATCATCCATCAATGCTAGTAACTTGAAAAATTGAGCATGCAATTTCTTCCTTAATAGGTCTACTATCCCCACAATGGTGTGTAACACTTTTAATTGGTCAAAGCAAAACAACTAGATAAACTATACTAGTTTGTCTTTTACCAATTTTGCGGTAATTAGTATAGCTTCTAATTTAATAACTCATAAAACGTCATACATGTTTTCTAGTTAACCAAAATGTCATATAAGAATTCAATCACCAACAGAGGGTAATGAAATCTTTTAAGGGAAACATGGTGTGCAATTTTCTTAACTTTTATAGTTGCTATGAGTTATATTAGAATTTAGACAATTCTAATGTTCCTAACATACCTTTCTCAATCATGAAAAGGAATAGGATTGAGTCTCACTCTTCTTTCATGGAAAAGAGTCTATGTTTGTCTTTTTAGTAAATTTTTCTTGATCAAACATTTGTTTGAAAACAGAACTAAATCAATTTACAAAAGCCCAAACCACGTTTACGGTTTAATGTTGCATTAATACAATCAAAAGAATTAACAAAATTCAATTTTTAGTATTTTCGATAATTAAATCTTTCAAGAAAATTAAATACCGTTGGTCAATATTCATATTAACCATAGAATTTTCCTTGAATCTAGGACCCTCATTATCATAGTTTCACCACATCAGTTGATCTGCTAGTGATGAAAGTATAGAATAGGTAATTGTCGAAGAACAATTAATTGACAAACAAGTTTTCAATTCTTAGAAAATATGGGATTTACAATTTTGCCAAACAATTATGCAAAACGTAAGCATGTTTTATCCCATCTTATGCCTTAAGTTATAGGTCTCACTAACTAACTTAATTAAGTTGTCTAATTTAGAAACTGCAAATGATTTAAGCTAAGGTCTCATACAACATAAAGATTCACCTTGTTATTGTAATCTAGTTCAAGGTCCCACATAACGTAAATTAAATCTTCAAGTGTTTCATATCATTAGATGGCATAAACTTAAATTTTAAAGGGTACAATTTTGATGTGTAATCAAAACATATGTATGAAGACGCATGCATACATCTTCATAACAATTACAATTTTCCAAAACCTTACTCATAGTTTTAAACTGCTAAGATTAAATTCTACAAAGTTTTAATCGATGCGTTGAGAAACTTACAACTTTGCACTAAGATGCTTCGTACATAGAATAGTTATACTAGGTAGCTCCAAATATAACTCACAAAGTGGCAGAGAAATTTGGCGTCGAAGCATATTATGAGTAACCCTTCTTCTTTAGAGTCGCAATTTAATGTCGAACCCTCCTTAAACCACTCACACAGTTTGTTATAATGGGTGAGCCGTTCTAACCATTTAGTACAATGATCGACGATTAAAAGTTCAAGATTTAATACTTAGAAAACAAATCAAATTTCTCCATTATTTAGTCCATTTAATTTTCTATTCTCAATAAACCCCTTTTTGCTTACTAACGTGTCATACAATATAAACAAAAAAAAAACACTTTAATAAAATTAAAAGGAACTCAAATAATATACCTATAACTTAACAATTAACATATGTAAAAACAATTAGCCACATGCATAATTATTTCGATAAAACCTAATAAACAATTCTAGGCGTAAAACCATGCATATATTAACTAGGGCTTTCACCTACAATGGTAAGTGAGCCACATACATTGACAAGTCAATTGCGTAAGCCAAAGTTAATAATATACCATATTGCACATAACGAATTTTTATTAGATATATTGAGGTCTTCCCCAATTTTATATTTATCAAACTAATTAACATGTGAATTTCACTTAACAATTAATCAAAACAATAATCCATGGCAAAACATGCATGTTCTACCATGGATTCCTCATAACAATTACAATCCCAAGATACGCACATTATCATGGCACATAACAATTATTCATAATAACCACATAAAAATATACATGCAATCCTAGGGTTTCTACAAGTTTTACAAAAAATAAAACCTAATTAAACAAAATAAAAAGGTATTCGACCCATATATTAAAAAATTAGGGTTTCAATTTTCAAAACCCTAGAAACCATAAAAGCATGTAATAATCACAAAGATTCAATTTTTATGTGTTTCGGTAATTAATTACAACATATTAACGGCTCTTGATGCCACTGTTGGGTTTTACTAATCATAACAATTATAGAAAACAAGTAAACATCATCAAAGCATGCAGCGGAAGTAATAGGAATAATACTTGTAAATTAATTAACCAAATTAAAAGAACATGCGTACCTTTTAGCAAATCAATAACACATGATATCAAGAACAATGAACAAACCCTAAACCCTAAAACTAGGGTTTATAAATTTTGCCCCCTTTTGGTCGATTACCAAGATTACCCACAAACACAATTGTATTTGTTCTTCGTTCTTGTACACACGTATTAGTAGCGAATCAATGTGAAAAGCTAGGTTCTTGAATCACAAATAAACCAAACAGTTGTTTCTTGTAGTTTGAAAATCGAATCCCTTGGGTGGGGATGGTATACGATTGGCCAAGGACAAGAGGAGAGGAGAGGAGAAGAAGTTAGGGTTCTTTGGTGATCCAAGATTAGATTTATGAATACAAGGGGTTTGTATTCATAGGTATCTAATAACTTGGTGATTAAGAAAAGCTCTCCTTTGGGCTTTTGAAACCCACGACCTGCCATAAGAACCCAAGAGGGGTTCTAGATCCTTCTTGTCCACTAATTTCATCTCTAGTCCTTTTAGTTTACATTTAACGACCGTTAGTCTAAAATCGTTAAATATTAACATTCGTTAAGTGTTTATTTCGTGACTAAATAATTAATAATAACATTTATGTATTAATTATTCTAAACATTGATTCTCATACGTAATGTGTGCAATTCCGAAGTCTCGAGTTCGAATCCGGTCATACGTATATTAATAATTATCCATAAACCTTTCACATATAAAGGTATTTTACATAAGGGATAAGTGTAGGGAGGATTACACACGTTTTCACAAGAAACATGAACATGAGAATTACAATTATTTAAAAGATATACATGTGTGTTTGTTCGAGTCAAATGCTTTGTATCGAGTCATAATGGATGTTTTGCGTGAAATTTTTCCGATTCTAAAGATATAAATTTTCCGAATTTTTCCAAAAATCGCAGACTAGTTTCTCAGGATAACTGACGGTCTGGTCAGTCAAACTGACGTCGGGAGGAGTAGAAACCGCTTACTACTTTTTCTCGTTTTATGAGCTACTTATAAATTTTTGGAATTTTTCAGGTCTTAATTTTCCAAAAAATCTGTAAACATCCATTCCACAAGCATTATATCCTAGTAGAGTCTTATATATATTGTTACCGCCGATTTTACGCGAGGGTTTCGTTTGTTTTCTTCAAGTGTGCAAGTTTAATTTATCAAGAATAAGATACATAAGATTGGAAGGAGCTTTTCATGCAAACACTCTTCTTGAAGAAAGATTTAACCACTATTTCACACGGATCCTACCAAGCTAATCAGGGGAGTACTAGTTTCTTTCGTTTTTAATTACCTTCCATTATCATAACTTTGATACTTTCGGGAACATTAGGACAATGTTAGCTTTAAGTGTAGGGAAGGAAAATAAAACGGGAACTTTGAAACTATGCTTATCCTTGACTATTTGCCTTGTCCAATTTCATTTGTGTAATAAACCATGAGAAATATCGGTTAGAGTAATTTTGGCACCAAATTTAAAAACTTTCATGACATGTAGGAGTGGGTCATTAGTCTTAATAAAGCGTCTCATGGATAGGAAGTTATATGACTAGCACAAAAAACCCTTTACCACCTAAATTTCACCCAAAATGTGAGGATCGCCCTTAGATTTGTAGGAATTAAAGAATTCCACTTTAATGCTTAGAGTGTGTACCGGTAGTATAATAGATTCTAGAACTTGTTTTGTGATGCATTCCGAGATCGCTAGTGAGACTACACTTGTGTAGTTAGGAATAAATAAATGATAAGAGACATTAGGATAACCCTTGTTTGATACCCGTAATATAATTACTTCTTCCACATTGGTTGAGTAATTCCCCCACACCCTTACGTTGTACTCATCTTTAGTACACGATACCCCTAGTTCACCCCTTAGAGCCTATCCTTTTTGTGGTTCTCGTGATGTTTCGGTTTTCTGGAATATCAATGAAGCGCATTGTTTACAATCCACCCCCAAATGTACACCCAAATCGCCTTAGCCTACCTTGTATGCACTCACTTTTAGTGCATCATTGTTATCATACTAAACCCTTAATTCAATTATCTAGTTGCTTGCATAAGTTGCTAAGTCGAGTCATATCCTTTGTACACAGTTTTGAGACGATTGGGACTCATGGGAAAAGTTAAATTTTATTAAATGACGGGAAGGGAACGTTAAATTCAAATTCCCTTTATTTGCGTAATAATGTACTCCAAGTTTTTTTATCTTTTCTATTCGGGTCAAATTAGTGTTAGAGTAATAAAAACTCAAGTGGTGCCTATAAATCCCTATTATTTTGATGTTATCGAAGAGGATGGTAGAGTAAAAGTGTATGAAAAAAAATACGAGCTACCATCCTACATCTATCTTTAAATTTATGTTCGTTTGTTTCAATTTATCTAGAGTTTAGAGTGTCGAGTCTTGGCTTAGCAACGCCATTCTTCTCATGCTTGGAACATAAAGATTTTTGACTTGCCACCACTATATCGCCTATCCCACCAAACCCTTTGTTTCCCTACCGTAAGCCTAACGTTACAACCCTTTAAAAGACCTCTTGGATAGTTTTTCCTAGGTGCTTACGCCAAAGCGATGGAGGTTTGATCTAGTCTCAAGCCTATGGTAATCTATGTACTAGGACCGGTTAATGAGTGTTTATCTTCCATTTCCAACTTGATATATTTCATATACACCCGAGAGATGAGAGTATCCAAACACCACTTGTGAGGTGCTAGTATGTAATTTCCGTGCTTGTTATGACTTTTGCGAGGCTTATATGTGTTGTGAATCGTTCTAAACTAATGTTTCATGACCCCTAACTTATAAATTAATTAGCCAAAAGCACATTTGCTTGAGGACAAGCAAATACCAAGTGTAGGGATATTTGATAAGGATTTAAAAGGTACACTTTTGAGGGGTCATTTAAGCCCTTAATTGATCACTTTTGTATCCGTTACTACTTAAATTCATTCATTTTCACTTTTTAGGTCTCTTGAAGGCAAATTGCTGAAATGACACTTATTCGGACGAAAAGGCGCGAATATACGAAGAAAATGGCCAAGTCAAGAATCGAGACACTCAAGCTGCTGGAAAATGAAGGGGACGGCGTCACGGATTATTTGCGACGCCGTCGCGACACATCTTGAGACGACTCAGAGAGCAAATTGCTATTTTACAAGTGACGGCATCAGGTTTAAAATAGTAGGGCGTCGCAACTCAGACGACCTAGATTTGGATCCACAGCGTCAAAGGTTGAAGCCGGCGCCACGAGCATAAGGTGACGTCGCCACGAGTTGACGCGGGCCAAGACGAAACCCTAATGGCGGCGATCTGACGGCGTCACAATTAAAGAGTGACGTCGTCGCATCTTGTAACATTATATATAGAATCCGAATTTTTCAGTTTTAAGAGAGGTAGTTTTGTGGAGTAAAAACCTAAACCGAACCAAGGCTGTCTTGGGCAGTATCTTAGGGTTTCATACCCTATTTTACAACAAGATAAGTGTTTTACTTCATTAATTCAATCATGTCTTCAATTGTTTGTGTGTGTGCTTGCATGTTCTCCATGTTCGACTAATTTACTTGTGTGTTTGTTTAGATCTATGAAACCTAGGTATTGAATATTGATTGGTTGTCTCTTATCTTAATTGTGATTGACCTAGTATTGCGATAGGTCATCCGTTGTGTTATTAATGATTGATTAATCTTTGTTGAACCTTAGCTTATAGTTACTAGTGGAATTGTAGGCTAGATTTCCAAAGATAACCTTAGTGTTAAGTTTATGAATCCTAGAGATTTCGTAGTCATTAACCTTAGGTAGCTTCAAAGAGTTAGGGATAAACGCATACCCTACGACCTTAGAAAACACAACGCGTTAAGAATAAGGACGTGACAATTCAACCATCAATAGGAGATAACTAGGGAGTAATAATATCTAAGTAAACACATTTTTAATCATCATAAGAGTACAGAACAATAAACATAGACTACACTCACCTTAGTTTAGATAATTAGATAAGTAGAGTAATCGGTAGAAATATCAACCCCCCAAATCCAATACCCCGAGATTCGTACCTTTCCATTTTCTAAAAAAACATAAAAAAGATAAAAATAATCTTCCTCAACCCCAACCTTAGCGTAGTAACTTCTCACTAGCATTCCTATTCCCCTAGAGAACGATATCAATACCCGTGGCTTAACCTAATACTACACTACAACGATTAGGTTCACTGCCTAGGGTGTTGCAAAACTTGCTCGACGAAAAGGAAGTTCCTTTGACCCCGAACGCGCTTCGTAAGCGTATCAAGCGCTTATCACAAGATGTAAATATTTTTGGTTTCACATAAGTAGCATGTTCTTGATTTAGGGTTTAATATTGGTTCATATAGGTTTGGTTCATTGGTTATGTGTTTGGAGCATTCGTGTAGCGATTTGGTTTTGTTTAATTTCTGCATTATCGTTTGTATGGTTAAGTTGCGATGGTTAATAGTTTCGTATTGGTATCGGTATCGAATTGGAAATTTGGTTACATTTGGCTATACATTTGTCTGATTTTCATCTGGCTTGTTTGGTTCTGCATCTGTCTGAAGTTCACCATGCATCTAGTTCTAGTATGGTTCTCCATCTGTCTCATTTTGTTTGTATGAATCTGCTATGTGTGCATTTGTCTGTCGAATATGCTTTTCATTTGCTCTGTCTGCATGCATTTGTCTGTTTGAATCTACTCTCGTTCATCTCCGTACGTATGGTGCTCTGCTTTAATTTTCGTTTCGCAATGACTTTGGTCTGTCTGTTTCAGACTTGACTGTTGTCGCCTTGTTACATGTTGGATTTCATCCGATTAAGACTCCGTAAGCACCGAGTTTGCACTCTGGGACACTCGGTTTTTCGTCTTTTTCCAATTTTAGTTTATTTTATGTTTGGCAAACTCTCAATGTTTACCGTTGTACATTTGCGAGTTTGAGAGGGGATGTTAGATAATAAAATCCTATAGGCCTAGCCCGTTGGTTTAGGCCCGTTCATTTAGGGTTTAAATCTATTTAGTTTCTATTTATGTAACTTTAGTTTATTGTATCTGATTAATACAATCTATGTTTTATACCGTTTGTGTTTTCCTTCATGGATCACTCAAGAGAACATCAACAAATAAGTTCTTTGCTATTTTGATCATTGAATGTGTAACAATTTCTTTTGGAACTTAATTTATTGTCTAAGATTTCTCATACAGTTTGTAGCTGTAATATCCTTTGAATAAATAAAGATTATAGTTTCTTACTTTGAATAAATTTGTAACACCTCAAAAATTTCATAATCACAGCGGAAGACTAATTTGGGGTATTACGGGGAGGATCACAGTCATAATCATAGAAAACGACTCAAAGAGACGTTTTTAAAAGTCATTAATTATTAAATTCAAATGCAAAAGCGTTTCCAATGTTTAGCAAAATAAAAATGACAATAGTGTTTGTGATGACTGATAAATTTTTTTACACCAATGACGCATAGTCAAAATGCCCACTCCATGCCTTCATTTCCTGCTTCAACTACCTGAGATAAACATGCTAAAAATCAATAAAATTGTTGAGTGAATCCATAGTATTTGTAATAATAATCATTTGAACACAAGGTGAAATCATTCAAATAAAATCAATATGTATATTGCCATAAGTCTCATGAACTCGGCATTAACGTGTGTGTTAATATAAGGGTGCCCTCGGGGTAGGAGCTGGCCATTCTCCTAGTATAAGTCAAATAATATGCATTTGGCTATCAATCTGGCTAACACAAGGTTATCTATCCAGCTAGCTCAAATGGGTTGTCAACTCTCAATAGATCTATTCACAAGAGTATTCAGCTCACTCACTCAGTGAAGTGACTAAGGTTCGTGATAAGAGGGGCTTTATAAAGGGGCAACAGTGTGTCTTATGCAATAACATTCAGGATATCATACATAAAAATACTTGTGTTCTATTTCTAGCATGTATCTCCCCACGGGTTTGTAAAACATATAAAATGTGGGACTATAAATTCACCTTGGTTGGGGGTAAGTGCATATAAGCAAATGATGTCAAGTGCAATTCGGAAACGGCTCCAACACACAACCTGAATAATAGTGAATAACTCAGGTTTTCCTTTATGGGTGTTCGATATGCTTGAAATGCCTTCAAGTGTATAAATAATGTTTGGCGATCTCTTTAGTGTAGGCTTTATGTATCATCTGTGTGGGTGTGCAATTTCATAATATTGTTGGGTGTAGTTTCAGGTTACCCTTACGGGGATTATTTACATTTTCAGTCCCTGTACTTTGGTATATTTACACTTTTGGTCCAAGTAATCAAAGGTGTTCACTTATCATAAATGATTTCCAATTATTTACCATTTTTACCTTCAAGTTATCAAAATGACATTTTTTATTTACGTTTATGAAATGTTACACATTTAGTCCTTTAACTTTAACATAATTACATTTTTAAATTTAATTATCAAAAATGACATTTTACCACCCTTGGTTGTTACATATTTCACTTCCATCCTTAAATTACCATTTTGGCAGTTTTGACACCCTATTATGAATAATTACAAAATTAGTCCTTTAACTTTACAAGTTTACACTTTCAGTCCTTTGTTAATAAAATGTGATATTTTTGTACTCATAGTATTAAAATAGTCAATAATCATCCTCTGTTTTATGAAAATACCATTTTAAACTCAAATTTATCAAATTGACAGTTTTAGTCTTTGTGTTTACATATTTTGCAAAAATAGTCCTTTTTCCATTTTAAATGTACATTTAAGGTTCATGTACTTCCAAATTCTCATTTTTGACTTAAAAACATTCACACATTCTGTTTGCATCCTCAGTTTCCTGATTTGGCAATTTTAACCCTTAAGTTTCAATATTGACACATTCGACCCTTCAACTTTACCAAATTTGTATTTTTGGTCCGAAATACACATTTAGCTTATGTTATCATTTCTTTTAGCTTATCATATTCCCAGAAGCTTAGTCAAGCTTGTGTGTGCTCATTTAGAAGCTTAACGTGAGCTTTTTAGCTCATTTTTTGTTTAATGGGCTTTAACAAACTGTTAAGGCCCATTAAGTGTTTTATGGGCCCAATGGATGTGAGGCTTTGGGAATGTTTTATGAGCTTGTTTAGGAATTATTCCAATTTGTACCTCAGCTTATTTATGAATTGCTTATTTCAAATCATTGGGCCTTAAGGTCCAATGTGTTCATATTAGCTTTTCAAAGACTGTTAAAGTGAGCTAAGCTTTTAGCTTGTGGAACACGTCAAATGAGCTTGTGTGAGCTATTTAGAAGCATGGTCTGTTTATTTGGTGTATAAAGAAATGATCCCAACAATTTATGTGAGTTTCTGTACATGGGAACATGTTTTTATGTGGCCGTTTCTAAGCGACAAATGCTTATCTGTTTTGTTTATATACTTAAGCAGTTTCATGATTATTTCAAGTGGCAAAAGGAACGTGTGATATTAAGTGACTATATGTTGTTGTGAGTGTGTAACAAGTGTTTAGACCCATTCTTGGGTATATAAGGATTTGAGTGAGCTTGTGTGTGTTCTTCATACTTAACGAGATACATGAAGAAAATAGAGCATGCTAAGCGCGACCATACGAGTTTTATGGTATACCAAATGTTAGAAAAAAATGACTAAGTGTTGAGAAACACTTACGACACCTTAAGAGGTGGGTCAAATCTTGGTGATGGTGAGGAGACCTTGTAGCTCGTTAATTGGCACACATAGGTATGGGGAGGAGCTCTTGGATGTCTTGGGCAAGCTTGGGATCACTTGGAACTAGACCTTGTTCTCTTGCGACTTAGGACAAAAACAAAGAGCACTTGGGTGAGTTTCTAAGTATGTGTTCTTTGAGTTTGTTTACGTGAAGAGTTGCATGGGAATATATGAGAGATTGAGACAAGTTGGGGTGAGACAAAGGGAATATGGAAGAGATAAGTGAGTAGGGAAGTAGCTAGGGGGTAGAGGTACTTGAGTGATTTTTAGCGGTTACACATTTTCAATAATGGGTTGTAAATGATTTGAAAATTGTATTTAATTTAATGAAAACGTCTGTATTTGAATTTTAATAATTGGATGTATTGAATTTTAAGCCTTCCTTTTATAGTAAGTGTGTAGGCTTATTTTTATTAAGACTTTCTTTTTAGAAATAGCCTAAATGCATTATAACATAGTTAAGATATGAAACTTTGTCCGGTATGTCCACATATATTTACATCACAATTCACACAATCACGCACCTACATTTATTTCCAAAAGAACAAGAATGACTTTCCAGTTACAAATGATCAAAGCACACAGCTTCATGATAACGTACTTGAATTTCTTATTTTCGCTTAAAGATTTGTCATTTTAATAGCAGAGGTACTACTCTTGTTTAGTTGCGGCATTGTCGTCCAAATATACGTTTTATTAACTGAAAATGATCTATAATTTATGGCTTTTTCTTTATACTGGAAGGGCATTGAAGTAGTCATCTTCACATAACAACATAACATGACCATATTGTTGTAATATATATGTCTTGCTTTTGAACTTAAGTTAGACATGCAGTCACTTAATGGATTACATCGACCAAATTGTATGATACGATACAAATGTGTTTCATATGTAATATACATGTCTTGTTTTTTTTTTGTATCAACTGCAACAAATATGTTGATGCAAGCTTTGTTTTTTTAGTTGTTTTTTAATTTAAACTCTCAAGTTTAAACACCAAAATTATGCAAATCTTAATTAAACGATTTAGACCTGAACTCGAACTGACCCTATCCGAATTGCCTCAACCCAGATGACCCGATTTCTAAACAAGGTCATGTTCAAGTATGTTATTTTGACTCTTGACCCGAATTGACCTGATCCAATTGCCCGAACCCGACTGGATCAACCCGAATAACACCCTAGTCCTGATCATAAAATATAAGATTAACCAAATTCAAAAAATAAAAGTTATTTAAAGAAGGGAGGTGATTTGCACACTCTGATAAATGTTTAGGACACTTAAATATAGTGTGTCTTGTCATATATATCCTCACACTACTTTTAGTCATGTCCATCCTGTAAGAATATAAATATATAAACACTTTAAATTTAAATGTCTCAATCATTTATTAGAATATGAAAATCAACTCACTTTAAAAAATTGTAATACAAATTTCATGAGAAGGGAACCCCACTGAGAAACCAGAGGACCGTTGCAATAACTTTTCCATTCATATCCTCTAAAGAAGATATTACTCTATTGTCACATCATGTTTCCCCATTCCATACTGGTATGTGCTAAAACACATACCTTTTCTTTATCAAATAGACCCAAAATAACCAAGAAAGAGCCGTTTATTGTTAATATTTGCGTGTTTCTTGAGTTTATGCATGTGCAGGTACGGATATTTAAAAAACACACAAAAAGAAGCAAAACCGAAGAAAACCGAGCACAAGAGAGAGAAGAGTGCAAAAGCCGAGGCCGGAATGCAGTTTTATGGACTTTGATGCTCAAGAGATCAAAATGCGGAGTTCAGGACTTGATTTGGGAGATGTCATTAAAAAAACCGTCATTGTATCACATTTTCACATTACACCTTTTACTTTACCATTTTACACAAATAACACCTCAACTCTACATGATTTACCATTTCCACCTCTCACAAATCCAAAATTTACACAATACACCCTTTATATCCCATTTATTATAATTTTCCCTTTCACCTTTACCATTTCACAATTACACCTTTGATCCTTGGTTTTTACATAATTTACATGGATGGTCCTTAGTTGTTAAATATTTCACTTATCCAATTTGTAAGTCCAATATCCACTTATCTAATCCCTCAGCCCAACAACAAACAACCACACCCGGTCCAATAACAGATCCAACGCCTGGTCTTTAATAATTAACTCAACCCGAATCACTCCTTTACCCGGTTCCATTTACTAGACCCAGTCAAACCCACTAAACCCACAAGTCAAATAACAATAAACAAATCCACTCCCCTGAACCAAAACGCGCCCAAACACTGAAACCAACCATTGTTACTGTTTACCATCTCCCATTTACCCACATCCCCCACTTTTACCCACAACTTAAGAAAGCTTCTGGAAGCCTCTGCCTTGTCAGGAGGTATGATGCAATGGATTGCCACAGTGTCAAAAAGGAGCCTTCTCATTGGACAAGCCACCTCACTAATCCAATCCTGTGGCTGAGATGTGATGAGATGACAAAGAGAGGAATGAATGGACATGATTAGAGGATCTAGGACCTTCTGAAGGCATCCCAAGCTCTCTCACTCATCAGCTATTTATACCCATTCAAGTCACAATAGCAATTCGTCCAATCTCTTAGGTTTTAGAGAGATTTTGACCTTCATTTTCCTGTCATTTACTGTTTTAATAGCTTAGCATAATTTCTTTTCATTGTAATTTTACTGCTTTTGTAATGTCACTTTATTAATCAAGTCTTCTTTCATTAATCCATTGTCATTTAAGTTTTCATCAATCAAAAAGTTGTCTTCACTGTTTGTTTAAGCTCATATAAGCTTAACAAACTAAAGGGAAGGGAAAAATCAGGAACTAAAGGGAAAAATCAATAGTTTGTTTGATAGAATATACCAAGCCAAAAATCAATAGTATGACTCATGCGCATATTTTCCTCACAAACTAAAGGGAAGGGAAGTGATTGACACACTCCAAAAATTTATTTGGACACTCACTATACAATTAGTTAAAACATATTATATTTAAAGTATAACTGCATACAGTGAACTGCCCTAATAAATTTTTGAATTGTGCAAATCACTTCCCCAAACCAAACGCCTAGATATCGCGTAGAACTTGTATCAATTGTCTAGAAAACGCCCTGCAAACGCCTAGGAGACGCCTAACAAATTAGCAATCGCCTAGCAATCACCTATAGACGTGTATACGGTTGAAAAGTTATTCTGAAATGATCTAATGAATAATATCTAAAAGTTCATTTTGAAAAGAACGCGACATTTCAATTCGTAAATTAACCTTACAAAAGGGTCATTTAAAAAAATTCTCTAATTATTATGTGTATTTTTTTACCATTTCGAATTTTGAATTTGTTTTATTTGTCTTTTAAATTTAGACTAAACATTGGCCTATTGTCCAACCCATTTCTACTAAGTACATGGAAAAAAGATATGATACTTCCTATAGTAAATGAGATGAGAATTGATACTTACAATATTATAATGCACAAATTATGATGTATGCATTAAAAGATGTGATATAAATATCACCCCAATAGTAAATTACAAATTGTGATGCATGCTTTAAAAGATGTGATATAAATATCACCCAATAGTAAATATGGTAGCTCACATTGTAGTTGAGCTTTTATATTGATATTTAAAGGCTCCTCCTAAACGAACCCTTGTATTCCACTAAACAAACACTAATTATTACATTAATCATTAAATTAGCAAAACGTTTCTCTCTCATAGTTAATACTGCTTTAATAATGTATAAAAAACTATTAACCTTTTATCACATGTCGTCATTTCTTCTATCTCAAATCAAGTTCATATTAATTTTCATTTGGTCAATGTTCAAAATTTTATTCTCAGCAAAATCTCATAACTTACCCACTTATATGTGTCAAACTCAATTCGCAAAACCATTGAGGAATTATTCAAATCTGAAAGCGTTTGTGCTTTTGGGTGCGAACCGATTAGAACCGGAAATGAGGATGGAGATACGGTGTGGTTGTTTCAACTGTTATGCTGCTGTTTTTTCGGCAACTTGGGTTGTTTTCGCCGCAGTGATAGTTGGGGCCGGCAAGGCGCGGAAAAATTAAAACAGGAACAAGAATTGAAAAGCTCAGTTTTATCGAAAAATTGAAACGTGAGCCACACCATACAGGAAATTTTGCTGGTTGAATAATATATGACTTGTAAATCTTTTAGATGATAAAAAATATATTGAACTATTAAGGTGGATATAAAAGTTTAGAAAAAGAAACAATTGAGATAGAGGAAGAAGATGAGAAATATAAAGGATAAGGATCCTGTATTTTAAGTGATTGTACATTTGAAATAAAATAAAACAAATGTTTTGTAATAATGACTATGTACAATCATTTGAACATGAGAGAATTCTTATCCAAAAATAAAATACTGGGGTATAGATGACGTATAAATTTCAATAGAGTAAACTACAGATTCGTCCTTGTGGTATACGTTGACCATCAAGTTTCGTCCCTTGACCAAAAAAATTGCATCGTTGGTCCTTAACTCTGAATCGTTAGTCATCGTTGGTCCCTCACACTAACTAGTTGGACTAACGGGCGTTAAGCCTTGTTAAGTGGAGGGTATTTATGTCTTTTCCCACCCACACCACTTGAAACCCATCCACTTTAAATCATTACATAGAAACCCATCCACTCCCATCCACTCCCTCTCCTCCTTCTCTCTTAATAATCATCCGCGACCTACCCTCACCACCAACCGCCATATGCCACCACCCACCTCCTGCTGCCATCGCCATCAAGAGGAGCCAAGGGTGTGTTTGATTAAGGTTTTTGATAAGGGTCGCGTTAGGTTTGTGACTGGGGTTTGTTTGGTTCGAGTTAGCCACCACAGCCACCACCATCACCACGCCGCCTCCCTCATCATCATCAAGACTGTCTCATATGTGGTAAAGATTAACAGAAAGGTGTTTGTTTGATTGATTTGGGTCTCGGGTCGCATTAGGTTTGTGACTGGGGTTTGTTTTGTTCCTGTTTTGTGTGGTCTCGTGGATATGGAGATGGTTAAAAGCGAGTTTAAAAACATTTTTTGTTAAAGCTTCGTGTGGTATAAATAGTATAATGATGGTGTCGGATTGGATTTGGATGTGCTATTGAGTTGTGCCTTTGGATTTGTTGGTTTTGGTTGTGTTAGCTTGGTTTTGCTCGTCCTTGCCTCGGTTAACCTGTATGGGTGCGTGTCTTGGTCTCAGATCAGTCTTTAACCCCGAGAGCCCCGAAGGCCTTTGCGACTTAAATTTTCCAGTAAACAATGGTGGTCTATGCGATACAGATGGTCAAGTTGACCAGAGATTTTTTGTAGATTTTAGTTTGTAAATTATATTTTTAATTTTGAATTTGAGTTTATGAAAATGGATTTTTGGTATTTGTGGGTTTTGGTATAATGTTTTTGAGTGCTGATTTGGGTATCTGTGATGGAGATGATGAAGATGATGAGATATTAAAAAGAAAATGATTCATGGGAAAAGACATAACCCTTCAAACAAGGCTTATGGATTAGTCCAACCGTTAGTGTGAGGGACCAACGATGACTAACGATTCAGAGTTAAGGACCAACGATGCAATTTTTTTGGTCAAGGGACGAAACTTGATGGTCAACGTATACCACAAAGACGAACGGTGTAGTTTACTCATTTCAATATTTTATGTGCAAAATAATTGCAATCATAGCTTACTGTTGTAGTTTCTAATAAAATTACCAAGATTTTGACTTCAATAAGCAGAAATAGGTTCAAATAGTGGGAAATGGGGTTAGAATAGTAGGACCCTATTTAAAAGATGTGATATAAATATCAACCAATAGTAAATATGGTAGCTCACATTGTAGTTGAGCTTTTATATTGATAGCTCCAATCACACATTCGTACGTACTAGCTTAATTATTGCCATAAGGTGAAAATCTAAAAAGGATAAATTGCATGCAACAAATGGTTTTTATTTGTTTGTTTTTTTTGACCATGGTTTCCGATTTTATGGTTGACTAATCTACGGGGTTTGAACCCACCGCTGTGCAAACCCAAATCAGGTAAAGTATTCCTTTTTCAAAAAGTTGGTGTGACCATTACAAGGTTACTTGCTTCATAATATTAGTATCAGAAAGTGGAGTTGTAAACTTGTTATACTCTTTTTAAGATTTTACTTGGAATAATGGAATGTGATTTACGTCAAAATGTAAATTTTAGGTAGGATTATGGTGTATTCACTTTTGGCCAACTATTTGACAATTTTTACAAGAATTAACTAATGATATGATCAGTCACTCGTCGTGATTTTATGATGTTTATGTCGACTGCAATAGAAAAGGTTGATTTAAAATACGTGGTGGAGATACAAAGTTAATCATGTGGGCAGTACATGGTGATTCAGATAATAATAGTGAGGCACAGGTTAAATGGTCCCCGTATTCAAGTGAAGACATCCTAAGAGCACTCCCATCGTTCACCAAAATAACGCCGTGAGGCACGGTTTTAACGCCGTTATTGGGCGTTGCCCGATGGAAACGAAATGGGATAATCGTTAAAGGCAGCGTGAGCGCTGCGCCCTTAACGCTCGTTATGGTCGGAAATTGAAAATGTTACAAAACTAGTCCTTGTAACGTTAAGATTTTAAAATTTACAAAACCCCTAAATTTTTAAATCAAAACATTATTTTACCACTATAAATACCCAACTAAAACTTTAATTTTTTCACACTTCCTCTCACACTTTATATACTTCCTCTCACACTTTCATTATTCAAAAAATCAAATTCGTTGTAATAAATGGATCCAAATCAAGCTGGTGATTTTCCTCTGTCTCGGTACAGCACACGAGACCTAGAAGACTTCCAATTTATGGCACCGCAGTACGAGTATCACCTTCAGTTGGAACAAGGGAAGGCAGTGAATCTCAACATCCTACTCGCCCCTGCACCCATATATATCGTGAACGCTGAAATTGTATGAACGTCTCAACGATTATTTCGTACAAGGTTGTAAGTATTCAAACCGTAATTTTCGTAGAAGATTTCGTATGAGCCTAAAACTATTCCCGCAAATAAGGTATTGAATCTTATACTTCCGATAATATTCCGATCATTTTAATTACTTTAAGTAGAACCGATGTTGTGGTAACGAAGTATAAGTGCTCTAATGTTGTACGTCTGCCATACTTAACGGGCATTGACACCTCACCACGATGCAATTTAATACTTGCAAATGGGTGCAAGTACGTCACAATTATGTCTTGATAATTTTAACAAATGTATTATTGATTTGTTTATGCCGAGTATTTAAGAAAACCAACATGGGCCGACATTCAAAAAATTTATCAACTACACAAGAAAAACATGGCCCGAATGCTTGGTAGCATTGACTGCATGCACTGGGAATGGAAAAATTGTCCAAATGGCAATTGGCAGGGCATTTTACTAGGGGTGATAAAAAATACCCAACATTATGCCAGTTCGCCTTTCAAGATTTATGGATCGGATGCATTTTTGGGATTGGGGCAAATAACGATATTAATGTTTTAGATAACTCTCCGTTATTCGATGATCTTCGTTGATAATGCCCCAAGAGCACCTTATATGGTCAACCAACTAGGTATGAACAGGGGTATTACTTGGTGATTGAATTTATCCACAGTAAGCAACTTTTCACAAACTTTCCACGGCAACAACCGATGAAAACATACGCATTCTTTTAAAGGAGACAAGAGTACCTAAAAGGATATTGAACGCTGCTTTTGGTGTTCTTCAAGGTCGCTAGTATACTACAACAACCGGCACGTCAATTTGAAATTGCTACGATACGTAGAATCATGTATTGTTGCATTATTATGCATAACATGATTGTAAAAGATCAAAAATTTGAATTTCGTGACTATAGCTAATCAGGTGGATCCGCAAGAAATTTGAGGCAACGAAGATGGGTCGAAGATGTGATACTCACAGTCGTAAGGCAAAAGAAATACACGACCAACAAACGCATACCCAACTCCAACAGGACCTTATGGAGCATGTTGGCGAGAATAATCTTGAACGGACTGACAACAACAAAGAGAGCCGACGATGAATTTAATGAATAAGTATTTGTTATGTTTTTTTTAAACCGCAGGTGTTCCCTTTTTTATTATTTCGTTGTATTTTTTTTATTTATTTTTTTAATCTCGTATTGTAATATGTTTTTATTTTTAATGAAATGTTTGTTTTAGTTTATGGGTTGAAATTGAAAATATGAAATATTATTGGTGTTATGGTGTTATTGGGATCGTTATTAGGATGAAGTGTTTTGTGATGCATGTTAATGTTAAATTAAAGTTCGATGTACCGTGACGCGACTAAGTTCGCATTGGTGTTATGGTGTTATGGATGGGAGTGCTCTAAAAGAGGTAAACAAGTGTTTTCTTTTCCTTTTCTTTTTCTGTGTTTTGGGTATAAATAGAAACCATCTCATGGACTTATATCATCATGTATACTCACTTTCATCGTATTAGCAAAATGGCGCAGTTAAACAATGACGAGCTTACTATGGCAGTAGTTGTGATCACCCTTTCAGTAGTGATTTTGGCTATGCTATGGTCCAAGATACTCTTGAGCTCATCAAAGGGTGCACAACCGTTGCCACCAGGACCACGTTCGTTACCAATTGTTGGGTACCTTCCGTTTCTTAGCCATGACTTGCACACACAGTTCACCAACATGGCTCATACTTATGGCCCTATCTTCAAGTTCAAAGCGGGAAGCAAGCTTCACATTGTGATAAGCACCCCCGATTTAGTAAAGGAGGTGGTTAGAGACCAAGACGAAAACTTTTCAAACCGGAATGCATCAATTGCTGCCTCAACAATATCTTACGGGAGCCAAGATGTAATATGGTCTGACAACAACTTGAAATGGCGCAGTGTTCGTAAAATATTTGTCCAACAGGTCCTAAGCAACAAGAATCTCCAAGCATGTAGTTCTTTCCGAAGGGATGAAGTTAGAAAAACCATCAAGAATGTTTTTAGTCGAATCGGGACTACTATTGACATTAACGAGGTTTCTTTCTCGACTGAGGCACATGTCTTAACAAGCATGGTTTGGGAAAATGCATCATTGGATAGCCATCTTGTAGCTGAGTTGCAGATGGCAATTTCAAAGGTCGCGGAGCTTATGGGAAAGCCGAACCTGTCTGATTTCTTCCCTATTCTTGCATGGCTCGATCTGCAAAGTGTCGAGCGGGATATGAAGAGGGTAGTTCAACGTTTGGATCGAATTTTCAATATGTTTATAGACGGTCAAATCAAAGCGAACTCCAAGGAGTCGAAGGAGGCACTTCAGCAAGAAGGAAAAAAGGATTTCTTACAAATCTTACTAGAGCTCAAGGACCAAAAAGATGCAAAAACCTCGCTAAGCATGACCCAGATAAAGGCACTTCTCTTGGTAACCTTCATTTTAAACCTTTACTTTTTTTAAATACCATCACGCTCTTGGTAACCTTCATTTTAAACCTTTACTTTCTTTAAATACCATCACGCATCAATCATATGGCTAAGGGTGAAAGTCTAAATATACGTAACAAACTTTCTAAAATTAACCGATATACGTAACATACTTATTTTATTCACAATATACGTAATATACTTTTAAATACTTACCAATGTATGTAACATTGACGATTACCATTTTAAAAAGTTGTAGTTTTGGTCCCTGTTGTGTGCGTTGACTTTCATCGTTAGTTCTTTGACATATTATTTTCTTAAAAAAGTTATGGTAATGGTACCTTGACATTGTGTTGACTTTCACCGTTAGTCTTTTGACATTTTTTCATCCATTTTTAGGGCTGTAACCGAACCGGACGATCACGAACGGAGCCTTGTTCATGTTCGCTCATTTAAATTTAACCGGGCAAATAAACAAACGTGAACGTTTAAACGGACGAAATTTCTTGTTTATGTTCATTTATTAAGAAAATGAGTTATTCATGTTCATTCATTAAGACATTAAACGAACGCTAAACGAACATAAACGATCGAACATAAATAAACTAGACAAACAAACATAAACTTTATTAAATTATGCACAATATATTGTTTTATAAGTATTGTTTTGTTTAAACAAACCAATTTTAAAATTGTACAATTAAAATATATGATATACAAACATAAATAAATAAATGAACATAAACGAACGTTAATGAACGCATAAGCGAACGTTCACGAACATAAATGAACGGACGTGGCTTTTGTTTATGTTCATTCATTTAACAAAACGAACGTAAAATATTATTCATGTTCGTTCATTTTATAAATTAACGAACATAAACGAACCTTTTATCGAACTGTTCATGAAATGTTCGCTGAACGTTCAGTTCGTTTACAACCCTTTCGTTTTTATACGTTTTCGTTCATTTTTCTTACGTTTTTATACATTTTCGTACGCTTTCATCAGTTTTATCCGTTTTTATACGTTTTTGTACGTTTTTTTCATCCGTTTCCATTTTTCTTCCATTTTCATCCGTTTTTATATGTTTTCATACGTTTTATCCGTTTTCATCTGTTTTTATCCTTCTTTATATATTTTTGTCCGTTTTTCCTACGTTATCATCTGTTTTCATTCATTTTTATTCGTTTTCATCAGTTTCTATGCGTTTTTGTCCGTTTTTATATGTTATTGTCCGTTTTTAAACGCTTTTGTCCATTTTTCTTACGTTTTTATCCTTTTTTTTACGTTTTCATACGTTTTAATCCGTTTTCATCCATTTTTATACGTTTTCATTTGTTTTTCTTACGTGTTCATCAATTTTTATCCGTTTTCCTCTGTTTTCCTCCGTTTTTATACGTTTTCATACGTTTTTATCTATTTTCATCCGTTTTCCTCCGTTTTTATACGTTTTCATACATTTTATCCGTTTTATCCGTCTTTATACGCTGTTGGAAGTAAATGACAAAACCCGAGACTTAGTAGTATGTTTAAATTAGTATATGTTAATATAGTTACATATGTATTTATATTTAAAGTATGTAAAGCCTGTAAAATATTGGGTTATGGGCTGGGTTTTAATGGGTCGTTTTAGGGTAAATAGGTTACAACGGTTATATCAATTATACCGTTTAGGAATCGACACAACTGCCTTCATTGGCACCGATTCAGAAAATATAAATAGGTTTAACATTCTGTAAACATTCATTCACTTGAAACTTAATAATATCGTTATATAGTTCTTTATATCTGTTGTTGTTTTCTTCTGTTAATACAACATAACAGATCATATTTTGTCCATTGTCAAAACTCAACATTGGTATCAAGAGCAAGAACGTTTCTGGGAATCAATCAAAAGCAAGATAGAAGAAAAACGACTTCTATTTGGAAATCTATTTACCGAACCGAAGGAAGGATATTGATCAGAAATCAAAAGCAAGAACAGCATAGAAATTTATCAGAAGGAAGAATTTTGGAATCACGAATCAGAAGGAAGGGACACACGTCTCCTGTCTTCCCTAATCAACTGGTTTTTTTTAATTCTTTCAACTTTTTTTACTTTTCTAAATACTCCATATAAATTAGGAAAAGTTTTGCTAAGATAGAAATTCCCATTAGCGAAAAACCCCGGATTGATTAGAATAGCAAAGACCGTTTTCCTTTTAGATTCATAGCAAGACAAGCGAATTCTTAAAAAAATCGTTTCACAAAATAGCAAGATAAACCGAACCTTTTGTGGTTCATAGCAAGCCAAACCGAATCCTAGTGATTCATAGCAAGTTATACCGAACCCTTTGTGGTTCATAGCAAGTCAAACCGAACCCTTTGTGGTTCATAGCAAGTCAAACCGAACCCTTTGTGGTTCATAGCAAGTCAAACCGAATCCTACTGATTCATAGCAAGTTAAACCGAATCCTAGTGATTCATAGCAAGATAAACCGAATCCTTAGGTTCATAGCAAGTTCCGAGCCTTAAGATTCAAATAGCAAGTTTCAAGCCTTTTCTTAGGTTCAAATAACAAGAAAACCAGAAACCATCTCGGTTCTGATTATAAGCAAGCAAGCAAGCATGGTAGAAGGAGACAAGAATGATAACACATCGAACAATACATCAGTTCGAGAACTAGGAAATGTTTCACTACAATGTCCAAAGTTGACCGAAACAAACTACACGACATGGGCATTGATGATGGAGACAATATTGAAGGCATATGGCATATGGGAAACGATAGTTGCGAAAGACGGAATAGCAACAAACGAGAAGAAAGAAAACACATCAAAGGGAATAATCTTCCAATCATGCAGTAAGATGTTTTAATGCAAGTTGCACAATACTCGACTGCAAAGGAAGTATGGGACTCAATCAAAGTCAAGCATTTGGGAGCCGATCTTGTTCAAAAGGCACGACTACAAACCTTGAGAAGTGAACTAGAGACGCTAACGATAAAACCGAACGAGAAAATAAGTGACTATGGAGGAAAATTAAGTAGTATAAAGGCCAAGTTTAGAGGACTTGGTGAAACTTTGGAAGATAAGGTGCTAGTAAGGAAACTACTTAACTCTGTTCTAAAGAAGTTTTTACCGATCGTGGCAACTATAGAACAATATCAAGACCTAGACGAAATGTCATTTGAATAAGCCATTGGAAGGTTAACAGCCTATGAAGAACGAATTAAGAGTCAAGACATACTAGAGGTAAATGATCAAGACAAGCTTCTCATGGCAAGTTCAAACAACAAAACTTATGGTAAATGGCGGTGTAAAGATTTCAACAAAGAAGGCAAGGAGAGCATGAAATGGAAGAATAATTCGAATGCATACAAAGCAAGTACGAGTCAAGGAACTAACGACAAGATCAAGCTCAGATGTTATGAATGTGGCAAGCATGGACACTTTGCGAAAGAATGCACGAAATGGAAATACAACAAGCAAGAAGAGTCGCGTCTCATCTATGACAATGACACTGAACCAACATTACTGTGAAGACTCGTCAAGAAAGAAAGAATAAAGGAAGCAATCGATTTTGTCATTAGGGGGGGAATGTTGGAAGTAAATGACAAAACCAGAGACTTAGTAGTATGTTTAAGTTAGTATATGTTAATATATTTAAATATGTATTTATATTTAAAGTCTGTAAAGCCTGTAAAATATTGGGTTATGGGCTGGGTTTTAATGGGTCGTTTTAGGGTAAATAGGTTACAACGGTTATATCAATTATACCGTTTAGGAATCGACACAACTGCCTTCATTGGCACCGATTCAGAAAGTATAAATAGGTTTAACATTCTGTAAACATTCATTCACTTGAAACTTAATAATATCGTTATATAGTTCTTTATATCTGTTGTTGTTTTCTACTGTTAATACGACATAACAGATCATATTTTGTCCATTGTCAAAACTCAACATACGCTTTCTTCCGTTTTTCTTATGTTTTTATACGTTTTTATCCATTTTTATACGTTTTCGTCCGTTTTTCTTACGTTTTCATACGTTTTCATCCATCTTATCCGTTTTCATCCATTTCTTATACCCTTTTATCCATTTTCATCCATTCTAATACGTTTTAATCCATTTTTAACCATTTATATACGTTTTCATATATTTTTATCCGTTTTTATTCGTCTTTATACGTTTTCGTCCATTCTCATTAGGTTTTCATCCGTTTTCATCAATTTTAAAATGTTTTCATCCATTTTTATACAGATAAAAACGGATGAAAATGCATAAAAACGTATGAAAACATATAAAAACGGATGAAGGCGTATAAAAACGAATAAAAAGTATGAAAACGTAGAAAAACGTATGAAAACGGATAAAAATGTAAGAAAACGGACGAAAGCGTATAAAAATGGATGAAACGTATATAAACGGATGAAAACGAAAACGGATTAAAACAGATGAAAATTTATGAAAACGTATAAAAATAGATGAAAACGGATAAAAACAACGTAAGAAAAACGAACGAAAGCGTATAAAAATGGATGAAAACGAATGAAAAAGTATGAAAATGGATGAAAACGTAAGAAAAACGGGCGCAAGCGTATAAAAATGGATTAAAACGTATAAAAACGGATGAAAACGTAAGGAAAACGGATGAAAACATACGAAAACGTATAAAAATGGATGAAAACGTAAGAAAAAGTATAAAAACGGATAAAAACGGATGAAAAAAATGTTAAAGGACTAACGGTGAAAGTCAACGCAATGTCAAGGGACCATTACTGTAACTTTTCTAAGAAAAAAATGTCTAAGGACTTACGGTGAAAGTCAAAGCACACAATGGGGGAGCTAGAAAAATTTTCATAGGAGGGCCGAAATAAAATTTTTTCCTGAAATACACATGAAATCGCGAAAAATACACTAACGGGCTTAGGCCTAGGCGGGTCGGGACCCTTCCGGTCCCTTAATAGCTTCGCCCTTGATCAGTATGTATTTACAAGTATATTACGTATCTTGTGAATAAAATAAGTATGTTACGTATATCGGTTAATTTCAGAAAGTTTGTTACGTATATTCAGACTTCACCCAGTATAACATTCGTCATTGTATCAGGACATAATGTCTGCAGGAACAGAAACTACGACAACACTAATAGAATGGGCAATGGCGGAGATTATGCATGATGAGAGCGTAATGAGAAGAGTTCAAAAAGAATTAACAGAAGTTGTAGGATTAAACAACATGGTCGAAGAATCTCATCTACCGAAACTACAATACCTTGATGCAACAATTAAGGAAACATTTCGGTTACACCCTGTTGTCCCTCTCGTACTCCCTCGGTCACCAAGCCAAACTTGCACTGTAGGTGGTTACACCATCCCAAAGGGTTGTACTGTATTTCTAAATGTTTGGGCAATCCAACGGGATCCTCGGTACTGGGACAATCCATTAGAATTTAATCCTGAGAGATTTTTGACTCCAGATGGGACAAACAAATGGGATTTCACAGGGAACAATTTGAAGTTCTTTCCTTTTGGATCCGGAAGAAGATTGTGTCCAGGTTATGCATTGGCTGAGAAAATGCAAATGTATATTTTGGCTTCGCTTTTTCACTCGTTTGACTGGACCTTGCCGGAGGGCGAAGAGCATGACCTTTCTGAAAAATTTGGCATTACCTTAAAGAAAAGAAAATCTCTCATGGCTGTCCCATCTCAAAGGTTGTCCGATGCGAGCCTATATATGTAATCTTGTTGGCGGTTTGTGTTTGCCTTCATGGATCACTCATCAAGAGAACATCAACAAATAAGTTGTTTGCTATTTTAATCATTAAATGTTTAACAATTTCTTTTGGAACTTAATTTATTGTGTGTTGAAGACTGAATAAATATTGTTGTCTGAGATTTCTCATACAGTTTGTAACTGTAATATCCTTTGAATAAATGAAGATTATAGTTTCTTCCTTTGAATAAAATCTATAAAGTTCTTCCCATTTGAATCAGTGAGAAGATTGTGTCCAGGTTTATCATTGGTCGAGAAAATATGAAATGTAACTCGTTCAAGTGTGATAAAGGGTGAAAGCTAGTGTGACTCTTTGGAAAAATTTGGCATTAGATCGAGTACTAATGTCATGAAACGACTCATTAGTGGAAACTTTAGTGAAAATTTCGGTTTCTCCAACATTGGTCACAAGTAATTATACTACAACAATCGAATGGACGGGCGAGGAGACTTTCGCTAAGGACCATGTGTCCCCGACGAAAGTCACTAAACGACAAAATGAATCTGACGTGGCACACGAATACGCTGACCGGTTAGTAAAAATTCAACGGAAACTTTCGCCGGGCCGAAAGTCTGTTGCATTTTTACCAAAATTTGACCGGTTAGTAAAAATTCAACGAAAACTTACGCCGGGGAAAAGGTTCGTAGGGGTTTTCCCGTAGGTGACATGTCCCCGACGAAAGTCTCAAAATGTCCCCTACGATTCTAGTCATTGTCTTGGTGAATTAGAGACTCAGAATATCTATGGGTAATATCATATTGGATTACGCACCCCCTGATAAAAGCTTCCTTAACAATATCTTATATGTCTAAGATGGAGCTCACTGAATGACATATCAGTCCATGAATCAAGGTGTTCTGAATAAAACCGAAAGAAAAGTGGGATGATAATCAAGTTGTAAGGAAAGTTTTCATTCTATGCTCAAGTATTACGACACTTTGGAAATGTAAAAAGTGTTAACTTGACATGTGAATTTTCTAGTTTGGTAGTGTCAAGTGACAATTGCACTTCCACCAAACACTTCAGTAAGAGAGTGTTGAGGCAGCACATATGATGTGTGTCCGATTAGCACATATGACCATTCATGGGTATATATAGAAAGAGTGGAGATAACTGTCCGATTAGCACTTGTAGGTACTCGAAGGAACCCTACATGGACTACTATCAAAATGTGTAAACGAGTTTGACGACACTTAGAATGTTATAGTTGACAAGTGAAATTTCTTGTTTGCATGTCAAGTGGCACTTGGAGTTCCACCAAACACTTAAGTAAAACATTCTTAGCAAAACATCCTAGTGAAGTGCTCGGAGGAACTCTTAGGGACACTTGACGTTCCATATTTGTAAACCATTGTTGTTACTTGATGTGTATGATGACAAACCTGATGTAGTTATGCGTATATATAGGAAAGAGTGGAGATAAGTACTGTCCGATTTACGTGCATTCAGGCATATAATCTTGAACATGGGTGGCATTGTGTCTCCATTAAGATATTGATGCATGTTTTCATTTTCAAGTAAGGGGAGGGAGAATCTAAAACTGAGAAGTCAAGAGAATCACAGAATAAAAAGGGTTTTAGATTCTCATTTCATCATCTATCCCATATATGTGAATAGGTTCATTTATTAACTGCAAACATTTCGTTTATAAGAATATAAACCAAATGAATTTTAGACGTGAGAAAATAAATGTTCGCCTTAGTTGAACACTGGCCCTCAACGGTAAGATGTCATTAAAATTACACATACCATAAAAAAAATAAACTCAATAGTACGTATTCCAAATCCTAAACAGAAATGGAGTATGACATTTTTTTCAACTACCGAAAGAAGAAGTTCAATAGAGATGACGATTATGAGTCAAACAGGTTAAAAGTCGTCCAAATTCCGTTTCTTTTTAATGTAGGGAGAAGCAATCTAAACCAGAATGTACATAGAACCCACGTGCACTTAGCGTTATCTGATGGCTAGACTTCAACCACGGGTGCAGGAGTCGCCTTTAAGAGTGGTTGAAGTGCCCTAACCACGATGCTCATATAGTCATATTTGGCCTGAAGTCAGGCTCATCTTGCACACACAATGATGCTACTGCTGCAAGCTTTGCAACGGCTATTAAAGCATACTCTCCGTTAAGTTTTTGGATCTACGCATTGTTCAACATTATCATGATTTTATCAACTTTGGTCATTGAATATATAAAACGTTTAATATTGTTGTCTTGCACTAAAACGAGGCAACTAGGCACTAAGGGGGGAGGGAGTGCATGGTCGGGTATGATTCGGGTATACTCGGGTATTTCGGGTACACCGTCCCCAGTCAATCGGGTACTTGAAATCTTGAACCAAATCGGTTTCACAAGCCGATCGGTTTATCTCCTTTCTTCTCTACTTTTTTTTGTCTTTTTGTGAAAGGTAGTGTTAGGGTAGGATCGGGTACCACTCCCTCCACTTAGGGTAGTGTTAGGGTAGAATTGGGTAGTTTTGAGTTGGAGGGTTTTTATTGGATAGAGGTGATGTGACATTTCGGGTAGTAGGGTACCACTCCCTCCCCCCTAAATATCATCTATTTTAAGGCTATACTGGTCATCTAAATGTTAGACGACGAAAACTCCTCGGTATTACTTTATTGTTGACCATTATTTATAATGGTAAAATTTTAGATATTCGAAACTTATAGACCGGGCTTGCGTTTATTTATCTTCTAATACTCTCTCGCAGTCTGGGCAACCAAATCATGAAAGCTCGAACCGGAGTAGTATACTAGAAAAGAAAAAAAAACATAACACTAACGAATAAAAGTATAACTTTAGTCGATTTGCAACAAAACCATACCAATGGTTGACTTTAGTCAACTCGTACCAACAGTCCGCTAAGTCGACTGGTAACAAAACCGTACCAACGGTCGACTTTAGGGACTGGTACCAACGGTCGACTTTAATCTACTGATAACAAAGTCGTACGAACAATCGACTAACAAACAAACAATCAATAAAACAACTATAAGTTTTTCTTTTTTTTTCCTTTTCTTTTTAGACCAAAAAACAATCATAAAAGATCAAAAGATCAACAAAGCACACCCTCATTATTAACGATTCGAATAAACAGTTAAATAATCAAATGACCACCAAGTAGTTCAGTCCAAGCATCGATACAATCATCATCCTCCATATTCAAGTCATTAGACGTCTGATCTTATTTATTCCTATCACCATCATATGTGAATCTCACGGTATTATAGTCCACCTTTGCACAAACACCCCAACTAATCATAACTGCGGCAAAATTGAGAGATTAAGGGTTTTTTTTTTTTTTTTTCAATTTGTGTATTGTGTTTTTGGAGATCGATGTTTTATTAAGGTGAGGGTTAGAGTTTGGTCTCTGATACCATGTTAGACAATGAAAGCCGTTAGTTTTACTTTATTGTTGACCATTATTTATAGTGGTAAAACCCTAGATATATACCCGAATCCCATAGACCGGGCTTGGGTTTATTTATCCTCTAATATTAAAAGAATAACAAAAATTAAGCACTTTTTTTTTTGTAACCATGATTTCTGACCTTTTGGCCGACTAATCCACGGGGTTTGAATCCACCGCCACACAGACTCAAACCAGGTAATGTCCTCCCTTTTCAGGAGGTTGGCGTGGCCACTTAAGGTTGTTTGAACCTAACAGGAATTGAACTTGAGACCTCACACATTTTAGATTGATAGTCACAAGCCTTTTTTGCCACTAGATAGTGCAAACATGGAAGTAATGCTGTCTTACAAATTCTTTATCAAGTTTCAGTTAAATCTCACATTTGCATGTCATTTGTCACTGTAACAAGTGACGAGACTTCAATGAACTTACTAGTAGGGCTGAATTGTATATCTTTTATTTTGAGAGGGTCAAACTTATAATTCTATATAAATTGTGTCAAGTATTATAAGAGTTCTCGGTACCTTACGCCAAGAGTGGCATTTTCTCTGAAACTGTAACGTGATGTTACGAGCTCCACACCATGGCTTGCGTTTTCGAGTCATGTGCCGTTGTGACCAGCTGAAATGGTCACGAAAAACGCAACCGGACGGCCCCACATGCTCATCGTGGCTCGCATTTTCCCGTCAAATGGTCTCGTTTTCACTTTTTTTTCCTTTCTCTTTCTTTAAAGTTTGTGTTTGGTTTGTGAAAATTGGTTTTTTTTTCCTTGTTTTGTTTGTTCACTTGGTGAATGTGAAATTACAGATGAAGATGGGGGAGTGACTGATGAATATGCGGTTTTATATAGATAAGAAAAAAATTAGGACAAAATGCTATCTTATATATTCTTTTTATGTGGAGGATGGACCGGACTTTTATGGGTCAAAATTTTGTTAGTGCTTATTAATTAAGTGTATTGGGCTAAATGTGGGTTAATCCGAGTTTAGTTATAAAATTGTGGTATTTTGCAAAATTTTTAATGTGTTTTTCTATTAATAAAGTTTTAGTTTTAGTTAAATGTGTTGTTTTATTTAGATAAATGGAAGAAAAAAATGTAGGGTACAGGGGTGTACGACGGCACTAAAATCTGGTGTTATAGGAGGGAAGGATGTTGTAACACCCCCCAAAAATATGGTTTGCAGCGGAAGTAAGTGTTATTGGGGTATTGCTCGATTGATATCACAACACAATGTATAGAACAACAGTTTAACTTGAGAAATCTTATTTCATAAAGATTTATGTTTACATCTTTCAAAATATATATTGCGGAATGTAGGCCCATATAAAAGAATTTAAGTGGTCCCCAAATTATATCAGAGTCTTCTATAACCATGCCATGCCAATCACAAAGCGCCTTCAAAGTTTAGCTATCGCCTGTAATCCTAAAAATACATGCTAAAGATGTCAACACAAAGGTTGATGAGTTCACAGGTTTTAATACACCAAGTAGTTTCCAAAACAGGAAGATCAATTGGTTGTCAAAGTTACAAAATAGTCCATTATGTATGCGGCGTGTTCGTGCCTCAAATGTTCCACTACTTAAGCCGATTCAGCCAAAAACATGCCCCTACGTGCAACATGCTCTAACCTAGCATGAGAAGGTGATACTATGCACTCCGGTTAGTGGAGTAAGGGAATGGCTCTACCCCTGAATAGCGCTATCCATAAATATCAACGGCTCATCCCGTATAGTGGGAGTGAGTTAATAAGTAGTGTTGTACCAGGGGACTTTCACAATTGTTCTCAGGTGATAACGCTACACGCGTCGTTCGGGGTCAAAGGAACTTCCTTTTCGTCGAGCAAGTTTTTCAACACCCTAGGCAGTGAACCTAATCGTTGTGGTGTATTATTAGGGTAAGCCATGGGAATTGATATCGTTCTCTAGGGGAATAGGAATGCTAGTGAGAAATTACTACGCTAAGGTTGGGGTTGAGGAAGATTATTTTTTATCTTTTTATGTTTTACAGGAAATTGAAAGGTACGAATCTCGGGGTTTGAATTTAGGGGGTTGGTATTTCTACCGATTACTCTACTTATCTAATCTAGTGGTGAGGGTATTCTATGTCTAATTATTTTGTGCTCGTATGATGATTTAAAGATGTGTTTACTTAGGTTTTATTACTCCTTAATTATCTCCTATTTATGGTTGAATTGTCACGTCCTTATTCTTAATCGCGTTGTGTGTCTAAGGTCGTAGGGTATGCGTTTATGCCTAACTCTTTGAAACTACCAAAGGTTATTGCCTACAAAATCTCTAGGATTTATAAACTTAACACTAAAATACTCTTTGGATGGTTTAGCCTACAATGACTCTATGTACTATAAGCTAAGGTTCACAAAGATTAATCAAGCATTAACTACACAACGAATGACCTATCGCAATACTAGATCATTAACAATTAAGATAAGAGACAACCAACCAATATTCAATAATTAAGTTTCATATTACCTAAGCAAACACACAAGTAAATTAGCCGGACATGGGAAACATGCAAGCATACACACAATTAATTTAAGACATAATTAAATTAATGAAGTAAAACACTTATCTTGATGTAAGATAAGGTATGGAACCCTAAAATACTGTACAAGACAGCCTTGGTTCGGTTTAGGTTTTTATTCCAAAAGACTACTCTCTCAAAACTAAAAAATTCGGATTCTATATATAAGATTACAAATGCGACGGCGTCACCCTTTGATTTGTGACGCCGTCGAGTTGCCGTTATTAGGGTTTCGTCTTGGCCACTTTAGTCTTGCGACGGCATCACCTTATGCTTGTGACACCGTCCCCTTCAGTTTCTGACGTCGTCTGGATCAAATCTAGGCCGTCGGAGTTGCGACGACCTACTCTTTTAAAACCGGCCGTCCACTTGTAAATGGGGAATTTGGCTACTGAGCCGTCACAAAGTTGTTCAACGCGTTGCATTAAGCGACGCCGTCCCCTTCGCCCGTTCAGCACAGGGTGTCTCGATTCTTGATTTTAGCCATTTTCTTCGTATATTCGCGCCTTTTCGTCCGAATAAGTGTCATTCCAGCATTTTGCCTTCAAGATACCTAAAAAGTGAAAAGGAATGATATTAAGTAATAACGGATACAAAAGTGATCAAATAAGGGCTTAAACGACCCCTCAAAAAGGTACATTTTAAAACCTTATCAAATATCCATACACTTGGTATTTGCTTGTCCTCAAGCAAATGTGCTTTTAGCCAATCAATTTATAAGTTAGAGGTCATGAAGCATTAGTTTAGAATGATTCACAACACATATAAGCCCCGCAAAAGTCATAACAAGCATGGAAATTACATACTAGCACCTCACATGGGGTGTTTAGATACTCACATCTCTCGGGTGTATATGAAATATAACAAGTTGAAAATGGAAGATAAACACTCATTAACCGGTCCTAGTACATAGATTACCATAGGCTTGAGACTAGATCAAACCTTCATCGCTTTGGCGTAAGCACCTAGGAAAGACTATCCAAGAGTTCTTTTAAAGGGCTGTAATGATAGGCTTACGGTAGGGAAACAAAGGGTTTGGTGGGATAGGTTATTTAGTGGTGGAAAGTCAAAAATCTTTATGTTACAAGCATGCGAAGAATGACGTTGCTAAGCCAAGACTCGACACTCTAAACTCTAGATAACTGAAATAAACAAACATAAATTAAAAGACAGATGTAGGATGGTAGCCCGTATGTTTTTCTCAATTTTTTTTTCCATACACTTTTGCTCTACCATCCTCTATGATAACATCAAAATGAAAGGGATTTATAGGCACATCCCTACACTTGAGTTTTTATTACTTTAACACTAATTTGATCTGAATTGAAAAGATCAAAACATTTGGAGTACATTATTACGCAAATAAAGGGAATTTGAATTTAACGTTCCCTTCCCGTCATCTCATAAAATTTAACTTTTCCCATGAGTCCCAATCGTCCCAAAACTGTGTACAAAGGATATGACTCGACTTAGCAACTTATACAAGCAACTAGATAATTGAACTAAGGGTTAAGTGTGATAACAATAATGCACTAAAAGTGAGTGCATACAATGTAGGCTAAGGCGATTTGGGTGTACATTTGGGGGTGGGGTGTAAACAATGCTCTTCATTGATATTCCGGAAAACCGAAACATCACGAGAACCGCAAAAAGGATAGGCTTAGAGGGGTTAACTAGGGGTATCGTGTACTAAAGATGAGTACAACGCAAAGGTGTGGGGGAATTACTCAACCGATGTGGAAGAAGTAATTATATTACAGGTATCAAACAAGGGTTATCCTAATGCCTCTTATCATTTAGTTATTCCTAACTACACAAGTCTAGTCTTACTAGCGATCTCGGGATGCATCACAAAACAAGTTCTAGAATCTATTATACTACCGGTTCACACTCTAAGCATTAAAGATTAATGCTTTAATTCCTACTAATCTAAGATCGATCCTCACATTTTTGGTGGAATTTAAGTGGTAAAGGGTTTTTTGTGCTAGTCATGCAACTTCCTATCCATGAGACGCTTTATTAAGACTAATGGCCCACTCCTATATGTCATGAAAAATTAAAAATTTGGTGCCAAAATTACCCTAACCGACATTTTCTCAAGGTTTATTACACAAATGCAATTGGACAAAGCAAATAATCAAGGATAAGCATAGTTTCAAAGTTCCCGTTTTATTTTCCCTCTCTACACTTAAACTGAACATTGTCCCCAATGTTCCCCGAAAGTATCAAAGTTATGATAACGGAAGGTAATAAAAGATGAAAGAAACTAATACTCCCCTGATTAGCTCGGTAGGATCCGTGTAAAGTGGTGGTTACATCTTTCTTCAAGAAGAACGTTTGCGTGAAATGCTCCTTCTCATCTTATGTATCTTCTTCTTGGTAAATTAAACCTGCACACTTAAAGAAAACAAACAAAACCTTCGCGTAAAATCGGCGGTAATAATATATATAGGACTCTACTAAACTAAGATATAATGCTTGTGGAATGGATGTTTACAGATTTTCTGGAAAATTAAGACTTCAAAAATTCCAAAAATTTTATAAGTAGCTCAGAAAACGAGAAAAACTAATCAGTTGTTTCTGCTCCTTCCTGACGCCGTCAGGTTGCGATCTGACATTTGTCAGGTTATCCTGACAAAACTGGTGCAATTTTCGGAAAAATTCTGGAAAATTAATATCTTTAGAATCTAGAAAAATTTCCTGCAAAACATCCATTATGACTCGATACAAGCATTTGACTCGAACAAACACACATGTGTATCTTTTAATTAATTTTAATTCTCATGTTTACGTTTCTTTTGAAAACGTGTGTAATCCTCCCTACACTTATCCCTTATGTAAAATACCTTTATATGTAATTAAGACGAGGTTAAAGACAAAATAAAGCATTTTTACAAATTTAAACATGAGAATAAACAATCAATAAAAGATACACGACACAAACAAGCAAACAATTAAGCATGGGTTGCCTCCCACGAAGCGCTTTTCTTTATTTATGAGTCTTGTAGCTAGACTCGAAGTCGTGCCCCTACGTGGTCTCGTTTTTCATCCTCAATGAAAATTCTATCATGTTGACAAAATTTTCATCGACTCTATACCTAGGCCCTAGGGTCAAACAATCCCTATAGTAAAGTCTCTTTTTCTCCCACATGAAGGGCATACCTTTTTCAACATCGTCTTCGCTTTTTTCTTCAAAAGCTCTAATGTTGTCTCGTTCATAAATGGACCAAGAGCCATATCCACTCATCTTCCAAGGCATTCTATAAGTGATCTCATCTTTCCCATTTACAAATCTAATTCTTCCCTCAGATTTGTTATAGCTTAATTGAGATTTCTCAACGAACGGTTTTCCTAGAACAACTTGGGACAAACTATAGTCAATGACGCACCCTACATCTTCTAGGACCACAAAATCAACTAGGTAGGTGAAATTTCCTATAAAGACGTGTACATCCTTGACTCTTCCTACAAAATTGTAAATCCCACCTAGATACTTAGGGTCTCTCCTAATCTTAAGTCACTCATTCATGATGTCATTGTAAACGGCTGATGACATCACATTAATGGGAGATTCCGTATCTATATAAGCATGCTCAACATTCCTATAGCCAATCATACAAGGGATTTTGATGTTCCAAGTATTTCCTCTCCTAATCTTTGGACATATCCTAATGATGGGTGATCGAGGATTGTCGACTATGTATTGGTGGTATGCAACTTCCTCCTTAGTGGGGTAAAGGTTGAAGTAAGCACTATCTTCCTCATTCTCATTCTTACTCTCTAAACTGTTATCCGAACTACTGCTAATCTTAGAGCCAACAACAAAAGCGCTAACCACCTTCTCAACAGCATCCCTAATTGTACTATCAAATACCTTTTTTAAATCCTGAAGGTCGTTGTTTCTACTAACATAACGGCTACGGCGGTTGTGTTGGTCATTGGGTTGGGTTTTGAGTGAAAGTGGTTTATTTGGTGGTGGGTTGTCGAATGGTGGTTGTTTATCACCTTCCATGATGAAAAGTGATAGAGTTACGAACAAAGGTCACGAAGAAGGGGGATAAACTACGAGGAAGCTAAAAATGGAAAAAAAAGTTTACTTGATAGGAATAAAGCAAGGAAACCTAAACGAGGTGGACTCCTAACTAGCTATTCTATTCCCCGGCAGCGGCGCCAAAAACTTGATAACGCTACACGCGTCGTTCGGGGTCAAAGGAACTTCCTTTTCGTCGAGCAAGTTTTTCAACACCCTAGGCAGTGAACCTAATCGTTGTAGTGTAGTATTAGGGTAAGCCACGGGAATTGATATCGTTCTCTATGGGAATAGGAATGCTAGTGAGAAGTTACTACGCTAAGGTTGGGGTTGAGGAAGATTATTTTTTATCTTTTTATGTTTTATAGGAAATTGAAAGGTACGAATCTCGGGGTTTGAAATTGGGGGGTTGGTATTTCTACCGATTACTCTACTTATCTAATCTAGTGGTGAGGGTAGTCTATGTCTAATTATTGTGTGCTCTTATGATGATTTAAAGATGTGTTTACTTAGGTTTTATTACTCCTTAATTATCTCCTATTGATGGTTGAATTGTCACGTCCTTATTCTTAATCGCGTTGTGTGTCTAAGGTCGTAGGGTATGCGTTTATCCCTAACTCTTTGAAACTACCAAAGGTTATTGCCTACAAAATCTCTAGGATTTATAAACATAACACTAAGGTACTCTTTGGATGGTTTAGCCTACAATGACTCTATGTACTATAAGCTAAGGTTTACAAAGATTAATCAAGCATTAACTACACAACGGATGACCTATCGCAATACTAGATCATTAACAATTAAGATAAGAGACAACCAATCAATATTCAATAATTTAGTTTCATATTCCCTAAGCAAACACACAAGTAAATTAGCCGGACATGGGAAACATGCAAGCATACACACAATTAATTGAAGACATAATTAAATTAATGAAGTAAAACACTTATCTTGATGTAAGATAGGGTATGGAACCCTAAAATACTGTACAAGACAGCCTTGGTTCGGTTTAGGTTTTTACTCCAAAAGACTACTCTCTCAAAACTAAAAAATTTGGATTCTATATATAAGATTACAAAAAGTCGGGTCGCCGTTATTAGGGTTTCGTCTTGGCCACGTTAGTCTTGTGACGGCGTCACCTTATGCTTGTGACGTCGTCCCCTCGGCCTCGTGCGCCGGATCAAATCTAGGCCGTCTGAGATGCGACGCCCTACTCTTTTAAAACCTGAATCCGTCACTTGTAAATGGGCAATTTGGCTACTGAGCCATCACAAAAGTTGTCCGACGGCGTCGCAGTTAAGCAGTGACGCCGTCCCCTTCAGCCCACGAGTGTCTCGATTCTTAACTTGGCCATTTTCTTCGTATATTTGCGCCTTTTCGTCCGAATAAGTGTCATTCCAGATTTTCCCTTCAAGATACCTAAAAAGTGAAAAGGAACGATATTAAGTAATAACGGATACAAAAGTGATCAAATAAGGGCTTAAACGACCCCTCAAAAAGGTACATTTTAAAACCTTATCATCAGGCACCAAACATAAGCATACATATCGGTTTGCACAGCATAGCAGAGCATAGCTCAAGAATTAAGTCGATTCATAGAATTCCATAATTTCATGAATGCACAACCAATTTAGTTTTAAGTAATCATAGCATGTTTTCCACCCCAAAAAGAGTAAAACAATAAAACGGGACTGTGTAACTCACAGTAATACATAATAGTTTAAAGTATTTGTGAAAGTAAAAGCAAGTAGTCGAGCATGTATCTCACCCCAAAGTAATTTATAAACATTTAAACAAAATTTGGGGCTATGAACTCACCTTAGAGTGTAGTGACGTAAGTAACACAATGGTGTCAAGAAGTATGGCAGAATAGTATAAAGAAGCATAGCACAACAATACAGAATCGGCATAACCGAGAAGTGATGAAGACCAGAAGTAATATGGATCTCCGGACGAGTGGAAAGCATCTAAGCACAACCTAAAAGACGTGACGCGGCTTAGAATGTTAAAGAAGATTGATACGTAAAAGTAAATCAAAAGATCACGAGATATGTTTTCGAGATAAGCATGGCATTGCACTAAGACTTAACCCAAGGTATTTGTACTCAAAGATTGATGTTCAACCTGGTCATATAGGTAATAAATCACCTAGTAAGTTTCATTCCTAAACTCTTGTTTTACCTATGTGTTTTTACACGTTTTAGATTTCAAAACAAGACGTAAAATTTTTAAATTCTGGATTTGACTCTACTTCATGGACCCTTAACTCCTAATCTATAAATGATATGAATACAAGGCTTTCACCCTTGGAAAGCCCTTTGAGTATAGTTTTCAAAAATCTAGGCCTCAACCTTTAAAAGTTTCAGAATCATATAAAAAGACTATTTTACCCCTGAACATCCAGTCCGGAATATTTTCTGAATTTTAAGCTCTTACGGAAATGGCCATAATTCCTAAACTATGATAGCAATTGAAGTGAGGAAACTTGGAGGTGTTAGCCTAAGGTCTCTACTACAGGTCTCAACTTTTAGTCCAACACTTTTAGTGTAAAAACCTAGAGTTAAACTCCTTTTTTAAACAGTTGTTTAGAACTGATCCATTTTAGCAAAATGGTCATAACTCATTCATCCGAAGGAGTTGATAAACTCTCCAATTAGCCATAAGGTCCTCATATATTGTACCCTTCACCCATGTAAAAACCTAGTAGCCTCTAAATAATTCGTTACAAGTAAAACAATTTGCAATAAAATTTCTGGGTACACACTTATGTTTTCACGGTTTTGGTCGTATCTCGACCATCCGGAGTAGTTGGTGTTTCGTCCAACTCACCACTAGGACCTAAGATATTATACTATCTATTTGTGAAAAGCTTCAGTAGGCTCTAAGCCAAAAATTTACCACTAACACACAAACAATCTGCAAGCAACCTTTTTTGACTAGTTTTACTAATTTGGGCGTAACTCGGTCATCCGGATGAGTTACCACTCCATCAAAATCACCACAAAAACCTTGTATGTTGCTACACCCAACTAAGTCATAACATCACAGGTCTTAAGCCAAAAATATTTCGACATCACATCATTAACCTGCTGTCCCAATTTATCTATCCTAACAACTTTCAATTAAACAACCCAACTAGTGTTCCTAACATCCTAACATCATTCTAATGCCATGCTAATCATCAGAAACACATCAAGAACATTAAAATTCATCAAAATCAGAAAACCCATATCAAAAATATCAAATTTATCATGAAAATTAAAATAATATAAAAGGTTTGGTGTTTATTCACCATACTCACGAGAAGCACGAGATGGTTGTGGCGTTTGGAGTGAAACCCGACATTGGTATACGAATCGACCAATTGATTCTTGATCTCCTTTGATTTACCTCATCTTTCTCGGCCCCGAAGTGGATGGAGGTGGTGCTTGTTGTGATGTGGTGGTGTTGATGGATGATATAGGAGAGGGAAGAAAGATGATTTTTTTTTTTTTTTTTTTTTTTGTTATCTGATAAAAATGAGAAGAAAGAAAACAAATATATAACAGGGGTGGAGTCGGTTTAGACATAAGAGAATATATATTTTACTAGTCTTAGTAGTTAAGTCTTGGGTGTAGTGGGTATAGTTTGATCCCGGTAATTACAAATGTTAAACCTTTAAATTACGAAAATCAAAAATCAGGTAATGTAAAAATATAACGTTCATAAAAATGTTAAAACTTATCATCATACTTTATTTTAATATTTCAAATGAATCATGGGTTTATCGGAGTGTTTAAACGTTATTTAAACTATAACAAGTTTAAAGTGATATTAGTAATTTTAATAACCTGAAAAGTTTCGTGAAAACTCTTATAAATGGGAAGCATTTTGTTTAAACGTTAAATTATCGTATGTTAATAGAATAACGTAAAATGGTAAAAAAAAAAGTCAAAAAGTTTTATATTTGACATATAAGAGCAATTACATCAATAACGCCCAAACCGGCGTTAGTGCCGCGTTAACCGGCGTTAGCCGGCATTATTGATGGAGTCCCGGCGTTAAATGGGCGTTAAAGCCCCAACGGGCATTTTTTTTTCTGCCCCTAAATGATGGGTTGTTTTTGTAAATTGTTGGTGAGTTAAAGTTTAACTTGGGATGTTATTGTTGTGGGTGTTTTTTGGGGATGTTAAGGTGAAATGTTAAAGCTGATGTGGCGCTGACGTGGCACGATGTTAAAATTTAACTTGCGTTATGAATGGGAATGCTCTAAGGATGTTTGCTTGAATTATGTTTGCTTGAATTAAACATAAAGCAATGTTGGTGTCGGTCCGTGTGTGAACATGTTTATTGTGTTACGTCACATTAGTTAGTTTTTGTAATCAGGTAAATTGATAACGTTTAATCTTAAAAATTAGACAAAGAAAATGGATAAATATTATTTCATTAGAATATTATATTAATTTAATAAAAGGTGAAATTTACCGATGGTTACAGATGTTTTGTGTTGTGGTGAATTCTGGTGTTATAGGAGAAGATGCTGATGTGGTAACACTTTTCCCGTAACACGAACGAGGCAACTTGAAGGGTACCTTATGCTTTAAGAATGGTGGTAGGCAAGTATATTCAACAACGTGTCTCAAAACCACTAAATTTTCATATGTAAATGTATATAAACGATTACGCGCATAGCAACGACGATATAGTACGTTAATCTATGTATGTATTTCTTTTATGTATATATATATGGATGTGGAGTAAGTGGGCGTGAAGAAAGTTAGTAGTTTAAATTACTCATTTTGTCTCATATTAAATGTGGGAGTAAAATCCAAATACATCCTTTTGGTTTGTCCATTGTCCCACTTTACATCCATGTGGTTTTTTTGGCACACAAACATCCCTCTGTTAGTAAATTTAGCCACCATACATCTTTCCGTTAGTAAAATCAGTCAATGAGGACAAACGGTGCAAATTATTTCTTCGTTATCTCCTAACATAAGAGAAAATATTTGCATCGTTAATCCTCAGGACTAACGGTGCAAAATGTTTTTTGAAAGTAAATTAAAAGGGGGCATAGTAGGCTCGAACTCAGGTCTGGCCGCCCAAAAATCAATGCCCCAACCATTGCACTAAGTGTCCAGTGGTTTAGATACACCTAAAGAAATTTGATTTAACCATTTTTATAAGTTTTCGTCCTTTTCTATATGTTTTCATACGTTTTTATCCGTTTTCTTACGTTTCTATATGTTTCGTTCGTTTTTATCCGTTTTCGTTCGTTTTATACGTTTTTATCCATTTTCATCCGTTTTCCTATGTTTTCATACGGCTTCATCCGTTTTTATACGTTTTTATATGTTTTCATATGTTTTTGTACGTTTTTAAACATTTTTTACGTTTTTATCCGTTATTAACCTTTTCTTACATTTTCATACATTTTTATCTGCTTTTATCCGTTTTATAGGTTTTTGTACGCTTTTTATACATTTTTGTGCCCTTTTATATATTTTTATCTGTTTTTGTATGTTTTCGTCCATTTTACACATTTACGTCCATTTTATACATTTTTACATGTATAAAGCGTATAAAACCATTAAAAACGTACAAAACCATATAAGAACGTATACAAACGGATAAAAATGTATGAAAATGTACATAACGTATAATAACGCATAAAAACGTACAAAATGTATAAAAAGGTACTAAAACGTATAAAAACGTACAAAGCCATATACGAACATACAAAATCAGATAAAAACGTAAGAAAAATGGATGAAAACGTATACAAACAGATGAATATGTATAAAAACGGATGAAAGCATATAAAATTTATGAAAACGTAAGAAAAACGAATGAAAACATATAAAAACAGATGAAAACGTAAAAATACCATATAGAAACGTATAAAAACGAATAAAAACGGATGAAAACGTATAAAAAAACAAACAAAAACCTATAAAAACGGGCGCAAAAAGAATAAAAACTTATGAAACGTATAAAAACGGACGAAAACGTAAAAAAATGGTTAAATAGAATTTATTTTGGTATAATTACACGACTGGACGCTTAGTCTAGTGGTTGGGGCACTGTTTTTGGGCGACCAGACCCGAGTTCGAGCCTACTGTTCCTGATGCGTCGGATTGTAACACACTAAGTTTTACAATCCTTCTAGGTTGTGTACCTAACCGTTGTAGTGTAGTATAGGTAAAACACGGGGGATTGGTCATTCTCAAGGGGAATAGTGTTGTGAAGGTTGAAGTGTATGACGAATTAGGTCTAGAGATGTAGGATGATTCTTTTTGTATATTTATATTTTTATATGAAAGCAAGTAAAATCTCGGGGTTTGAAGAGTGGGTTTTTTATACTACTTAATTAAATTAATAATAACTAAATTAAACTAATTGCAAGAAAAATAAATTGGTGAAATCGTATGATGGGAAAAACGTGTTTACTTATATTATCTTTACTCCCTAGTTATATCTTATTAATTAGTCAAATTGTCACGTCCTTGTTTAATTGGCGCTTTGTATTCCGGTATTATCGTAGGGTTGTGCTAAATTCCCTAACTCTATGAATATATAAGTCTCCATTTAAGAAACCCTATATATACAAGTGACAATTAAGTCATCTCCCTAGAATCTTCTAAGATCTACAAGTCGCAAAACCACCAGTGCACTCTAGGGTATAATGCATTTAGTCAGATTTACAAGCTAATAAAAGATTACAGCCAGTTTTCCTACTCCTAACACGAGACAACCAATTAAACAAGATACGACAATTAATAATTAATAACTATGTTTCATTCAATACAAAGAAACACTAAGGGCATGCTTGATTGGTGGTAGTAAAGGGTGAGGAATGAGAAGCATAATCATTCACTATGCTTGATTAAATATAATAGAATGAAGCATTACCAAAAAACAGGGTAATCAACCATTACTCAACAAAATGGGGGTTATGGCATTGCATTCCTTAGTATTCCTATTATCTTTGCCATTGCCATTCTTTGATTTGAACCAAGCGTCCCCTAATAAATCTAGTTGGACATGTTAATCGGAAAAAAAGAAACACATGTAATCAAACAACACATAGACATATTGAATGATTAAATAGGAATAACTTATCTTTAAATAAACATGAAGTTTGGGGCTGTAAAAACCCTAAACAAGCTTCTGAAATTTGGACTCTAAAGTGTTCCCAAGATACGGGTTTTTTTGAATGAAAAATATATATAGGTATACAGATGTGACAGTGTCACTTTGTAGTTGTGACGCCTTCAGCTCGCCGTCATTAGGGTTTCTTCTTGTGCAAGTTGTCATTGTGACGTCGTCGCTTAGTACCTCTGACACCGTTTTGAACTGTTTTCGTTGGTGGTGATGCCGTCAGCTCTCAAGCCTTGTAATATTTCTGAGCCATCACGTGTAAAACATTCATCAAATCTTCATGCCAAAATACAAGTGACGGCGTCACGTTGTAGCATGTGACGCCGTCCAAATTAGCCCCCTTTTAATTTATTTCCAAAAAAATTTACCATTAGTCTTGAGGACTAACAATGCAAATATTTTCTTCTGCGTTAGGAGATAACATATAAATAATTTGCACAATTAGTCCTCATTTTTACTAACGGATGGATGTATGGTGGCTAACTTTACTATTTGAATGATGTTTGTGTGAAAAAAAAAAAAAAAAAAAAAGGACGAGGACAATGGACAATCTACATGGATGTATTTTGGACATTACTCTAAATGTGGGTTAATCGGAGTTTAGTTATAAAATTTTGTTATTTGGCTAAATTTTTAATGTTTTATTTTATTAACGAAGTTTTAATTTTAGTTAAATGTGTTAATTAACTTAAATAAATGGAAAAAATGATGTAGGGTCCAGGGGTGAATGGTGTTATAAGAGAGAATTGTGTTTTTGTGTTGTGATGAATTCTGGTATTATAGAAAAATGTGTTAATGTGGCAGCATTTTTCCTATAACATGAACGAGACGGCTTGAACGGTACCTTATGCTCTAAAAAGGGTGGTAGGCAAGTATACTTCAAAACAACTTGTCTCAAAACCACTAAATTTTCATCTGCAAATGTATATAAATGATTATTTGCGCATAGCGAGGACGATATATAGTACATTAATCTATGTATATATTTCATTTATGTGTATATATAAATAGATGTGGAGTAAGTGAGAGTGAAAAAAATTAATGATTTACATTACTCCTTCTATCTCATATTAAATGTCATGTTTGACGTTTTGAAGTATTTATTTTTCTACTTTGACCTAGACCATTTTTTTTGTTATATTACTTGATGCATAATATATGAATAGATTGGGTTTGAAATGTATTTTTTTAAATTCCATCAAGTATTATATAACAAAAATAAAAATATTAAAGTTAAAGTTGAAAAAAAATGAAAAAAGTCTAAAAAGGACATTTAATATGAGACAAAAGGAGTATAATTAATTATTTAAATATAATATATTGCTTTGCCTTTTATAAGTACGAGTATTTTAGTCTACCCATTTTTTAACTTTTATGTTTTAAACAAATATGTTTTCTCTTTATATGTAACTAGATGAATACCTGCACAAAGCGATGGTGTATAGCGGCAAATAATTATACTTGCGAACTTGTAGTTCTGGTGTGACTCTTGATGCAACACTTACGGGTTCAATTTATAATAATTACGAGAAAATAGTTTATAGATTATAAACGAAAAATAATAAAAGTTTGAGTATTAAATAATATATATATATATATAATATTCATTTAGTGGTGAATGTTGTTACCATTTTTAATCAATGGTATTATAAGGTTTATACCTTACTTAAATTCAAAAGTCACATTACTCAAATTTAAGTAGTATAATTTATAAGAACTAGACGAGTACCCGCGCCTAGCGGCAGCGATGTCTAGTTTTCTGCAAAGTTCTGACGACCCATAAGTTTCTTTCAACAAACTGTATTTGTAGCATTAGAGAATCGTTTTTGAATAACTACAATTCTGATGTGTGGTTGCATAGCAGCATAAATGTATAGTTTTTAAAAAAATTATGTGGAGTCGATCTAAGTGTGTGAGTATATTTTCTAATAGGATTGTTTTAAGTTATTAAGATTTTTAGTAATAATTGATTCAAGTATTACAAAAAGCAACGGTATTATGTAGTTGGCAATATTATATTGTAGTTTAGAGGTATAGCCAACATGTGTGGCGTTTTTCTTGTTTTGTCTGTAATTTAGACAGTGATAACTATTTTTTTTACATGTGTAGCGTTTATCATTTGGTGTGTGGCTTTTAAAATTGTAACTTTGCAAATTGGATATCACCATATAAGATTATTTTGTACTATCAATTTGTATAGATATTTATGCATTGTTCAAAGCTACTACGTATTTGTTTGAGGTACAAATAATTATCGCTAAAGATAACAATACTATTTATTTTTTGTGATTTTAATAAACTTACATAACATTAGTGATACACTGGACAAATGGCTATAGTGCTATACAATATATATTAACTTTTAAACGACGATTCATATATGCTAGTCCCTTAAATGGTGCAAGAGCAACATTTTTTCAAATAACATTATACAAATGACAAATTACGTGTGTCAAAGCAAAATAAACCAAAAACTACAATTACTTAGTCTCTCCTTTAAAAAAAATTGTCACGGGTTCCACAACTACTTCATCATTTCTCATATAATTTTGTCAAATTTGAAACCCGATTTCACCCGGTGGTTCAACTGGTTGAACCGTTCCGATAAAAAACAAGTCGATTTAAACCGAGTCAAACCGATAGGTTGGGTCGAAAAAATGTCAAATTAAACCGGTCACCGGGTTTGAAGCGCCACGGGTCAACCCGTGATCGGTTTCAACGGGTCCTATCTGGTTCGTTTTAGGATGACTTTAATTGGTTAGCCGAACCGGTGGTGACACCGGTTCCCAGTTGAACACGTTGGTCCGGTCTAGTCCAATTTTCAAAACTATATGTACCATCAACTTTTTAGCTTGTATGAAGCTTTGCCTGTTTTATAAATATGTACAATGTGTATAATAACATTTACTTTTAATTTTAGGGTGTTTAAAAATAACATTAATTAGTGTGTTTAATTATTTTATATTTTGTATTATGTGGTAGCTTCTTTAAATTGTACGTTATGAAAATTTTATTGCACTTTTTAGTAAAGGGTGTTTTAATTGGTTGTTTTTAATTTGGTAGATGTGCTTTTAATTTGTTGTACAATGTGAATAAATTATTGTACTTTTAAGTAATGGGGTGTTTTAATAAGAGTATTAATAATATTATTTATTTCTTTCTCCATTGACCATGTTTTCAACATTCAACTTTCAACATTTTTCACTTTTTTCACTTTGACCATTTTTCCATTTTATATAGTATAGATGTGCTAGAATTAAAAGACAATCGTGTGTTCTTTGATGTGCTTCTTTTATTTATGTAAAGTCAAGCACATAATCTTGATTAACTATGTGTGTTATAATTTAAAAGCAACTATTGCCATTTTTAATTTTACAAAAAAGTAAATAGTAAAGATATGTTTGATTTTTTCATTTATACAAAGGGTATAATAGGAAAACAGCATTACTCAAAAATTAAGAACTTTATGTTTAAGGGATGACATCTATGTTTTATAAGTTGTAAAGATATAAAACAAATATTTAAAGGTGCACCCAATTGAGTCTAATAAAATAAGGTCAATTGCATATATACCCACTAAAACTTGCATATTTGCATATATACCCAAGACATGCTTAAAATGCATTGTACATCATGCAATAAAAACTTGTATTATGGGAAAATATGCAAGTTTTTAAGTTTTAATGGGTATATATGCAATTCCCCCAATAAAATATTGTCAAATGTATTGAGTTCGATCAAGTATAGCTCTAGCTTGCTGTAGTAATCAACAATTTGAGCCAACTCCACTCGACTTAATAACCGGTATCTATACTACTTATAATAGAGGAATGAATCTCTCTCCTCATAGTCTTAAAATTAAAACTTACAAAATACAAAGCCTATTGTACAATACATAATGCACTATTAATGATTTTTCTCATTAATCTTAATTTTAAGACTTACAAGTCTTAAAGCTTAATGTACAAAATACAAAGCACTATCAATGTGGTCAAGATATTTAATGTAGTTAATTAATTAACTGGTCAATTAATACAATTAATGCAGTTATTAAAACACCCCTTACACAAGAAATACAAATTATCAAGCATATTGTACAACCAACTTAAACATAATTCCTGCATTAAAATGTCACTAATACAAATAATAAAAAACATTATACAAATATTCAAGCCCGAACGGTCCAAATGGGCCCGAGCCCGAGCAGTACGATCCAAACAGCACGGGCCAAACGGGTCAAGCCGAATGGGCGCGGGCCAAGCGGGCCTAACCCGAACGAGCTAAACGAAATTCTTGAATTCCGTAAGTTTAATATAAAACAGAACATAAAAAACTAAAATACATAATTCACCGAAATTTTTTATTTCAGGGTATCCGCCGCCGCAACGCGCAGGAATCCTGCATTAAATGTCACTAATACAAATAATAAAGCTCATTATATAGATATTCAAGCCCGAACGGTCAACGGGCAAAATGGGCTTAAGCCCGAGCGGGCCAAGCGGGCTCGAGCCCGAACGGGCATGGGCCAAATAGGCCGCATTGCGGGCTCGAGAACTAGCACGGGCTAAACTAAATTCTTGATATCCGTAAATTTATTGTCAAAAAGAGCATAATAAACTAAAATTCATGATTCACTGGAAAATTTTATTTCAGAGTATCCGCCGCCGCAACGCGCGGGTACCCTGCTAGTTACAATATTAATGAAGATTAACATTACTGAATTTCATACATTAAACCTCTAGTAAGCTTGCTTATACACGAGGGTAAAAATCCAAAGATAAACAAGCTCGATAATGCTCGCGAAGTTTTGAGCCATATATTTTAATTCTCGAGTTTAAGTCGAAGATTTAAGTAAATAGCTAGAACTCGACCAGGGTTTCTTTTAGAGAATTGACATGACTGTGTTCTTGAGTTATAATTTGAAGATAAAAGGAAATAAAACTGATTTATTTATTTATTTATTTATTAATATTTTTTTTGTTGTTACCAAGTCTTTTTTTAAGGAATGAAAAGTAATTTGAGCGGAAAATGAAAATAATTTATTGTAGATAAATAAACACCAAAAATTTGAAGGATAAATAGAAAAAAAATACTGAAATATTTCGTATAAAGATTAATGTAAAAGATTTGACACTTAACAAGTAAAGAATATTTATGTAATTTGAAGAAGTTCATTTCCTCTAACTTTAACTTATTGCTCTCTTTTCTTTATTTTCATTTTTACTTGAGGTAAACATTTTAAGTCTTAGGCTTTTTGACTAAAAAAAATAAAATAAATAAAAGTAAATATTTTAAACCAACCCAATTTTAGAAAGAAATAGTATATTTCATAATCAATCAAATGAGCCTTTTTTTCGACCATTTTCTTTCTTTTTTCTCTTTTTGTAATATTTGATGATACAAATTTTTTTTATTACGCTTTATTTTCTTTATTTTCATTTACTCGATAACACATCTAACTCTAAGAGCATTGAGTATAATGGCGTTAAGTCAATGTTAGACCAACGTGGCACTCTTTTGGCTTGAGACAAAGCCATTTGATTTTACCTCCCCCTTTGTCAAAAAAAAAAAAAAAAAAAAAAGTGAAGGATTTGGCATGCATCAAATGCATTTTTTGTAAATTAATTTTTGTGCATTTGTGTTTTAGTAATTGGTTTGATGGATGAGTCATAAAAGTTTGAGTTTTGTCTTGAGTGACTAAATAAAGAATTTTGAATATGTGAAATTGTGAACAATAAGAACATTCGCAACAATAACTTGAGTAAAGGTTTAACCTCCTGTCACATCAGCGTCACATCAGCTTTAACATTTCACCTTAACTCACCAAAAAAACACCCACTATCATAACATCCCAAGGTTAAACCTTAACTCATATATTTTCAAATTCAACCCCTAAACTAAAACAAACAATTCATTTATTAAAAAATATATCATTAATTTGAAAACATATTACAATACGAAATTATAAAAAAAAAAAGTTACAACCAAATAAAAAAAGACACTGGAAATTAAACTTTACAACATAAAGGAAATGACGAGAATACAATCTACTGACGAGGTTACAAGTTATATTTTTTGATGATTCGGTCTTTTTCGTCATTGATCCAAGCCACGACATTTGGATCTTTGCCATCAGTGTCACTCATCAAAAACTTCATCTCTTCCAACATTTTTATTGTTTCATCTTTGATTTGCTGGCCCGATACGCCGCTTGGGCGGTTTCACGTTTGATACGATACTCGTTTGCCATAGTTTCGGTGAATTGACTTGACGAGCTCGTTCCTCCGGTGCTCGCTCCCCCAGTACTTGTCGTGCTCTCGGATCTTTCTTTCTTGGAAGCACGTTTTTTTCCCATGGCGCGTGGTTGTTCATCATGACCAAACAAAGCCTCGTTTGTTTGGCTTGGGACATCGCCGGTTAAATCAACCGGATCTGGCGTGTCCCATTTCTTATGCTTACGCAAAACCTCCCAAGCATCATCGGGTGCAAACGGCGCTGATTTGTGCTCGTCACGATACATTTGCTTCGCCTGTTTCATGACATCCATCTCACTTTCCCCACTTCTTTGTTCCCGTTGCGCACGTTTGAAAAAACCGTTGAACTTTGTGCAATCACGGTTCAACGTTTTTCACTTTCTTGTCATCATATCCTTGTTGCGTCGTTGAAAATTCAGTATATTAAACTCATTTCTGACCCGTATCTAAAACGTATCTTTGGGTTGTGCACGACCGACTATCGGATCTGTAACAGCTATGTTAATACAAATAAACCGTAAAAACGTTTATTAATATTTTGCGATCTCTTTGTGTTTTGTTGATAACAAATGTAATGTTATCTTAAGTAAAATTATAAGGATACATGTTATTTTTGTAAAGCATTTACATATAGCCATTTAAATACAAAAATGTAATAATTAAGCATTTGTTGTAATAGTTTATTAGGATGCGTAAAAACCATAACCCATGGACCATAACCCATGGATCTTAAACCCATACCAATGAAGACTTGATACAATGTATACTTAGATACATTGAATCTAGAGAAAACCCATGGACCAACCCATAACCCATGACCCATAACCAAAAACCCATGGGCAAAGAGGAGCGTACCACGGATCCCTGGGATTACACTAGCCGGATCCCAAGCGGACGGGATCCGTGGGATCCGTGGAACAGAGGAGAAATTTGCCTATAAATAGAGAGTCATTTCTTCATTCTAACTCACCCCTCTTCTTACTAAATCTCTCATACACTCTCATTCTCTTCTAACATATAGATCACTTGATCTAGAGAGTTGTTCTTCTTTATTTCTATTTGTGATCCTCATATAGGTCCTTCTCTAAGGCGAGATCACGAGCATTCTACAAGTCATCCAATCAAGGGGTCCTTGATTGATTTGTCACTCCGCAAGATTTCTGAGCGAAGATCTTGTATTTGATATTTCACATATTTGTTGTGTAATAGTTGTGTTGGTTTGGTCCACCGTGCTACGGACTCGGTATCTAGCTTTGTACCGGAAAAAGTGTAAGCAACGTTGTGAAGGCTTCTCCGCCAAGTGAAGGAGTTTGTTGACATAGTGCTTGAACTCTCGAGTAGGTGACTCGGGGAGTCGAGTAGGGCAAGGAAGGTGACCTTGTAGCCGAACCACTATAAATCGGTTGTGTCATTTCTATCCCTTAACTTTATCTATTTGCTTGCATTATCATTAGATCTATACGTTCTCAACATCCATACGATTTCACATAATATCGAATCTAAAAGTTTTTTAAATCAACTAAAAATCGGCAAAACTATTCAACCCCCCCTTCTAGTTTTCCACAAGCTACATAATACCTGGCAAGTAATTCTTCCTCTGATGGTTGCCAACGCCCAGCAACGCAGTCTTCGTCATCATCATCATCGATTGGTTCGGGGTCTTTGGATTTTTTGGACTTTCGTTTAATACGACATTTGGAATTTTTTGGAGGAGACGTGGGTGTTTCAGGAATATCATGTGTTTCATTTTGTGAATGTTGTGAGTGTTGTGAGAATTGTGGATTTTGAAAGTTGGTGTTTAATGTGTTTTGTTGATTTTGTTGCCAATACAGATATTGTTGATGTTATAGGAAAAGATCTTGGCTCGACAAGCCTAGTGGGTTGGGAAAAGAGACGTTGGGTTTGAAGATGAACCCGCGTTCGAGTTTGAAGATGAACCCGGGTTTGAGGTATTCCACCCACCACCGAGAAGATTCATGAATGTATCATCGTTGTTGCCTCCCGACATTTTTTTTAGTAATTGGAAGTATAAGATTGAGAGGATTGAGTAGTGGAAGTGTGGAAAAAAATGTTGTTTAAGTTGGGTATTTATAGTGGTAAAAAATGTTTTTGATTTTTTTTAAAAAACTAGCCGTTTGAAACGCGGGTTATGCCAAATAACGCCCGTTATTGGGCTAACGTGGGCACTTTAACACCGGCAATGGTACGGGTAATGCCGGTTAACGTGGGGTAACGCCGGTTTGGGGTGGGGGGTTGTTAACGTTGCGAGTGCTCTAACCGGCGTTATTGGGCGTTGGAGGGCGCTAACGGGCGTTCAACTTAAAAAAAAAAAAAAAAAAATCATTTCACCCCCTAAACCATTTAAAATAAATTTTCACTTACACCCCCTCAACCTATTCAAATTCAAATTTAAATTATACTGGTTAATTTTGGGCGGGATAAATTCAAATTCAAATTTGAAATTTAAAAATCAAATATGAGCGGGATTTATTCAAATTCAAAATCAACTCTGCCTATATATACAACTCTACCAGAGTTGTTTAGAACACACAACACACACAAGTTACACACACAACTCACACACACAAAAAATGTCTCGCAAAGATTTTTCTGAGCAATCCCAAGTCTAGAAAAGTTGCCGGAAACCAGCTTTCCAACTCCAACTCAGTTGCCGGAAACCAGCTTTCCAACTCCAGAAGAGTTTGAAGTTTACTCAACACCACCTGAATCTGTCTTTCCGGTTTTCTAACCGGAAAATGTATTTTTAAACTCTCCACCTGTGAATAATCCAATTTTTCCAACTCCACCTGTCAACACTCCACAGGTGGATCTTGAAAACAACCCAATCGGGTTAAGTGAGGTTTCCCTTCGCCAACTTGAGCAGGACGAAGGAAACTATAGGGAGATTATGGAAGAGCAGGCACCCGAGGAAGCTGCTCGCCGTGAACAAGAAGCAAGGGAAGTTCAATATCTTCGAGATAACTACTTTGACATCATGGAGTCAAAGCTCTTTAATGGCGAGTTTTATTCTTCTTCAAGTGACGAGGGTTGGGACTCAGATGATTCGTTTTATTAAGTTTTAGTAGTTTTATTGTTACTCAATCTCATTGTAGTTTTAATGTTTAATGTAATTGTGTTTAACATTTAATGTACTTTGTGTTTTAATGTTAAATGTGATATGTTTTTTAATAAATGAAGTGTTTGTTTTAATTTACGGGTTGAAATTGAAAATATCAAATGTTAAAGTTTAACTTGGGATGTTATTGTTGTGGGTGTTTTTTTAGGATGTTATGGTGAAATGTTAAAGTTGATGTGATGCTAACGTGGCACGATGTTAAACTTTAACTTGTGTTATTGTTGTGCATGCTATAAAGAGAAAGGAAAAAAATGATAATGTGAAATACCGTGACTGTCACTTTTTGCCTTTGGCTCACATGCTTGAGCTCTAACTTTTTAACCTTTTAACATCAGTAAAAATTACAGTAAAAACCTAAAACATGGGTCTTCAATCTTCAAAGGGGGAAAACCCCTGTCTTCACTCATCACCATCATCCATAAACCCTAATAATTCCCCAAAAATTCAAACTTTTCAGACACAATGAGAAAAAACATACTCAAAATCTATCACCATTTCCCCAAAAACCCTAATTCACCCCAATTTTCCCGCCAAATTTCATTTCACACCACATTCAAGAAACCAATAACCACATCATCTGATGATCAATTCGAAAATCTGATTGATACCCATTTCAATTCACCAAAAACCCATCAAAACCCACAAATCAGATTTCAAAATGGTTCAGATTTGAATGAGCAATTTGAAATCTTGCAGAATTCATTATCTGTGCAGAAAACTGAGCCTTGTGAGTGTTCTGATGCTTTTGTTATTAGTAATGCACTTAATAATGATTATTATATGTTTGATGAAAATACCCTTAAGTTTCTTGCTAAGTTTAGGGATAAATTGAGTGAAAAGCTGGTTATTGATGTGTTGAAAATGGTTAGAAGTAGCGAATTAGGCGTAAAGTTTTTTATTTGGGTAGGTAGGCAAGTAGGGTATAGTCATACGTTAGGTGTTTACGATGCTTTGTTAGATGTAATGCGGTGTGATAAAGATAGGATAGCGGATAGTTTACTTAGGGAGATTAGAGATGATGACGATAAAGAAGTACTTGGAAAGTTGCTTAATGTTTTGGTTAGGAAGAATTGTAAGAATGGGTCGTGGAATGTAGCGATTGAGGAGCTTGGTAGGCTAAAAGAGTTTGGGTATAAAGGTTCTCGGGTGACGTATAATGCTTTGGTTCGAGTGTTTCTTGAAGCGGATAAGTTGGATAGTGCGAGTCTTGTTTATCATGAGATGGTTGATGTGGGTTATAAATTGGATGTACATACGTTAGGTTCTTTTGCGTATAGTTTGTGTAAAGTCGGGAAATTGAGTGAGGCTCTTGAAATGGTGGAGAATGAGAAGTTTGTTAAGGATACTAAGTTATATACGAGAATGATAGGCGGGTTGTGTGAAGGTTCGTATTTTGAAGAGGCTATGGAGTTTTTGACGCGTATGAGGTGTGATGGTTGTTGTCCTAATGTTTTTACGTATAGGACTTTGCTTTGCGGGTGTTTGAATAAAGGGAAGCTGGGTAGATGTAAAATGATTCTTAGTATGATGCTTGCAGAAGGTTGTTACCCGAGTGATAAAATATATATTTCTCTTGTTCATAGTTTTTGTAAATCAGGAGACTTTAAGTATGCGTATAAGTTGCTTAAAGAAACTAGAAGATACTGTGTGCGACCCAATCCTGTACTTTATAACATATTTATTGGTGGGATCTGTGGAACGGAGGAAATGCCAGGTGTTGAGAAGATAGAGTTGGCTGAAATGGCATATGATCAAATGCTTGAAGGAGGGTTTGTGTTGAATAAGGTCAATGTTAGTAACTACTCTCAGTGTCTTTGTGAGGCTGGGAAATTTGAGAAAGCGTTTAATGTTATTCGTGAAATGATGACAAAGGGTTTTGTACCTGACACTAGTACGTATAATAAAGTAATTAACTTTATGTGTGATGCTTCCAAAATCGAGAAGGCGTTTTGGTTGTTTAAAGAAATGAAAAAGAATGGTGTTGTTCCAAATGTTCATACGTATACTATGTTGATTGACAGTTTTTGTAAAGCGGGATTAATTCCACAGGCTCGTATTTGGTTTGATGAAATGGTTACAAATGGCTGTGCACCAAATGTGGTCACTTATACTGCTCTTATACATGCTTATCTTAAAGCTAATAAGATAACGGATGCTAATGAGTTATTTGAGATGATGGTATCATGTAACTGCTCTCCAAATGTTGTAACAATCACGGCTTTAATCGATGGTTACTGTAAAATCGGTCAAACCGAAAAGGCTTTGCAAATATACTCAAGAATGAAAGGTGAAGAATTTCCCGATGTAAATAAGTATTTTAACGACAAAGAAAGCAACAATTTGGACCCAAATGTTGTAACATATGGAGCTTTGGTGGACGGTTTGTGCAAAGCGCATAAAGTTGACCAAGCGGTCAAAGTTTTGGATGTGATGGTTAGTGAAGGCTGTGAGCCTAATAGTATCGTTTATGATGCTCTTATTGACGGGTTGTTAAAAGATGGGAAGGTAGAGGAAGCAGAAGGCGTGTATACAAGAATGTGTGAAAATGGGTATAATCCAAATATATTTACTTACGGGGCTATGATTGATAGGATGTTTAAGGATAATCGTTTGGATCTAGCTTCGCAGGTATTATCAAATATGCTTAAAAATTCTTGTCCTCCTAATGTTGTAATTTATACAGAAATGGTTGATGGGCTTTGTAAAGTTGGGAAGGCAGATGAAGCTTATCGGCTCATGGAGATGATGGAGGAAAAAGGGTGTAAGCCGAATGTTGTTACGTATACGGCTATGATTAATGGATATGGAATAGCTGGTAAAGTGGAAAGAAGTCTTGAACTATTTAAGAAAATGAGTAGTAAAAGTTGTGCTCCAAATTATGTCACGTATAGGGTTTTTATTAAGCATTGTTGTGCTTCGGGTCTTTTTGATGAAGCTCATGGGCTTTTAGAGGAGATGAAACAGACGTATTGGCCTAAACATATGGCAAGTTATAGAAAAGTTATTGAAGGGTATAATCGTGATTTTTTGAGTAATCTTGGTCTTTTAGATGACGTAAGTGAGTATGATTCGGTACCCTTAATTCCAGTTTATAAAATCTTTTTTGATAGTTTTATAAAGGCGGGAAAGTTGGATGTGGCGTTGGAGCTACATAAAGAGATGAGTTTGTTATCCTCTCAAATGGATAAAGATTTGTATTTTTCGTTGATTGAGAGCCTTTCGGTTTCACATAGGGTTGAGAAAGCTTTTGAGTTATACGCAGATATGATAAGTAAAGGTATTGTTCCTGAATTGAGCGTATTGGTCAACCTGGTCAAAGGTCTTGTTAAAGTTGACCGTTGGGAGGACGCAATGCAACTTTCACAGAGCTTATGTTACATGGTACGCAGTTTTTATTTATTAATTTGGCTTAAAATATTCCAACTATCCAAGAGATTATCTTACATAGCCAAAAAATTTAACCTTATGCTTTCAGATGAATTTCGTAAGACAAATTACGTGTTTACCTGCTGTCATCATTACAGATATTGGATTACCGACGACCACAATAATATTCTTGTTATAACTTGTTTACGGATATTTTAGGTCCTATAGATAATCTAATTTTTCTTTTCTATTTTATCCGTACTTATTTAAAATAAATCTATCTTATTTGAACAGGAAATTCAGTGGCTTCCTTATAACGACACAATTGAAAATAAGTAAGAAGTGCAATTTCCTATCATTGAGCTTGATTGCATATGTAGCCGTGATATGATGTAAGGCTGAAAGGGCCGTTCAAGTCCCCATGTCGGCATGCCAGAAAAAGACGAAGATATGTGCTTATGAGGTTACACTCTTCTACACTATCTCCCTTCATCCTTCGATTGAAGGTCCCACTTAAAATTTAATGGCCTGTTCTGTGTGATGCAGATTTGCGGATTCTGAACTGAATTCGCTGGATGGGCTATGTATGATTTTTGGCCCCAATGATCTCTCAAACGTTCGTTGAGATGTTAAACATTGGCAGAAACCATTTCGACCCCCTATATAGAACTGAGCTCCATATAGGCCAGAGTCATTTACAGGAGCTTCAGTCTGCTGTGTCCTGACTTAGGTTGACCAAGGGGCCGTGTTGCTTGGTCCAATATATAAGGAGGCCCACGTTTGGTCCGAGAATAGAGCTTACTAGACATTGTAGGACTATCTTGCAGAATAGTTACTACAGTACTAATTAAAACTCAAAAGTGTATACCATTGATAAGATGTTTGAGTTACACTATGATTGAGAGAACTTGCAATGTTTGACATTTTTGGACAATTGCATTTGATATTTTGCTGGTCAATGATCTCACTTTCAAGTCCCCATGCTTAATAGTTTTCTGAAGTGTAAAAAATATCATTTTTTTAAAGCTTGTCGGAGTTGCCTTTTTGGCAAAAGCTATGAGCTTTTCGAATTAGCTAACCCAAATGCTCTGTAAAAATATGTAGCCGTCCAAGATTAGTAGATTCCGTCCTTTATATGCTTCGAGAAAAGGGGTCCTGAATCTGATTTGGTCTGGGTCGACTGGTAAGAACAATCCAACCCCAATCATAATTTGGTTAGCCGTGTCAATCCTACTTGCTTATACATAACCCAAACACGTGTCATTTAACCCGTTTATTTGTTAATGAGCTCTATGCTTTAAACGGGTTGGCGCTTTGACAGGCCGAACCATCTAACACATCTTAATTCGAACATGATCTATTTAATAAACGAGTTAAGCGAGTCAATCTAAATTTGACTCAAAACTTATGTACTCTCAACTGTAACTTGTTTACTTTCGTTCATGGACTTGATAATTGCCACACCTAAAGTCTTTTTACCCTATGGACTTGATAATTGTATCTAGCGTTCTCTACAACCTTGTTGAAGTGTAATACCTAATCCGGCTCAAAACTGATTGTCCATATTATTATTTCGATCGTCTCAGTTTAATTATCCACCGCTTACTTAAAATGGATGGGGGTATATTCGGTCGAGTTTACTAAAACGTTAACTAAAAGTAAAATTACAAAACTTAAACAAACCCAAAAATAATTGGCCAATGGTTAAAGTATTGTTGTTGTTGTCGTTGTCGGCGGCGTTGGCAGCGGCGTCGTCGTCAGCATCGTCGTCGTTGTTGTTGTATGTTGTTGTTGTTCCTTTTTGATAAATAAGAATTCATTAATTATATAAATACGTTACATCGTGGTTCACCCATACGTTGACTGAGAGTGAAACATAACCATCATAATGTCATACAATGCTCTTCTAGCTAATTCATGAGCACTTTATTCCCATCATGTCACACAAAGGACCAAGAACAGGAAGCAAAGGAGTAACATAATCGTCGTATGTGAAGGAAGATGCCTCTAATCTGCAACAACTCCTTGTTACATGGAAATGCATCGACAAGAATACTCGAGTATGTCTCCAAAATAACCTTTGTGAATCCCTTAGCAAGAGCCACTTGGATAGCCCAAAGAATAGCCTTTGCTTCGACCTCAATAACCGATGTCGCGTAGACTAGATGTTTATTTCCTGCCACTAAAACCAATCCGTTGTGGCACCTCATGACAAAACCAAGTCTTGCAACGCCATTTTCGCTTGATATCCCACCACCAGCATTTATATTTATCACTCAATTAGATGGTGGGGACCAACGTACCTAACATGGAGCATTAGGCGTGACCATATGCGCTTCCAAGTCTACATTTGCTCGAGTAAAGTCATTCAGTATCCCACAAGTCAACCATTTTATCTCATTCAGCCTTATATGTTTTCTCCCATGAGCTTTGGAGTTTCTTGCACACCATATTCGTCACATAACCATCAACATGAGATTTACAATTTCATTTACCCTATCCTTAGTCGTAGTTATTATCTCCTCAATCGATATTTTTGCTAAGATCAATCATATTCATGCTAGCCCATACATCACGAGCCCAAATGAATAGAAAAAGTGCATGTTTTATGTCTTTCATGGGGGCTCTACAATGAACACAACTATTATTTTGAAAAAGGTATGTTGTAACTTAAACCACGTGTTTCTTGTATGCAGATTAACTATATCTGAGAAAGTAGCTAAACTTGTAGCTTTTTTTTATTCCAGATATGTTTGACAAAGATTGTTGTTAGTTTAGAGATTACCATTATAAAGTTAAAACTAGTTAGAGGGTGTTTGTTTAAGCTTATTCATGGGCTTATAAGCTTATTTGTTTCCAGTTTGTATTTCATAAGCTCCTTTTTTTTTTTATCTTATTTTGAAACTTGTGAACTCATATAAGTTTGTTAGACTGGGGGTAATAAGAGTGTCGCGACCGAGTCTTGGACCACCCAAGACGCGTCGGCCTTATTAGAGCTCGTCTTAAGCACGCGTTTTCAACCAACAAAAATGAATACTCGGTTTTGTGGACGACTGAGTCGTGTAGTGCATGTTTTTGTGTGCTTGTTTTGGTGGAGTATATTTGTGTTTAACTGAGGTCTGGTTTGGTGCTAAAGTTGATTGTCTTATTCAGGGGCGGAGCCAGGATTTCAAGTTAAGGGGGCCGAACGTGTAAAACGCTAACTACATAGTTCGAAAACATATATCATGACAGGCTAATCTAGACAAACAGGGGCAAAACTAAGGGGTGTTTGGCTAAGCTTATAAGATGGCTTATGAGCTTATTGGCTTATATGTGTTTAATAAGCCTAAAGTAAGTGTTTAGCTAAGATTATATGTAACATAATGGATTTCACTAACACATCATACCATGATCAATATAGGCGTACAATATAAGGTTTTAGAGAGAGAAAGAGTTAGAGGTTTGGGAACTTAGTGAGAGAAAGTAAAAGTATTATTATGAGCTCCAACCCTCTACCTTGGGAGGTAGAGGGTATTTATAGTATCTTACATAAACGCCTCCTACGGGCTGTGGATCAGGCATACAGTGGGTAAAGACCCGTCCGTCCTCCACGGTGTTACTTAACTAAATACTAAATAACATAACTTGACTACGACTACGAGCTTTCTAAAAAATACATATACTTGAGGTGACCGATACTTTAACTAACGGATTTTCTAATTCCTAACAATCTCCCCCTAAGGGAGGTCACCTCAATTTACATTGAATTCAAACAAATATTACATATTGATTGTTCTTGGATTCTTGATTAAGTACTTTTCTCAGTAGATCGTAGTCTTTTGATTCTTCATGTTCCGCATGTTTTGTTGTCTCAGGTGGAGGTCTTTAAGTGATCCACGGGGATGATAAGGTTGAGCCAACTTTGAGATCATCAGCTACCATAAATCTATGACTCATCCATTGTTGTGTTGCCATAATGTGAAGTTGTGACTTTTGGACCGACATGCTCACATTTTGGATCATGATATCTTCTCATCAGAGTTGCGGAAGCTTTTGTTGATTCATGATATTTGTAGCAGCGTAGTAGAAGCATGGAGTGAAAATATCAGAGTCGTTGATGCACTTATCATGATTTCTTTAGAAATGAATGTGTTGTGTGAGCATGTGGCTATGGATTGACCTATCCATTCTGACTAGCTGGAAACGTCGGGCGTACCTGCATACAACAGTTAGCAATAAAGCGCACGAAAGAGTCTTTGATCACTTTCGTTGAATTGAGGTACACGGCCCACGGTTCCCCATTGATCGTACAAGTATGCCTGTGATCGGTATAATTCGAGGAATCTCCTTGACAGGGTTTCGCAGCTGCTCTAGCTGTTCTCAAACCGAACGTCTCAAAGAAGACAACACGGGGTGAGTGAACCAGCGAATTTGAGATTCACTGATTGATGAAAAGAGATTTGAAAAACAATCGAGTACTGCTCAATAAAGTGTTTTTGCAATACATCGAGGGTTTTTGAGAAAAATCAATTATCAATCATAAACACCTTTTATATTTGAAATATTAATACACAGTCGATGTGCTAAAGAAAAGAATTTTTAAGCACAACGACCGGTTTTTCAAAGGTATCTGTCAATCCATAACCTGAACCAGGATTGATTCATAATTTTGAATCGCCCCATTGTTTCTGTTCAGTTGTCACATGGTTGATCTATTGGATAGATCTCACATGCCACCTACCAAGAGCTTGTTTGATGTTGGCTCTAGAAGGCTTTCCATCTTCATTGTAAATATGTTAGTATATCACTCAGATGTTCTGGCAATACCACAAGGATAATGCGTAGGACTCTTAAGATATAATCTCTCTTTCCACATTGTGTAAAAAAGAGAGTCTTCATTGATAGTGTCCTAAAGAGATTTATTGATGATCTCGTGGCTCTAGACTCAATTATGCACATTTGGTTCCTATGCCGGAGACTAGGGAGAGGGTCTCCTTTTTCAATATCAATAATCTCTAAGAGAAAGTCGATAGATTATGTAGGTTCCCCGTGTGAATGAAACAAGTCCCTTTTAAGAGAAACTTGAGTAGCTTGGGAAGTTGTAGTGCAGAGCGTCACTGGGTCCATGACGTCTTGTCTTCAATACCGGTGTTACCTTAGTAACAACCAGTAGCATATGTATTGAACCCGGTTTCTGCCCTAAGGTTGAATAATTGGAGGGCTATTTATTTTCACCATTTTCTCATTCAATTCTTTTTCATTCTTCAACCCCTTCAGTGCTTACCGAGACCTCATAACTAGAACCTTGTTGGGTTTATTCCAGTTCTAGCTCTTTCTCAGTCCGCACTCTTCCCATATCTCACTTTTCTCCTTTTTTCATCATACCTAAGGACTCTACACTATCTAGTGGATTGTCCCTGGGTAGATCCCTCCGGCTCTGGCGGGATCGTGGGAACGAATACCTAACCTAATCATTCTTATAACTCCATACATAAAGTAAATTTGGTCGGTCTATTTGGTATTGTTCATCTGCAATTGGAGCCAATTGAAAACCATTTGAAAATCAATCCAGATACTTGTGATATATATCAAAGCATTTTGTACCTGAATTGTTTTTGATATTTTTAGAAAAAGAGCTCCCCCTCAACATGTGCATCGTGTATTTGAAATCGTTTTGACACACGGAGGCAAGAGGAAGGATTCACTTCTTTGATTACCATTTTCTAAAAGATATCAACATCACTTTCCTGATCAAGATTAGTATTTTTCATACTTTGTTAAGGATAATTTTGGAAAGGATGTGGTTTTCAAAAAGGTGCTCCCCCTCAGTATGTGCATAGAGATTTGAAAGTGTTTTGCACATATTAGGAATAGTCTGCACATTGAAACAAATAAATCACGTTTCAATCCTTTTTTATTTGAAATAGATGCTCCCCCTCAACATGTGCATGGAAAAATTAAAATCGTTTGGCACATGTGGGGAGGAGAGCTTGTAAATCATTATAAAACCATTTATCGAATTATCAGTTTAAATCCAATTTAAATCACAAATTCTCCCCCGATCACAATTTTCAAATCATTTGAGATTTGTGATCTCTGTAGATTTAAATTGATTTTGAAAGCTTTTGAGAAGAATTGTGACTTGCTTATGAAAACATTTAACCGATAAGGATCAAAGCTGAGACTTTAAACTCCAAAAACATGCTTGAGTATCTTTTGAAAACATGACATAAACATTGGTCTGAACCAGTTGTATGACAAATAACCTTTTGATTTAAATGGAATCATTCTCCCCCTCAATCAATGACATAAGTTGTTGATTGAGAGATAGAGATTTTGACCAATGTCAAGCCCGATGATTTAAAAAAAATTGAGACCGAGTTATTTTTATTAGTTTTCATAAAGATAACAAATATTTTTCAGAAGAATCATTAGAAGGAGAAATATTTGTGAGGGAAACATTTGTATTTTTAGTGACAAACATTTGTTTTTAGAATCAGAGCATGAGATGGAAAAATAAGATAAAGCATGGCTCTGTACTTTATTTAAAAAACGGGTTATAGACTGAAATGACTATAAGCCTTTGTTTTACTTTCTCTCAATTTTTTTTTATATTTATATATATATACACATTCGAACAACATCTAAAGACCCGTGTCACTCTTTGAATGACAGCACAAAGACCGTAGATATTATCGAAACAAGAAAAACATGACAAAATGACAATCTTTTTGAAAATTTCGAAAGTTTTTTATTTTTCTATTTGCTTTTTGTTGGTTTTGTAATTTTGTATTTTGTTTTTTGAATAACTATATACTACCTCCGTCCCATAGTAATTGTCCACTTTGACTTTTCTAAGTGTTTTTTGTTAAACTTTGACCATAAATATTTTTACTTGTGGAATATAATATTTGATGAAAAATATATGAATAAATTGGGGTTTAAATGTATTTTCATTTGGTATAATTTTCATCAAGTATTACATAACACAAATAAATATATTAGTGGTCAAAGTTGAACAAGAAAGACTCAAAAAAGTCAAAATGGACAATTATTATGACGGAGGAGTACAAGATATGGATGAAGGAAAACCTTTTACTCCTCTTCTTCCTCTTGAAGACGTTTAAGTGTTTCCGGTTGTAGACTCTTTAGACCAAGTCTTGGGAGGATAAACTCAAAACGTTCTCTAGGAAGAGCTTTGGTGAAGATGTCTCGCTAACCGGTATTCGGTCCTCACAAAATAAAGTTCCACCACACCGTTTTCCACTTGCTCCCTAATGAAATGATGTCGAATGTCGATGTGCTTTGCTCTTGAGTGTTGTATGTTGTTGCATGAGAGAGCAATGACACTTTTGTTATCACAATACGAGAGGATTTTGTTGAATTCAAAGCCATAGTCAGATAATTGGGATCTCATCCATAGGATTTAAGCACAACAAGATGACATGGCTATGTATTCAGCCTCAGTAGAGGATATAGAAGTACTCATTTGTTTCTTTGAAGACCATCTCACAAGCTTATCACCTAAAATCGAGCACCTCCTAACGTGCTTCTACGTGTATCTTGACATCTTGCATGATCGACATGCATAGGTCGTTAGTGACATACCGGTGTCCTTCGGTACCAAAGTCCCATATTGATGGTTCCTTGGAGATACCGAAAGACCCGTTTAACCGCTTCAAGGTGCTTTTGGTAGGCTTAGCACGGTATCTAGCACACATGCATACAATGAAATAACGAATATCTGGTCTCTCGGCTGTGAGGTACATTAAGGATCCAATCATACTACGATATTTCGTTTGATCTACCATGATCCCTGAGTGGTCCTCATCCGGTTTAGTACGCTCTATCATGGAGTGTCAACAGTGGTCACAAGAATCAAAACAAAATTTCTTTAAAATCTCATTTGCATATTTAGATTGATTTATAAAAATGCCTCCGGGACTTTGTGAAATTTGTAATCCCAAGAAAAATGACATTTGTCCCATCATTGACATTTGAAATTTGGAGCCCATCTCCTTAGAAAAAGGGTCACATTCATTGGGGTCGGTCAAGGCAAAAATAATATCATCAACATAAATTTGAAGCGTGAATTAAATGTTTGCACGACTTTCTCGGTGAACAATGTCGGATCAACTACTCCTTTGCTGAATCTAGTAGATAGAAGAAACTTTGATAGCGTATCATACCATGCCCTTGGAGCTTGCTTCAAACCGTAAAGAGCCTTCTTCAAGCGATAGACATGAGTAGGATGCTCAGGATTCACAAAACCTTCGGTTGGCCGCGATATCGACTTTTTAAGATCTCCGTTAAGAAAAGTTGTCTTTACATCCATCTGGTAGACTACCATGTTCTTACTTGCAACATTAGCCAAGAAGATTCTGATTGCCTCGATACGAGCAACTGGAGCAAATGATTCTTCAAAGTCAATACCCTCCTCTTGACGGAATCCTTTTGCAACCAGTCGAGCCTTGTTCTTTAATACATCACCATGCTCATCAAGTTTTACTTTGAAGATCCACTTTAAAGAAATGATCATAGCAGTGATCGGGAAGCAGGTACTAATTATCATACATCTAGTCGATCAAACTCATGAATTTCTTCTTGCATGGCATTGAACCAATTGTCTTCATTCATGGCGGTTTTAACATCTTTTGGTTCGACCTTAGAGAGTACAGAGTTGAAGAAGCACCATAAGGCATCAGTTGCAAGTTGTTTACGAGTGGATACTTGGACGAGAGGATTTCCAATGATGTAGTCCAATGGATGATCATGTGTCCATTTTCTAAGGTGTTCGTGTGGTTGTTGTTGAGGAACTAAGTAGCAGAGTCGATTTCTCCGATGAAGATGGTTCGATGATGATTCAGAGCAAATATGTTTTCAAAAGGGGCATCTTCAGGAGTAGCAAAGGGATTATCTCCATCATAGGTTCCAGACACAATTCCATGATGTACACTCGATGATTGATGATTTTTTGATGAGATAGAGTGATGCAGCGCTTGACTTAATGGCATAGAAACCGAAGGGTTAGCTTCATTGATGGGATAGGAACAACCTCTGTTGATGGAATTCACAGATTATCAGCAATTGGCTCATAGTGTTCATCAAACATTGGATCAAACAATTTCTTCAAATCATCTTCGAAGGAGGTACATAAGGAGTTGCTGGTGAGGGATTTAATACAAGAGTAGAACCGATGGGACTACTTGATGAAGGTTGTGATGCGGTCCGTGAATCGGGGTTGTCCCGAGCCATTTTACCGACGACTCATCAACGTAACGCGGAATTGTTTCCATGATATTTCGGGTTCTGTTGTTGTAGATTCGATATCCTTTTCTGCTTGGTGCATATCCTACAAATACTCCAATGTCCGCTTTAGCTTTGAGTTTGCCTAAGTTTTGACCCTCATTAGTCGGATAACACAATGCACCAAACACAAGAAGGAATGAAAGATTAGGTTTTCGATTGTGGACAAGTTCATATGGAGTTTTTCCATGAGATGTATGAATTAGGGATCGATTTTGAGTGTAGCATGCAAGGCAATGGCTTTAGCCCGAGAAACATTGGAACCTTTGAGTAAATCAAGCATTGTCCTTGCGGCTTCCACAAGAGTTCGATTGTCTTTCAACTACACCGTTCATTGAGGAGTTTGTGGAACACTTCTTTGATGACTGATTTCAACACTTTCATAAAACTCACTAAGTTCTTTGTTAACAAACTCAGTTCCATTGTCTGCTCGGATGATTCGACAGCTTTGTTAAGACGAACCCGCACTGCGGTGTTTGATAAGTTTGATGAAGATATATGGAGTTTCATCCTTTGTCCTTAAGAACTTAACCCAAGTAAATCGAGAGCAATCATCAACCACAACTAACACATATTTCTTCCCAAAAATATTTTGCACTCTCATGGGTCCACATAAATCCATGTAAATGGTATGACGAACTTCCATAACTAAGTTTGTAGGTTTGGGTTTGTGGGCATACTTCTTGCTTTTCCCAATTGGCATCTTGCCTGAACAAAGATGATCCTTTTCATACTTTAGTCTAGGTAATCCTATAACTAAGTCCTTTCTGGAAAGATCATTTATGGTACCAAAGTTCAAGTGATCGAGACGACGATGCCATAACCATGACTTTGTTTTCGAAGCCTTTGACAACAAGAAGATTGGGGAAGACTTCATCATGTCTTCGATAAAGATGGTGTATAGATTTGAACCCCGTGTTCCTCTTAAGAGTTCCACACCATCAAGTTCTCTGACGAAACAAGTATGTTTTCTAAAGCCACCTTTAGATCGTAATCACGAATTGTCCAACGAAAACAGATTATGACCAAGACCTTCTACATAATATACCTCAAGATTACACTATTACCAACAACATAGTCTCCATAACCCATAATTGCACCGAAATGATCATTCCTAATCTAACAATTCCGATAAATTTACTCACACGGTTCATGAGCAATAACGGTCTCGGTCATATGCTTGGAACACGAGTCCGTGTACCACGTAATGATTTGAACGATCTGCAGTTGAACACGGACAAGAATGGATAATCGATAATTGGGATCCTCATGCAAGAATGGGTTCCACTTGGTTAGTAATGTTGATTGGAACACCCACATCGTAAGGTAAACAATGAAATCATTAGGGTTAGATGTGTCTAGTGTGTGAATTAGACCTATTCAAAGTATGTTCACTTTAAAGGAATAGTTCTACCAAGAGGCATCCATTTCCTAATGGGCAGTGGTCTATATAATCTAGGGCACAACTCATTAAGATTAAATTTCGCCCGTTGGTATCCATCGATAACCTACATACTGAGTTTCTTCCGTGTGTTTCCACCGCTTATCCTTCTTCCACCATTGCTTTTAGTCCTCTTAACATGTTTGATGGCATTCAGCTTAACTGGATTTTTAGCAACATTAATCACATCATTCATACCACATAGATGATTAGTAAAATAAACCAAGCAATCATCATTACATGTTTTGCCAAAAGTAGCGAATTCGTGATTAATTACAAAGACGCTATAGGCTAACACTAGAATCAGCACGATTCGTTTTATTCAACATAGTTTCATTCTTCCTAAGGTGATCTTCTACTTTCTTCCACAGAACATTCCTAGCTTGCAAGGTCCTATCATTCTTTGTGTTGCCTTGAGGCTTTGACCGCTTGCTTTAGTGTTACTTTTTACTCAGAGAGGGAATTGGAAACATTAGTTGGCTACTTACTTTTGCTTTTTCGTGTTAGAAGTGCTAGGATCTCAACTTTGAGGGTACATTGAAGCTTACATGCTTAATTTTAGGATGAGTGAGGCATATCAATATTGGCATTCTTAGAATCAGGCATAGAACAAGGCACAACTATTTTATCCTTCTTACCAACAAGGCATGTTGCTCTTAAGAATTCTAAAAGTTCTTGAGATCGTTTGGCCCTAATGCAAGCAAACCTAATTTCACTATCAATTGGCTTATTTATGAAATCCTCTTCTACAATCTCACGGAGACATTCTAGACTATCCTTAATGTGAGCAAAATAGTTATGAAACACAAGTTCGTTATTTTTTAGATGTGGAGGAATGTATTTAACAAATACAGATATTTAGAGTCAGATCGAATTTGATGCAACATTCTCATTAAAGACAAGTGGCATTTTCCCTTTTTCATGTTTCCTCAGATTCTCAATTTCCTTTTGTAAAGCGCTTATTTTTTCGTTGTTCTTGTCATGAGTGACTTTCATTGAATCATATAACTCTTTAAAGTGTAGTTTAACCTTTTCATTTTCTTCCAGAAAACTCTCATTTTCCTTTTGTAAAACATTAACGAGGTTTTGAAGATGAAACGTTTGAGAAAATTGAGAATCTAAAGGTGGAGGCATTTGGGTGCCATTCACATTATTCCTTTCTCCCTTCAACTGTGAGATTTGGGCTCTCAATTTTCTGATCGTGTTACAATGAGCTTGAATTTGTTCATCACGTTTGTTTATTTCAAAAGCGCATCAAATTCGAGACATCCGAGGATGTCTTGATATTTGAGGTTTTAACATTTTCTTTAAGATGTTGGTATTTTAGTTGTAAATTAAAATGTTCCACTTCCAATTTAGAAAATGTTTGACCAAGTTATCATGATCATCCTTTTCAATTTTATCATGTGCTTTTGAATTTGTTGTTTCATGCTCAATGACACGATCATGGGAGACTTTCAAAGCAATAGATAATTCATGAAATTGAGAAGCAGTAATAGAATGCTTAGTAACAATATAAAACACATCTTGAGCCACACAACTCAAAACTAAGTTCTCATTTAAGATATGCATGTTTTTCCTTTCAATTTCATTATATTTGAGTTCCCGTTCATAGTCATTTACCTCAACAATCATTGCATCAAATTCCTTTTCCATTTCTTTAACGTCCGAAGTTTATTCCTTTTGAAGACTTCAAATTGACCTTTTAATTATTTAAAGAAAGGCATGACCTCAATTAAATAGCATTCCTTAGTTTGCTCAAAACCCCTTTCCCTTTCAGTTATCCCAGTGGGTGTGATCATTTTCTTACACGCTTCTCAAAGTCAACAAATAGTTTGTAAACTACATGAAGGTGATTAAGGTCTTGCTATTGGTGGAAGATTCTAGGCACTAAATGCATTGGTGTATTTGGAGGATACAGTGGTGGGGGAAATTTCCCCGCAGGGGATTCCTAGCAATAAGATTATCCGCCTTTTGCTTATCTATATCTTTCTTCCAAAAATTTGTTCTCGGGGTTAATTGTGTTTGAGGCTTAAACATGTTCGTGGAGATCCAATTTTCTTTTGTGTAATCATGGGGTTTAATCATTATGTTTTTCTTTTTACACTCGGGATCTTTTAGCTTCTCATCCATTTTCTCCTTAGAGGTATCTTCTAATTTTTATCCTCTTCCGTGTTCTCCAATACATGATGGTGTTTGCCTAGGCTTGAGAATCTCATTACCATCATAAATTACCATTTGTGCAGCTTTAGCAACCTTTCCATACCTAGGATTGGGTACTTCTACAAGGGGAATGCTATGCTTATCGCTTAAGACTCTATGCTTAGTGATCATGCAGCAAATCTAAATGGTATTCCCTTTGTACGCATAATTTATTTTCAAGCTTGTTTTTCAAATTTTTAGATTGGAAAAGTCATTCAAAAGTTTTGATTCCTTAGCATTGAATTCTTGTTTAAGCACTTTAACATTATCTTGGAGTTCTTGTTTTTACTTAACAGTTTTAGAAAGCTTTTCTTGTAAGGAGTTTAACTCTTGTTTTAACACTTTTTCTCTAAAATTACTTTTTCTAATAATTGTACGCATTTGGTCATCCATTTCCGCCACGGGTGGTTAACTCAAACTTCGAGCGTTGTTCATAAATGGCAACTTGTTCTTTATAGGCATTCAGTTCGAGATACAGAATCATCGTGAGCATATTTAGTGTATTCATCGAAAGCATAATCAACATTGACTGCAGATGATACATTACTTGGTACAGTTTCACTTTCATCTTGCTCCACATATTGATCATATGGGACAACATTGCTATTGGTCTTATTTTCACTATCTCGATTCAGAGATTTCTGGTTGTACTTTGTATTGTATCTTTTGCGATCAATCTCATCATATAATTTTAATACCTCAGATGATTGATGCCTTGGAGGAACCGGCCTTGTGGTGAAGTAGCCTTAGGAGACACCATTGGTGAAATGCTAGCCATGAAGATGGTCCGGTAGTTGGTTCATCATCAACATCCGAGTCATACATCACAATCGCCTACTTGAAATGCATTTGGATGATTCTGTCCCATGCCCCGCGACCGTCGCTCATCCACATCGCATCATATGTCTTGGCATTTCCCTTAGCAAGGAACAACAACTCTTCCTCATCCAAGACCGCTCCATTGTCCCGAGCTTGCACTAGCAAACATCTTGTCCCCGGTACTCTACATTTTGAGGGCTTTGGAGATGTGTTCCTTGCAATGTGTCCATCACCACCACGCTTGTAGCACTTGATTGGCTTTACTTGTCCTTGATTGGCATTCCTTCCACGATTCGATATTACATACCCTCCACCAACCCACCTCATCCTTGTTCATACCGCCTTCCTTGAACTGTTGCACCATAACCTTCCCATCTCGGACGGTAGCTTGATTCGTGGATTGGATGCGCTCGAGGTTATTGTTGGTGTGTGGGAGAGAATTCGATTTTGACCGACCATGAGAGATAGTTGATTGATGAAGTTTTCCATGATGGTGTTTGAATCAGGAGGCTTGTATGATGGATCCGAATGAGCTTGTAGTTACCATTTCCCGTTGGTATGACTTGAGAGGCTTTGGTGGTAATTCCAACATTGGTGTAGAATGTCTGTTGAATCATTTGATCTAACTTGCTTCTCCTGCTTAGATTTGAACTCATCAAGAATCATTCGCTCAAACATAGCATGTCTCTCATTCTAAGCAGAAGGCATACAGTTGCTCATAGTTGGTGTTTTTTAATCCTTTGGTTAGGTTAGCCAGAGGTGACAAATTTGTGACATTCGGGATTCATGTTGTTCACAAACTTTGAGTTCAAACAATATTTGGCATGGTCTTTTTGATATTCCTCATGTCATTCACAAGCTTGTGGAATCTCACGTAATATTCATAGACACTTTCTTCCGGTTTCATCTTAAAGTGCTCAAATTCATCATACGCTTGTGATTCTCTGCCTTCCTTGGTTAATTCGTGAACCCGAGAGAAGCACCTTGAAATTGTCCCATATCTGCCTAGCTTCAGTTGTGATTGATCACTTGTAAATGTCCTTAGGTAAGCCCCGGTATGATGTTAGAAGCCCCGATGTTTGCATCGTATTCTTCTTCCTCAAGCATCACCGCTTCATCATACATTTTAGGTCCGTCCACCCCTAATATCATCGCTATCGCCAGCAGTATCTAGTATGTCTCTCGTGTTGAATCACTCCTAATCTAGAATTCAAGTGTTAGTAATTAATGTGTAATAGTTAGCTTAATATGGCTTTTATGTTAGTATTCATGCCAAGGCTTATGTAGAAAGCCCATGAGCCTTGGCCCAAGTCCAATAAGAAAGGAAGGGACTAGGAGTGTTGCCCCAGCTCCCTCTCCTATAAATACCTTTGTAATACCCTCACTTGAGGGTTGGTTGTTCATTTTATCACTTCACCATACGCATAACCTTTCTATTATTCTTATACATGTGCTTGTGATTGTGTTCATCCCGACTCTTCTTATCTCTTTCTTATATTGATGCTTGTGTTACTAATATGGTGACCTAACAGTGGTATCATTCGCCAAATAGTTGGGTGAACGTATTGTTTTGAAGTAAGTTTTGGTCTTACGCATAACATACGGTTCCAAACTTGGTCACGCTTAAAAACTCATTTTTTACACTTTTCAATCTAAGATTCTTGTACTTTCAACGTTTTAAGGTGTTAAAATATCTGCTTTTTGGCAAAAGTTTCAACCTTCTTTACGCCAGATAATTGTTTTTAAGCTTGGTTTTATATGCAAGTGTATATCTACGATAAGGTGTTTAGAAGTTTTGGATCATCAAGTTTCACACTTTTGTATTATTTTGGTGATATTAAAGCTATTTCATCACAAAAATCTGGTTTGGAAACATCGCTTGACGTAAATCGCTTATATTTTTACGCGAAGAAAACCCTAATCTACGCGCTAACTCATCCTTGGTTTGATCTTCAGGATTACCCGCTGTTTTTCTTGCTTGGATAAGCCCGAAAAACACTCTCGACTTGGATATATTTTGCAATCGTGATAGTGTAAAAGATCTTTGGGCAAACCTAATTTTACGCGCAAGTTTAGTTTACGCCAGAACTGTTACGCATAAGATTATTCTTACGCCTAAGCTCGCCTTTACGATAAGTTAATCCTACTAAGTTTTCACGCTTAACTTTCGCTTACGCATAACTTTACTGCTTCTCATTTCTTACGCGAAAGCTAATCCTACGCGTAACTATTGTTGTTACGCCGATCTTTGGTGTTTTTACGCATAAGTGTTACTTTGCCTTTACGGATTTCTACCAAGGATACTTCATCAACAACGGTTCATTCGACTACAAAGATCCATTTAACAACAAAAGTTTTCAACATGTCACAACCACCATACTCTAGCTATTTTCCTTACACTTATAATCAACAACAACAACAACAACTAAGTCCACAACATCAACAATTTAATCATCAACAACAAATTTATCAACAACAATTTAATCAACAACATACTCCACAACTTGGAGCAATTCCACAACCTCAAATGGTTCAACCACCACCTAGTCTTCAAGTACAACCTTACACAAACTTCTACAATCAACATCCATCCAGAGTACTCTATGAAGGAACCGTCTTGGTTTGGCAAGATGTGTGAAGCATTAAATAGCCAACAATCAATTCATGAAGCTGGCTCACTTGATAGACCTCCAATGCTCACTCCCAAGAATTATGATCAATGGGTGATAAGGTTCTTTAGGTTTTGTGATCTAAAGAAGCCACATGGAAAGTTCTTAAAGAAGGTCATTATGGAAGGTCCATTTTAGATGCCTACTGTTGTCACACCCGCAGATCCTAATGCCAATCCACCAAGAGATGCTGTCACCAACATTGCAACCTGCCTCGCACTCACGTAAAAACCATGAAAAAGGATAATGTCAACATCAGAATCGTCTGCACTCACAGATAATGTCAATTTTTTCAAAACTCAAGAAAAGCCGGAAAAAGGATTTGAAGCCGCTTTGCAAATCTCATCAAAACGAACAATCTTTAGAACGACAGATGTGATCTAGCCGCTCAAGAATGCTTTGTTGTCTCAAATAGAACAATCAAACATGAACATAAAAAGAAATTAACGCCTACCTTGGAAACTCAAAAAGCTAAGGCTGAGTTGTTAACTTGTCAAAAACAGTCGAAAGTACAAAAAGCATTCCACCTAAACTAATAGATAACTATCTTGAGGAAATTGTCGACTTACAAAACAAAATCAAAGAGTTTCAAAATTTTGTTTATAAACATGGTGAATCAATCACAACGATTCAAAAGTTTACTATCAAACCAAATCCAAATGGATATGGACCGAATCTTGCTGATTACAAACCTAAGTTTTTACACAGAGCATTCAAACCAAACTCAAGTTTACAAAGGTGCAACATAGAATTGATGATTCAATTATGACTGTTGTTGAATATAATCGCATGGAGGAATTAGATGCCGATGACGAGAGTCGGTCAAAAATGGAAAATGTCGTTTATAACAAACCATTTAACTATTCAAAAGCCGTAACTTTGTCACACAACAAGATACTTCTAACAAACCTTTGTTATCAACTTCCAAGTTAGTCTCCAACACAATGGTGCACAAATTAATGGTCCTTTACCTTCACTTAGTGAAGTAAAACTAAAGCGAAAGTTGTCACGCTTATCAAATATTTTGACACTTTCTTATCCGACCTCAAAATTTTGGAACGTGAGATTGAATTTCATTCTGAAATAAAAGTTCAACATTTTCATCGCCAATGGCGCTGAGAAAATAGAGATATTCTTCTAAAAGAATTTTACCCCATTTAAAAAATTTGAAAACTTGTGCACTATATTGGGAAAGGGATTTTCAAAAGGAACTTGGTCTCATGAAAAACAGCTGAGAAAACGAAACATCGATTTCAAATACTAAACATAAAAAGAAAAAGTTAAGAAAAGATGTTGATCGACTCTTGAAATGTTATCCTGTTGATATCAATAATCTTGTGTTATTACAACTGCCATATGCATCCGATCATATCTCTCGCTTGATTCGTTGATATTGTTGTGAATATCGATACGTGCATCGATCGAGTCTTTAAAAGTTGAAAATGAACGATTGTAAACGAAGCCAAATTCAAAACGCCGCCTTCAATGGTGTCAAAAGATTGTCAAAATCGCGAACTTGCTTTGCAAAACAAAATCAATCAGTTGCAATCCAAAACGTTTAATCCAAAAATTGAGCAACCGGATGATCAAAACGCGTCTTTGAAATGTCAAATCTCAAAATATGAACAAGAACTTGTAAAAGTGAAAAGGAATATGGTGTCATATTTGATTTACTCAAAACAGACTGCGTGATGAAGCATCAAACGAACTTGATTATTATCTTTCACACACTAAAGAAGTCATGAATTTTGCCGAAATTCGCTCGTAAAATCAAGATTTGGTGCAAACTATTATTAAGTTAAGGGAGATGTTAGGAAAGTATGAACAAGTTCGACTAGCATCATTAAGAAAATTGCACCAGTAACACTCAAAGAACGTGAACCTGAATGCCTACTGATAAATCACAAGATACTAATGTGCTTCCCATCAAACAAGAATAGTTGCCTCTTTTCCAAATGTCCGCACTTCACGTTCTAGAGCAATACAAGGAAGAATGAAGTTGCGACTAAGAAAAGAAAATAAAGAATGTCAAGTAGAAGAACACCCTAGGACTTTGAATAAGACTCCGCTTGCACCCACTTTAGATATTAAGGCCTCGACACATGTAATGGAAAAAGTGTTGTAACTAATGCCAAACCTTTAAGTACTTTGATTGCCCATATTTGATGCTTGTGTTATTTGTCGTAAAAGTATGCTTTTTGATTGTCATGAAAAATGTGTTGCTAGAGCTATCTTGTCTCGTTTAAGGAATCCTAAGACTCGGAATACCTCTAGGCCCACTAATGCTTCTAAGTCCTGCTTGGTAAACGCCTCTTTAGATTCTAAGAACGCATTGAAGTCCCTCAGAGCTCCAAAGATCACCTAGGAATGTAGTACCACCTAGTGCATTCACTAAGACTAAAGCAAATACTAGTTGGAGATGGCGGAAATGGTTACATAATACACTAGGATTTAAATGGATGCCTAAAATCATTGATGTGTGTATTTCTACATCTACCTCTAACATAACCGCTTCGAACCCTCTAACTCTGGGTTCCACATCTACTTCTATTCCATCCGTTGTTCCGTGTAATGCGTGTGATACGATCATCCTTGATTGTTGATACGGATGTTCCCGACACATGATAAAGTCTCAAATGTTATCAAACTTTATTGCAAAGTTCATTGGCACTTCGTGATTCGGGAATGATCACTTCACATCTATCATGGGCTACGGAGATTATATCAATGGCAATATCGAAATTAGAGTGGTTTATTATGTGGAAGGCTCGGTCATAATCTCTTTTCGTCGGTCAATTTGATGGAGATTTGGAAGTTGCTTTCGAGAAAAACTTGTTTCATTCGTGATCTACAAGGAAACGATCTTATGTCCGCTCTCGCAATTCTAGTCTCAGACACATCTCAATGCAAGACATGGTTGCTTCATCTCCCATCCGCCTACTTCAAAGGCTACATCTACAAAATCTTGGCTATGGCAATCGCCGCTCTCACATCTCAACTTTCAAACCATAACCAACCTTGCTCGACACAAACTTGTTGAAGGTCTCCCGAGATTCAGGTATTCTAAAGATCACCTATGCTCGGCTTGTGAACAAGGGAAAAGCACTCGTGCTCATTTTTCTTCAAAGGTGGAACACGCTCTCAAAGATGTGCTTCATCTTCATCACATGGATTTGTGTGGCCCGATGCGCGTGCAAACGATTAATGGCAAACGCTACATCTTGGTAATTGTTGATGACTACTCAAGATGGACTTGTTTATTTTTCGATGTAAAGATCAAGCTCCACGATGATCATCACCTTTCTCACCTAAAAATTCAAACCGAACACGTCCGACAAATTTGAACAAACAAAGGGACTGAATTTGTTAATCAAACTCTTCGGGAATATTATGAGAAAGTCGAATTGAGCATCAAACATCCATTGCACGCACTTAGAACAAAACGGAGTTGTTGAAAGACTAAACCGCACGCTAGTGGAAGATGCCAACGACATGTTAATCAATGCTAAACTTCCAGATACTTTGGGTCAGTCGTCTCAAATCGCATGCTACACTCAAAACCGCTCAATGATTACAAAATGCCATAATAAAACACCTTTTGAGCTTATCCACAATAGAAAACCGAACCTCAAACACTTTCATGTATTTGGATCCCTTTGCTACCCAAATAATGATCGAGATGACTTTGGAAAGCTCAAAGCCAAAGTCGATATGGAGTCTTTATTGATATTGTGAGAACTCTAAAGGTTACCGATCCGGAATCGCCGTACAAAGCGTGTTATGGAAACGATTCATGCTAATTTTGATGAGCTTACTTAAATGGCTTCGAAAGCATAACAGCTTGGAACCCGTCACAACCGCTTAAACTTTCAAACCCCATCATCACCGAACCAAGCCCCAAGCCACTGCCAACAAATGGAAAAGCTATTTGCTCCACCGTTTAGTGATGACATTGATGAACGTGCTCACGTGTGTATCCGATGTTTCGCCGCACAACCCGATCATATTCCAATACCGACATTCACCTACAACAACTATGGTTGAAGAAGCACCACCAGTTGACTCTACAACAACAGTTGAACAAACCGCATCCAACGACGCTAAACCAAATGATGATGTTCTTAATGAAGTACCCCCACCGCAGATTTTGATCCAAATGCTTCTTTAACCCGCTTGCCAATGAAATCGCAGACCGATGTTGTGGAATCATATACAAGCCATTTGAATCCTCAAAATCTGCACAATGTATACCAACATCAACCTCTACACATCGTTGGACAAAAGACCATCCTCTTGAAAACATAATTGGCAACCCGAATCAACCAAGAGTAATAAGACAACGCCTTCACACGATGGTGAACATTGCATTTATGCTCACCGTCGCCAATCGAGCCTAAAACATTAAAGACGAATGACAAAGACAACTGGATTGAATCCATGCAAGAAGAACTCAATCAATTCAAACGCCTTGAAGTATGGGAACTCGGTTGAAAGACCAACATGGGTCTACGCCATTGGTCTCAAAATGGATTTGAAAGAACAAATTGGATGTCAAGGGAACGTGAATTCAAACAAGTCACGCGGCTAAGGGTTATAGACAGGAAGAGGTATTGACTTTGAAGAATCATTTGCTCGTTGCTCGCCTTGAGGTCGTTCGATCTTTCTCGCGCTCAGCGCTCATATGAATATAACGGTCTCTTCGATGGACGCCAAACTTTTCTCAATGCTCAACCGAAGAAACGGTTTATGTCGCACCGTAGGATTCGTTGATCCCCGCTCTCTAACCATGTCTACAAACCAACAAAGCTCAGACGGACTCAAACAAGCTCCTCGAGCATGGTACGATAAGTTATTATCCTTTCTCATTGCCAATAATTTTACCAAAGGTTCGGTCGACCCAACTCTTTTCATACAATATCACGGGCACATATCTTAATTGTTCAAATTTACGTGGATGACATCATTTTTGGGTCAACACATAAAGTACTCAACGATTTTGCAAAACTAATGAAGAAACATTTTGAAATGTCCATGATGGGTGAACTTTCGCTCTTTCTAGGACGCAAGTTCATCAATCACCCTGTGGTATTTTCTTGAGTCACCAAATATGCCCTTGAAATTTAACAAATTTGGAATGCAAACTCAGGACACCTATGCTACACCAATGGCTCATACCAAGAAGTTAGACGCTGATTTACATGGGAAATTGGTGGACCCTACCAAATATCGTAGTATAATTGGGTCTCTTATGTATCTAATACCAGCGTGACCGACATTGTTTTGCCGTATATCTTCGCTCCCGCTATCGGCCGAGACCAATCAACCCACCTCTCCGAGGCTAAAAGAATCCTCCATACATCAAGGGAACCATTAATTTGGGAATCGTATCAAGGATTCCGGTTTTGAACTAATAGCCTTTTCACGACCACGCAGATGCTTAGATTCACGGAAAAGTACTTCAGGAGCATTACAATTTCTTTTTGATAAACTGGTGTCATGGCAATCGAAGAAGCAGGATTGTACATCGCTGTCCTCAACCGAAGCAGAATGTGTAGCCATGTCGGCGTGTTGTGCTCAAGTCATTTGGATGAGAACACAACTCAAAGACTATGGTTACGTATTTGATGTAATCCCATAATCACATAACGGAGTGCTATATGTATCTTGGCAACTCGGCTCAACATTTGAAATCAAAGCACATCGATCTTCGATATCATTTCATCAAGGACCACGTGGGAACAGTGGTATCGTTGAATTATATTTTGTGGGTACAAAATACCAATTGGCATATCTTCTCACCAAAGCCTTAGCTCCCGCTAGGTTTAATGAGTTGGTCCACCGGATTGGTATGTGTTTGACTCCAAGAGGAACCGAACTCTTAAAACATTCTTAAAACTACCAAACACCAAAACCTCTTTTGTAAATATTTTTCAAAAACAAAATACAAAAATATAAAATCGATAAAATCCAAAATATTCTTCTATCTTAATTTCTTTAAAAACATCGCAAGTACAAATCTTCCATCAACACTGTTCTTCAAACTTTTCACATTTTCCCGAACAAGTGTTGAGGGGAGAAAAATATTTTTCGTTTCATAAAACCTTGTACTTGCATGTTTCCAAAAATTATGTTGTTTCTTCTAAAATGGTGGATACTTCTTGTCAATTACTCTCCTGACTCAAATGTTTTAAAAATTCATTATTTCAAAATTCGAGGGGAGTATCATGAAGTTTCTTGCCTTACAAATGTTTTGTCTTACCTAAACGGAAGTTAAAGGATCTTGGTTGGAACCTTTTGAGGTTGAGGGACCTAATGTGTAAACTTGGCAATTTAATTTTAACAAAATCATTCACCTATACCACCAAGATCAAACGGCCCAAATCAAATCTTCTAAACCGTCAATTGCTCAAAAATCTGTAAGTTCTAAATTGTTTTGATCAAGATTCTAAACAAGGATTTCAAAATCTTTCAAATCCAATGGTTAAAACTCTTTAAACTGATTTTGGAAAATTGTTCACTCGAGCAATTGGGTGTTTATACATGAAAGTGTTTGGATTGAAATGAGTTGTGTTAAAACCTTTCTTAGTGTCTATTAAACTTGTTTCAATCGTCCAAAACCATCCTCAATCTTAAATTTCATTAATTTGAATTCTAGGGTTCTTTCAAGGCCATCTAGGCTTTTCTATTCATTATATGTTATTAGGTAGTCAAGAAAGTGTTAGAATAAGTTTATATGCATGTTTTTTAACCTTTAAATTAGCCTTAAACATCTAAACTCATGAAAATTTAAGTTTTAAGTTTTTTGGGTTCATCTCCCATAAATCTTCTCGATTCGTGGTGGAAATGTGTTAAATCTTGTTCCATTGCACTTATATGACATCTAGGACACCTGTAAACATTCTTGTTTGAGTTGTGTAGCTATATCTCTTACACGTAGATTAAGGGTTTAGGGTTTAAGTAATTTTACGCCTAAGTCTTCGCAGTGTATCTCGATATGTTCTTGTGCTTGTTTTGTGATCTATAAGATGTTTGGAATAAATTGTAATCATGTTTTCATGTTTATGTTTAACACGTTACGCATAAGAGGTCTACAAAGGATTTTATGAGATTGAAAATATTCAGTAAAGCAAGGTGTTACGCATAAGCTTTACTCTTACGTAAACTTTTCAAGATAACATCTAGCTTATTCCTACGCATAAGCCTAAAGCCTTTGAACTCGTCTCACAGAAGAAACTCTTACGCATAAGCTTGGTCTTACGCTTTAGCTTACTCCTACGCATAAGCTCCTTTTTACGCGATAAGGATCCTTGTTACACATAAATCAATGCTCACTACATTTTGGCTTATTACGCATATGTTACTTGTTAAATGTTACTCATAAGTCACTAATGTCTAATGTCACGCTTATGCTTACAAAAGTTAACATGTTGTGTGTAAAGTGAAGATTTGGACTTTGAAATTTCAAAATTAACACGCTTCTCAGGAACTTATCACATCAACTTCAAACAATTGGACAAATGTGACTTAGGACTTGTAATCAAACATGTTACCATAAAACAAGGAATTAGATAATAAATCAGACTAAAACAAACACATTGCGTTTCCATATGTTTGTCTTTTTCTAATGTCTTTCGATCACAAAATGGTCGCAAATCAAGCAAACATCAATGTCCCAAATGAAGCTCGATGGCAAACACATTCCTAGTCGGATACTACAAAAAATTGGCCGTAATCTCCGGTCATCTTCAACAACTTCATATGCTCAATCATCTTGCGAATTGCCGTGGACATCCTCGCAACATCCATTCAAATTCATGCTCACAAAGTCATCCCGATGATGAGTATGATTCAATGGATGAGGAAATACAATTCGTAAGACATTAAAGCGTAAAAGGATGGAATACCATGCTTCAACCTTTCCTAATCAACCTTGCAAGGTGAGGTCAAGCAAGAGTCCTCCACTTATGGAAGATGCATTGCAAACAATTCTTACCCCATCCGATCCGTTAATCAACCCGTAAGGATCGTGGTTTCAATCGTCTCTACAATGTTGAAATGAAGCAACCACAACAACAACTAGAACAACCGCAAGAAGAAAAGCATGGTGAAGATGTGGAAATATCCGACGAAGGAGATTACGATCATGATAAGGATGAAAGAGTCATCATGATGATAATTTGGTGGTTGAAATGGAAATGATGCGATAAGAGGCTTTCAAGAAGCCGCTAGAGTAAGAGGAAAAGTTAAAGAATGAATCTGACAACTACATAGTTGACAATCCAACACACATACCTCAACAGACTTCCAAACCACCTCTTAACAATTCCACCAAACCCAAATCATCATCTCAATCATCACCTCCACCAACAAAAGAAACAACTAAGTCTACAACAAAATCATAAGAAGGCAACTCCATCCAATGATTCGACAAATGGTTAAGGTGTTTCACCACTACACAACAAGCTACACAGCCACCACCATTTGATCAACCAAGGGATTTAGAAACCACAACACCAATGGAGAAAACCATTGATCACTTTACATACACCGTGGTGAGGATCAACATACCAGCCCCAACTCAATCTCAACCGAATTCAAATCAAGTATATTATCAGCATTCCTTGTTTTCATACGCTTCAAATCAAATAGCGTGTTGAAGATCTCCACCTCGGGATCGAATATTACCAAAAACAACTCAATATAACCGCACCACTTCTACACTTCAACGGAATCAATCAAGAACCTCAAGACAAAATCATTCTATAAAAAATTTTGGGTTTGTCTACCCAAGTGTAAATCATCATTCTTGCTTCATGGTTTTGATGAAATTCAAAAGTTCGCGGACGCCACCTCAAGATGGTTCGAAGTTGGATTGGCATATCGATTGAAGGTCATTGAGTTGGGTATTCTTCAGACGAAGAGATGGAATTCAAAGGATCGCGAGGATGTTCGTTGATCACTAGTTTTTGATGAAAGGTTGATTCATCGATCGATGCGACTTCGGTTGGAAGAGCTATGCTGGAGGATGACCAAAATTTCCGATTTTGACTTACCAACGCCCTTATAAAGTAGCCGATCGTTCAGAATCATTGGGTACTCTCTTAACATTCTTGATTGTGATTTTGTCTCGCTTGACTTATTCATTATGGTTTGTGCACACATAACAAAGGTACAACCCGTACTTGTAATGAAAGGACCACGCGGGTACGCCCTGCCACAATCCTATAAAAGAAGCGAAATCTTCTTACTTTTGAGTAAAACTTATCAAAACTTTCATTTTTCAAAGTTTTACTCAAAAGAACAAGTACTTCCCTTTATGATTTTCAAAACCTCAACAGTTTATATCACTTGTTGAGGGGGAGTATTTGATCAAAAACTTTGTTCACAAATTGTTCTTCGTGTAATCTTCCCACAAAACTCAAAATGGTCATATTTATTCTCAACATTTCCTCAAAAATAACATATTTATATGCCATTTTTGAGGGGGGAGAAAATTATGTGATAAGAAATATGTTGTGTTTTGCTATTGAATCATCGCAGTGAAAAGACTTCAACCCATGAATTGACGGGATCCTGAACAAATACATTGAAAAGATTAGTCTTCCAAGACTTATCCAAGTAAATTGTACCCATTCGAGAAGCTCTTGATAGGCATGAACTTTGATGGGTTTGACAACCTCTCGGGGTTGTCCACATCTTCAAGGTGGTTATTAGAGCTAGTTGTCACCTAAAAGCTAACAATGTAACTCTTTAACTATGCAACGTAATCGTGTCGCAAAGGAACCGCCTATCTTGAGTCGATCAATTCAAAAGTGCGTTTTCCTCATCAGGCATTTCGCCAAAACTCCTAAGCACATGTGGAGGGGGAGTATCTCCGAAAATCCAAAACTTCTGAAGTTCAAACATGTTTTTCATTCACAAACAATTTAAGAGATTTTTCATGAAAATGTTTTATGGCAATGGAGTTATAATGATTAAGGTTAGAATAATCAGTCCCTATGATCCGCCAGAGTCAAGAGATCTACCCAAGGACACCACCAATAGTTAGAATTAGAAATCCTTAGGTATGATTATAAAAAGGAGAAAATGAGAACCTGGAGAAAGAAGGAGTTGAAG
>OU343217.1:281166799-281268597 GCA_910596185.1 Chrysanthemum makinoi
GGAACTTAATTTATTGTGTGTTGAAGACTGAATAAATATTGTTGTCTGAGATTTCTCCTTACAGTTTGTAACTGTAATATCCTTTGAATAAATGAAGATTATAGTTTCTTCCTTTGAATAAAATCTATAAAGTTCTTCCCATTTGAATCAGTGAGAAGATTGTGTCCAGGTTTATCATTGGTTAGAAAATATGAAATGTAACTCGTTCAAGTGTGATAAAGGGTGAAAGCTAGTGTGACTCTTTGGAAAAATTTGGCATTAGATAAAGTACTAATGTCATGAAGGCGACTCATTAGTGGAAACTTTAGTGAAAATTTGGTTTCTCAACATTGGTCACAAGTAATTATACTACAACAATCGAATGGGCCCAGTGAGACTTTAAGCTAAGGACCATGTGTCGTGGAATTCACAATGAAAATAGATGAAGCGTGTAGCGAATCTGGCCCGACCGGTTAGTAAAAATTCAAACTTTCGCGGGCGAAAGTCTATTGCATTTTTACCAAAATTTGACCGGTTAGTAAAAATTCAACGAAAACTTACGCCGGGAAAAGGTTTCGTAGGGGTTTTCCCGTAGGTGACATGTCCCCGACGAAAGTCTCAAAATGTCCCCTACGATTCTAGTCATTGTCTTGGTGAATTAGAGACTCAGAATATCTATGGGTAATATCATATTGGATTACGCACCCCCTGATAAAAGCTTCCTTAACAATATCTTATATGTCTAAGATGGAGCTCACTGAATGACATATCAGTCCATGAATCAAGGTGTTCTGAATAAAACCGAAAGAAAAGTGGGATGATAATCAAGTTGTAAGGAAAGTTTTCATTCTATGCTCAAGTATTACGACACTTTGGAAATGTAAAAAGTGTTAACTTGACATGTGAATTTTCTAGTTTGGTAGTGTCAAGTGACAATTGCACTTCCACCAAACACTTCAGTAAGAGAGTGTTGAGGCAGCACATATGATGTGTGTCCGATTAGCACATATGACCATTCATGGGTATATATAGAAAGAGTGGAGATAACTGTCCGATTAGCACTTGTAGGTACTCGAAGGAACCCTACATGGACTACTATCAAAATGTGTAAACGAGTTTGACGACACTTAGAATGTTATAGTTGACAAGTGAAATTTCTTGTTTGCATGTCAAGTGGCACTTGGAGTTCCACCAAACACTTAAGTAAAACATTCTTAGCAAAACATCCTAGTGAAGTGCTCGGAGGAACTCTTAGGGACACTTGACGTTCCATATTTGTAAACCATTGTTGTTACTTGATGTGTATGATGACAAACCTGATGTAGTTATGCGTATATATAGGAAAGAGTGGAGATAAGTACTGTCCGATTTACGTGCATTCAGGCATATAATCTTGAACATGGGTGGCATTGTGTCTCCATTAAGATATTGATGCATGTTTTCATTTTCAAGTAAGGGGAGGGAGAATCTAAAACTGAGAAGTCAAGAGAATCACAGAATAAAAAGGGTTTTAGATTCTCATTTCATCATCTATCCCATATATGTGAATAGGTTCATTTATTAACTGCAAACATTTCGTTTATAAGAATATAAACCGAATGAATTTTAGACGTGAGAAAATAAATGTTCGTCTTAGTTGAACACTGGCCCTCAACGGTAAGATGTCATTAAAATTACACATACCATAAAAAAAATAAACTCAATAGTACGTATTCCAAATCCTAAACAGAAATGGAGTATGACATTTTTTCAACTACCGAAGAAGAAGTTCAATAGAGATGACGATTATGAGTCAAACAGGTTAAAAGTAAGCCCAAATTCCGTTTCTTTTTAATGTAGGGAGAAGCAATCTAAACCAGAATATACATAAAACCCACGTGCACTTAGCGTTATCTGATGGCTAGACTTCAACCACGGGTGCAGGAGTAAGCCTTTAAGAGTGGTTGAAGTGCCCTAACCACGATGCTCATATTTGGCCTGAAGTCAGGCTCATCTTGCACACACAATGATGCTACTGCTGCAAGCTTTGCAACGGCTATTAAAGCATACTCTCCGTTAAGTTTTTGGATCTACGCATTGTTCAACATTATCATGATTTTATCAACTTTGGTCATTGAATATATAAAACGTTTAATATTGTTGTCTTGCACTAAAACGAGGCAACTAGGCACTAAGGGGGGAGGGAGTGCATGGTCGGGTATGATTCGGGTATACTCGGGTATTTCGGGTACACCGTCCCCAGTCAATCGGGTACTTGAAATCTTGAACCAAATCGGTTTCACAAGCCGATCGGTTTATCTCCTTTCTTCTCTACTTTTTTTTGTCTTTTTGTGAAAGGTAGTGTTAGGGTAGGATCGGGTACCACTCCCTCCACTTAAGGTAGTGTTAGGGTAGAATTGGATAGTTTTGAGTTGGAGAGTTTTTATTGGATAGAGGTGATGTGGCATTTCGGGTAGTAGGGTACCACTCCCTCCCCCCTAAATATCATCTATTTTAAGGCTATACTGGTCATCTAAATGTTAGACGACGAAAACTCCTCGGTACTACTTTATTGTTGACCATTATTTATAATGGTAAAATTTTAGATATTCGAAACTTATAGACCGGGCTTGCGTTTATTTATCTTCTAATACTCTCTCATGATCCCGGGCAACCAAATCAATGCTCGAACCGGGTAGTATACTAGAAAAGAAAAAAAAACATAACACTAACGAATAAAAGTATAACTTTAGTCGATTTGCAACAAAACCATACCAATGGTTGACTTTAGTCAACTTCATTACCATCCGTAAGTCATTTGTAACCAAATACCGGCCGATTTGACTTTTGGGGCCGGTACCAGCGGTCGACTTTAATCACCGATAACAAAGTCGCATGCGAACAATCGACTAACAAACAAACAATAAAACAACTATAACTATTTATTTTTATTTTTAATCTAAGACCAAAAAACAATCATAAAAGATAAAAAGATCAACAAAGCACACCCTCATTATTAACGATTCGAATAAACAGTTAAATAATCAAATGACCACCAAGTAGTTCAGTCCAAGCATCGATACAATCATCATCCTCCGTATTCAAGTCATTAGACGTCTGATCTTATTTATTCCTATCACCATCATATGTGAATCTCACGGTATTATAGTCCACCTTTGCACAAACACCCCAACTAATCATAACTGCGGCAAAATTGAGAGATTAAGGTTTTTTTTTTTTTTTTTCAATTTGTGTATTGTGTTTTTGGAGATCGATGTTTTATTAAGGTGAGGGTTAGAGTTTGGTCTCTGATACCATGTTAGACAATGAAAGCCGTTAGTTTTACTTTATTGTTGACCATTATTTATAGTGGTAAAACCTAGATATATACCGAATCCCATAGGCGGGCTTGGGTTTATTTATCCTCTAATATTAAAAGAATAACAAAAATTAAGCACTTTTTTTTGTAACCATGATTTCGACGGCCGACTATATCCACGGGTTTGAATCCACCGCCACCTGACTCAAACCAGGTAATGTCCTCCCTGGGGGTTGGCGTGGCCACTTAAGGTTGTTTGAACCCTAACAGGAATGAACTTGAGACCTCACACATTTTAGATTGATAGTCACAAGCCTTTTTTGCCACTAGATAGTGCAAACATGGAAGTATCTTTGTCTTACAAATTCTTTATCAAGTTTAGGTTAAATCTCACATTTGCATGTCATTTGTCACTGTAACAAGTGACGAGACTTCAATGAACTTACTAGTAGGGCTGAATTGTATATCTTTTATTTTGAGAGGGTCAAACTTATAATTCTATATAAATTGTGTCAAGTATTATAAGAGTTCTCGGTACCTTACGCCAAGAGTGGCATTTTCTCAAAGCGTAGCGATGTTACGAGCTCCACACCATGGCTTCGTTTTGAGTCATGTCGTTGTGACCATTTGAAATGGTCACGAAAAAGCATAACCGGGCCCCCCATGCTCATCGTGGCTCGCATTTTCCCGTCAAATGGTCTCGTTTTCACTTTTTTTTCCTTTCTCTTTCTTTAAAGTTTGTGTTTGGTTTGTGAAAATTGGTTTTTTTTTCCTTGTTTTGTTTGTTCACTTGGTGAATGTGAAATTACAGATGAAGATGGGGAGTACTGATGAATATGCGGTTTTATATAGATAAGAAAAAAATTAGGACAAAATGCTATCTTATATATTCTTTTATGTGAAGGATGGACTGGACTTTTATGGGCCAAAATTTGTTGGTGATTAATAAGTGTATTGGGCTAAATGTGGGTTAATCAGGGTTAGTTATAAAATTGTGTTATTTGGCTAAATTTTTGATGTGTTTTTCTATTAATAAAGTTTTAGTTTTAGTTAAATGTGTTGTTTTATTTAGATAAATGGAAGAAAAATGTAGAGTGCAGGGGTGTCTGACGGCACTAAAATCACGTGTTATAGGGAGGAAAGGATGTTGTAACACCCCCAAAAATATGGTTTCTGGTGGAAGTAAGTGTTATTGGGGTATTGCTCGATTGATATCATAACACAATGTATAGAACAACAGGTTTCTTGAGAAATCTTATTTCATAAAGATTTATGTTTACATCTTTCAAAATATATATTGCGGAATGTAGGCCCATATAAAAGAATTTAAGTGGTCCCCAATTATATCGAGTCTATATAACCATGCAATGCACCATCAGGCGCCTTCAAAGTTTAGCTATACTTTGTAATCCTAAAATACATGCTAAAAATGTCAACACAAAGGTTGGTGAGTTCCACGAGGTTTTAATACACCAAGTAGTTTCCAAAACAGGAAGATCAATTAGTTGTCAAAGTTACAAAAGAGTCCATTATGTATGCGGCGTGTTCGTGCCTCAAATGTTCTACTACTTAAGCCGATTCACCGAAAAACATGCCCTACGTGCAACATGCTCTAACCTAGCATGAGAAGGTGATACTATGCACTCCGGTTAGTGGAGTAAGGGAATGGCTCTACCCCTAAATAGCGCTATCCATAAATATCAACGGCTCGTCAGGTATAGTGGGAGTGAGTTAATAAGTAGTGTTGTACCGGGGATTTTCACAATTGTTCTCGGTGATAACGCTACGCGTCGTTCGGGTCAAAGGAACTTCCTTTTAAATCGGCAAGTTTTTCAACACCCTAGGCAATGAACCTAATCGTTGTAGTGTAGTATTAGCGTAAGCCACGGGAATTGATATCGTTCTCTAGGGAATAGGAATGCTAGTGAGAAGTTACTACGCTAAGGTTGGGGTTGAGGAAGATTCTTTTTATCTTTTATGTTTTACAGAAATTGAAAGTCGAATCTGGGGTTTGAATTTAGGGGGTTGGTATTTCTACCGATTACTCTACTTATCTAATCTAGTGGTGAGGGTATTCTATGTCTAATTATTTTGTGCTCGTATGATGATTTAAAGATGTGTTTACTTAGGTTTTATTACTCCTAATTATCTCCTATTGATGGTTGAATTGTCACGTCCTTATTCTTAATCGCGTTGTGTGTCTAAGGTCGTAGGGTATGCGTTTATGCCTAACTCTTTGAAACTACCAAAGGTTATTGCCTACAAAATCTCTAGGATTTATAAACTTAACACTAAGGTACTCTTTGGATGGTTTAGCCTACAATGACTCTATGTACTATAAGCTAAGGTTCACAAAGATTAATCAAGCATTAACTACACAACGAATGACCTATCGCAATACTAGATCATTAACAATTAAGATAAGAGACAACCAACCAATATTCAATAATTAAGTTTCATATTACCTAAGCAAACACACAAGTAAATTAGCCGGACATGGAAAACATGCAAGCATACACACAATTAATTTAAGACATAATTAAATTAATGAAGTAAAACACTTATCTTGATGTAAGATAAGGTATGGAACCCTAAAATCTTTGTACAAGGCGACCTTGGTTCGGTTTAGGTTTTATTCCAAAAGACTACTCTCTCGAAACTAAAAATTCGGATTCTATATATAAGATTACAAATCGACGGCGTCATGACTTTGATTTGTGGCCCGTCGAGTTCCGTTATTAGGGTTTCGATCTTGGCCACTTTAGTCTTGGCGGCATCACCTTATGCTTGTGACAGTCCCCCGATTTCGGCGTCGTGCGGATCAAATCTAGGCGTCGAGTTCTGCGACGCCCTACTCTTTTAAAACCTAGGCCGTCACTTGTAAATGGGGAATTTGGCTCTTGGCCGTCACAAAGTTGTTCAACAAATCGCGGTTAAGCGATGGCCGTCCCCTTCGATTCAGCTGACACAGGTGTCTCGATTCTTGAGTTTGGCCATTTTCTTAGTATATTAGCCTTTTTCGTCCGAATAAGTGTCATTCCAGTATTTTGCCTTCAAGATACCTAAAAGTGAAAAGGAATGATATTAAGTAATAACGGATACAAAAGTGATCAAATAAGGGCTTAAGCGACCCCTTAAAAAGGTACATTTTAAAACCTTATCAAATATCCATACACTTGGTATTTGCTTGTCCTCAAGCAAATGTGCTTTTAGCCAATCAATTTATAAGTTAGAGGTCATGAAGCATTAGTTTAGAATGATTCACAACACATATAAGCCCCGCAAAAGTCATAACAAGCATGGAAATTACATACTAGCACCTCACATGGGGTGTTTAGATACTCACATCTCTCGGGTGTATATGAAATATAACAAGTTGAAAATGGAAGATAAACACTCATTAACCGGTCCTAGTACATAGATTACCATAGGCTTGAGACTAGATCAAACCTTCATCGCTTTGGCGTAAGCACCTAGGAAAGACTATCCAAGAGTTCTTTTAAAGGGCTGTAATGATAGGCTTACGGTAGGGAAACAAAGGGTTTGGTGGGATAGGTTATTTAGTGGTGGAAAGTCAAAAATCTTTATGTTACAAGCATGCGAAGAATGACGTTGCTAAGCCAAGACTTCGACACTCTGAACTCTAGATAAGCGAAATAAACAAACATAAATTAAAAGGCAGTGTAGGATGGTAGCCCGTATATTTTTCTCAATTTTTTTTCCATACACTTTTGCTCTACCATCCTCTATGATAACATCAAAATGAAAGGGATTTATAGGCACATCCCTACACTTGAGTTTTATTACTTTAACACTAATTTGACCCGAATTGAAAAGATCAAAACATTTGGAGTACATTATTACGCAAATAAAGGGAATTTGAATTTAACGTTCCCTTCCCGTCATCTCATAAAATTTAACTTTTCCCATGAGTCCCAATCGTCCCAAAACTGTGTACAAAGGATATGACTCGACTTAGCAACTTATACAAGCAACTAGATAATTGAACTAAGGGTTAAGTGTGATAACAATAATGCACTAAAAGTGAGTGCATACAATGTAGGCTAAGGCGATTTGGGTGTACATTTGGGGGTGGGGTGTAAACAATGCTCTTCATTGATATTCCGGAAAACCGAAACATCACGAGAACCGCAAAAGGATAGGCTTAGATGGGTTAACTAGGGGTATCGTGTACTAAAGATGAGTACAACGCAAAGGTGTGGGGAATTACTCAACCGATGTGGAAGAAGTAATTATATTACGGTTATCAAACAAGGGTTATCCTAATGCCTCTTATCATTTAGTTATTCCTAACTACACAAGTCTAGTCTTACTAGCGATCTCGGGATGCATCACAAAACAAGTTCTAGAATCTATTATACTACCGGATCACACTCTAAGCATTAAAGATTAATGCTTTAATTCTACTAATCTAAGATCGATCCTCACCATTTTTTGGTGGAATTTAGGTGGTAAAGGGTTTTTTTTTGTGCTAGTCATGCAACTTCCTATCCATGAGACGCTTTATTAAGACTAATGGCCCACTCCTATATGTCATGAAAAATTAAAAATTTGGTGCCAAAATTACCCTAACCCCATTTTCTCAAGGTTTATTACACAAATGCAATTGGACAAAGCAAATAATCAAGGATAAGCATAGTTTCAAAGTTCCCGTTTTATTTTCCCTCTACACACTTAAACCGAACATTGTCCCCAATGTTCCCCGAAAGTATCAAAGTTATGATAGCGGAAGGTAATAAAGATGAAAGAAACTAATACTCCTGATTAGCTTCGGTAGGATCCGTGTAAAGTGGTGGTTACATCTTTCTTCAAAACGCTTCGTGAAATGCTCCTTCTCATCTTATGTATCTTCTTCTTGGTAAATTAAACCTGCACACTTAAAGAAAACAAACAAAACCAGTAAAATGCGTGTAATAATATATATAGGACTCTACTAAACTAAGATATAATGCTTGTGGAATGGATGTTTCTGATTTTCTGGAAAATTAAGACTTCAAAAATTCCAAAAATTTTATAAGTAGCTCGAGCGAGAAAAACTAATCAGTTGTTTACGCTCCTTCTGACAGCCGTCAGTTGCGATCTGACATTTGTCGGGTTATCTGACAAAACTGGTGCAATTTTCGGAAAAATTCGGAAAATTTACATCTTTAGAATCTAGAAAAATTTCACCAAAACATCCATTATAACTCGATACAAGCATTTGACTCGAACAAACACACATGTGTATCTTTTAATTAATTTTAATTCTCATGTTTACGTTTCTTTTGAAACGTGTGTAATCCTCCCTACACTTATCCCTTATGTAAAATACCTTTATATGTAATTAAGACGAGGTTAAAGACAAAATAAAGCATTTTTACAAATTTAAACATGAGAATAAACAATCAATAAAAGATACACGACACAAACAAGCAAACAATTAAGCATGGGTTGCCTCCCGCTTTTCTTTATTTATGAGTCTTGTAGCTAGACTTCGAGAATCGTGCCCTACGTGGTCTCGTTTTTCATCCTCAATGAAAATTCTATCATGTTGACAAAATTTTCATCGACTCTATACCTAGGCCCTAGGGTCAAACAATCCTTATAGTAAAGTCTCCTTTTCTCCCACATGAAGGGCATACCTTTTTCAACATCGTCTTCGCTTTTTTCTTCAAAAGCTCTAATGTTGTCTCGTTCATAAATGGACCAAGAGCCATATCCACTCATCTTCCAAGGCATTCTATAAGTGATCTCATCTTTCCCATTTACAAATCTAATTCTTCCCTCAGATTTGTTATAGCTTAATTGAGATTTCTCAACGAACGGTTTTCCTAGAACAACTTGGGACAAACTATAGTCAATGACGCACCCTACATCTTCTAGGACCACAAAATCAACTAGGTAGGTGAAATTTCCTATAAAGACGTGTACATCCTTGACTCTTCCTACAAAATTGTAAATCCCACCTAGATACTTAGGGTCTCTCCTAATCTTAAGTCACTCATTCATGATGTCATTGTAAACGGCTGATGACATCACATTAATGGGAGATTCCGTATCTATATAAGCATGCTCAACATTCCTATAGCCAATCATACAAGGGATTTTGATGTTCCAAGTATTTCCTCTCCTAATCTTTGGACATATCCTAATGATGGGTGATCGAGGATTGTCGACTATGTATTGGTGGTATGCAACTTCCTCCTTAGTGGGGTAAAGGTTGAAGTAAGCACTATCTTCCTCATTCTCATTCTTACTCTCTAAAGCTGTTATCCGAACTCTTGCTAATCTTAGAGCCAACAACAAAGCGCTAACCACCTTCTCAAGCGCATCCCTAATTGTACTATCAAATACCTTTTTAAATCACGAAGGTCGTTGTTTCTACTAACATAACGGCTACGGCGGTTGTGTTGGTCATTGGGTTGGGTTTTGAGTGAAAGTGGTTTATTTGGTGGTGGGTTGTCGAATGGTGGTTGTTTATCACCTTCCATGATGAAAAGTGATGGAGTTACGAACAAAGGTCGCGAAGGGGGGATAAACTACGAGGAAGCTAAGAATGGAAAAAAAGTTTACTTGATAGGAATCAAGCAAAGAAACCTAAACGAGGTGGACTCCTAACTAGCTATTCTATTCCCGGCAGCGGCGCCAAAAACTTGATAACGCTACGTGGTTTCGGGTCAAAGGAACTTCCTTTTCGTCGAGCAAGTTTTTCAACACCCAGTGAACCTAATCGTTGTAGTGTAGTATTAGGGTAAGCCACGAGAATTGATATCGTTCTCTATGGGAATAGGAATGCTAGTGAGAAGTTACTACGCTAAGGTTGGGGTTGAGGAAGATTATTTTTTATCTTTTATGTTTTATAGGAAATTGAAGGTGCAATCTGGGGTTTGAAATTGGGGGGTTGGTATTTCTACCGATTACTCTACTTATCTAATCTAGTGGTGAGGGTAGTCTATGTCTAATTATTGTGTGCTCTTATGATGATTTAAAGATGTGTTTACTTAGGTTTTATTACTCCTTAATTATCTCCTATTGATGGTTGAATTGTCCCGTCCTTATTCTTAATTGCGTTGTGTGTCTAAGGTCGTAGGGTATGCGTTTATCCCTAACTCTTTGAAACTACCAAGGGTTATTGCCTACAAAATCTCTAGGATTTATAAACATAACACTAAGGTACTCTTTGGATGGTTTAGCCTACAATGACTCTAGGTACTATAAGCTAAGGTTCACAAAGATTAATCAAGCATTAACTACACAACGGATGACCTATCGCAATACTAGATCATTAACAATTAAGATAAGAGACAACCAATCAATATTCAATAATTTAGTTTCATATTCCCTAAGCAAACACACAAGTAAATTAGGTGGACATGGGAAACATGCAAGCATACATACAATTAATTGAAGACATAATTAAATTAATGAAGTAAAACACTTATCTTGATGTAAGATAGGGTATGGAACCCTAAAATCTGTACAAGACGCCTTGGTTGGTTTAGGTTTTACTCCAAAGACTACTCTCTCAAAACTAAAAATTTGGATTCTATATATAAGATTACAAAAAGTGGTCGGATTATGGGGTTTCGCCTTGGCGTTAGTCTTGTGGCGGCGTCACATGCTTGTGACGTCGTCCCCTTGGTCTCGGCGTCGTGCAGGATCAAATCTAGGCCGTCCGAGATCACGGCGCCCTACTCTTTTAAAACACGAATCCGTCACTTGTAAATGGGCAATTTGGCTCGAGCCATCACAAAAGTTGTCGGACGGCGTCGCGGTTAAGCGTGGCGCCGTCCCCTTCAGTTCCAGCGAGCTGAGTGTCTCGATTCTTGACTTTGGCCATTTTCTTCGTATATTCGCGCCTTTTCGTCAGAATAAGTGTCATTCCACATTTTCCCTTCAAGATACCTATAAAGTGAAAAGGAACGATATTAAGTAATAACGGATACAAAAGTGATCAAATAAGGGCTTAAACGACCCTCAAAATGGTACATTTTAAAACCTTATCATCAGGCACCAAACATAAGCATACATATCGGTTTGCACAGCATAGCAGAGCATAGCTCAGTAAATTAAGTCAGTTCAGTAATTCCGTAATTTCATGAATGCACGATCAATTTAGTTTTAAGTAATCATAGCATGTTTTCCACCCCAAAAAGAGTAAAACAATAAAACGGGACTGTGTAACTCACAGTAATACATAATAGTTTAAAGTATTTGTGAAAGTAAAAGCAAGTAGTCGAGCATGTATCTCACCCCAAAGTAATTTATAAACATTTAAACAAAATTTGGGGCTATGAACTCACCTTAGAGTGTAGTGACGTAAGTAACACAATGGTGTCAAGAAGTATGGCAGAATAGTATAAAGAAGCATAGCACAACAATACGAATCGGCATAACAGAAGTGATGAAGACCGAGTAATATGGATCTCGGACGAGTGGAAAGCATCTAAGCACAACCTAAAAAGGCGTGTGGCTTAGAATGTTAAAGAAGATTGATACGTAAAAGTAAATCAAAAGATCGAGATATGTTTTGAGATAAGCATGGCATTGCACTAAGACTTAACCCAAGGTATTTGTACTCAAAGATTGATGTTCAACCTGGTCATATAGGTAATAAATCACCTAGTAAGTTTCATTCCTAAACTCTTGTTTTACCTATGTGTTTTTACACGTTTTAGATTTCAAAACAAGACGTAAAATTTTTAAATTCTGGATTTGACTCTACTTCATGGACCCTTAACTCCTAATCTATAAATGATATGAATACAAGGCTTTCACCCTTGGAAAGCCCTTTGAGTATAGTTTTCAAAAATCTAGGCCTCAACCTTTAAAAGTTTCAGAATCATATAAAAAGACTATTTTACCCACTGAACATCCAGGTCCGAATATTTTCTGAATTTTAAGCTCTTACGGAAATGGCCATAATTCCTAAAATATGATAGCAATTGAAGTGAGGACACTTGGAGGTGTTAGCCTAAGGTCTCTACTACAGGTCTCAACTTTTATTCCAACACTTTTAGTGTAAAAACCTGGAGTTAAACTCCTTTTTTAAACAGTTGTTTAGAACTGATCCATTTTAGCAAAATGGTCATAACTCATTCATCCGGAGGAGTTGATAAACTCTCCAATTAGCCATAAGGTCCTCATATATTGTACCCTTCACCCATGTAAAAACCTAGAAGCCTCTAAATAATTCGTTACAAGTAAAACAATTTGCAATAAAATTTCTGGGTACACACTTATGTTTTCCGCGGTTTTGGTCATATCTCGACCATCCAGAGTAGTTGGTGTTTCGTCCAACTCACCACTAGGACCTAAGATATTATACTCTCCATTTATGAAAAGCTTCAGTAGGCTCTAAGCCAAAATTTTACCACTAACACACAAACAATCTGCAAGCAACTTATTTTGACTAGTTTTACTAATTTGGTAACTTCGGTCATCCGGATGAGTTACCACTCCATCCAAATCACCACAAAAACCTTGTATGTTTCTCCACCCAACTAAGTCATAACATCACAGGTCTTAAGCCAAAAATATTTCGACATCACATCATTAACCTGCTGTCCCAATTTATCTATCCTAACAACTTTCAATTAAACAACCCAACTAGTGTTCCTAACATCCTAACACCATTCTAATGCCATGCTAATCATCAGAAACACATCAAGAACATTAAAATTCATCAAAATCAGAAAACCCATATCAAAAATATCAAATTTATCATGAAAATTAAAATAATATAAAAGGTTTGGTGTTTATTCACCATACTCAAGAAGCCTTGAGATGGTTGTGGCGTTTGGAGTGAAACCCGACATTGGTATATCTGAATCGACCAATTGATTCTTGATCTCCTTTGATTTACCTCATCTTTCGGCCCGAAGTGGATGGAGGTGGTGATTGTTGTGATGTGGTGGTGTCGATGGAAGATATAGGAGAGGGAAGAAAGATGAATTTTGTTTTTTTTGTTATCGATAAAAATGAGAAGAAAGAAAACAAATATATACTTGAGGGTGGAGTCGGTTTAGACATAAGAGAATATATATTTTACTAGTCTTAGTAGTTCAGTCTTGGGTGTAGTGGGTATAGTTTGATCCCGGTAATTACAAATGTTAAACCTTTAAATTACGAAAATCAAAAATCGGTAATGTAAAATATAACGTTCATAAAAATGTTAAAACTTATCATCATACTTTATTTTAATATTTCAAATAAATCATGGGTTTATCGAGTGTTTAAGCGTTATTTAAACTATAACAAGTTTAAAGTGATATTAGTAATTTTAATAACACGAAAAGTTTCTGAAAACTCTTATAAATGGAAAACATTTTGTTTAAAGCGTTAAATTATCGTATGTTAATAGAATAACGTAAAATGGTAAAAAAAAAAAGTCAAAAAGTTTTATATTTGACATATAAGAGCAATTACATCAATAGCGCCCAAGCCCGTTATGCGTACGTTAACGGCGTTAGCGGCATTGATGGAGTCCTAGCGTTAAATGGGCGTTAGAATCGCGGTTAAAGCCCCAACGGGCATTTTACGCCTAAATGATGGGTTGTTTTTGTAAATTGTTGGTGAGTTAAAGTTTAACTTGGGATGTTATTGTTGTGGGTGTTTTTGGGGATGTTAAGAAATGAAATGTTAAAAGGCGTGGCGGCGGTAAGTTTAACTGGTGATGTCTAATTCAGGGTGCCGGTCAGGTGTGTGAACATGTTTATTGTGTTACGTCACATTAGTTAGTTTTTGTAATCAAGTAAATTGATAACTTTTAATCTTAAAAATTAGACAAAGAAAATGGATAAATATTCTTTCATTATAATATTATATTAATTTAATAAAAGGTGAAATTTACCGATGGTTACAGATGTTTTGTGTTGTGGTGAATTCTGGTGTTATAGGAGAAGATCTTTGATGTGGTAACACTTTTCCGTAACACGAGCGAGGCAACTTGAAGGGTACCTTATGCTTTAAGAATGGTGGTAGGCAAGTATATTCAACAACGTGTCTTAAAACCACTAAATTTTCATATGTAAATGTGTATAAACGATTCGGCATATAGCGTGATATAGTCGTTAATCTATGTATGTATTTCTTTTATGTATATATATATGGATGTGGAGTAAGTGGGAGTGAAGAAAGTTAGTAGTTTAAATTACTCATTTTGTCTCATATTAAATGTGGGAGTAAAATCCAAATACATCCTTTTGGTTTGTCCATTGTCCCACTTTACATCCATGTGGTTTTTTTGGCACACAAACATCCCTCTGTTAGTAAATTTAGCCACCATACATCTTTCCGTTAGTAAAATCAGTCAATGAGGACAAACGGTGCAAATTATTTCTTCGTTATCTCCTAACATAAGAGAAAATATTTGCATCGTTAATCCTCAGGACTAACGATGCAAAATGTTTTTGAAAGTAAATTAAAGGGGCATAGTAGGCTCGAACTTCGGTCGGCAGCCCAAAATCAACCATTGCATTAAGTGTCGATGGTTTAGATACACCTAAAGAAATTTGATTTAACCATTTTTATAAGTTTTCGTCCTTTTCTATATGTTTTCATACGTTTTTATCCGTTTTCTTACGTTTCTATATGTTTCGTTCGTTTTTATCCGTTTTCGTTCGTTTTATACGTTTTTATCCATTTTCATCCGTTTTCTTATGTTTTCATACGGCTTCATCCGTTTTTATACGTTTTTATATGTTTTCATATGTTTTATGCGTTTTAAACATTTTTCGTTTTATCCGTTATTAACCTTTTCTTACATTTCATACATTTTTATACGCTTTTATCCGTTTTATATGTTTTTATGCGCTTTTTATACATTTTGTGCCCTTTTATATATTTTTATACTTTTTGTATGTTTTCGTCCATTTTACACATTTACGTCCATTTTATACATTTTTACATGTATAAAGCGTATAAAACCATTAAAAACGTACAAAACCATATAAGAGCGTATACAAGCGGATAAAATGTATGAAAATGTACATAACGTATAATAGCATAAAAGCATACAAAATGTATAAAAGGTACTAAAGCGTATAAAACATACAAAGCCATATATCTAACATACAAAATCGGATAAAAGCGTAAGAAAAATGGATGAAAGCGATATACAATGAATATAATAATATAAGCGGATGAAAGCATATAAAATTTATGAAAGCGTAAGAAAAACGAATGAAAACATATAAAAAGGATGAAAACGTAAAAATACCATATAGAAACGTATAAAAACGGATAAAAACGGATGAAAACGTATAAAAAAACAAACAAAAACCTATAAAAACGGGCGCAAAAAGAATAAAAATGTATGAAACGTATAAAAACAGACGAAAACGTAAAAAAAATGGTTAAATAGAATTTATTTTGGTATAATTACACGACTGGACGCTTAGTCTAGTGGTTGGGGCACTGTTTTTGGGCGACCAGACCCGAGTTCGAGCCTACTGTTCCTGATGCGTCGGATTGTAACACACTAAGCTTTACAATCCTTCTAGGTAGTGTACCTAACCGTTGTAGTGTAGTATAGGTAAAACACGGGGGATTGGTCATTCTCAAGGGGAATAGTGTTGTGAAGGTTGAAGTGTATGACGAATTAGGTCTAGAGATGTAGGATGATTCTTTTTGTATATTTATATTTTTATATGAAAGCAAGTAAAATCTCGGGGTTTGAAGAGTGGGTTTTTTATACTACTTAATTAAATTAATAATAACTAAATTAAACTAATTGCAAGAAAAATAAATTGGTGAAATCGTATGATGGGAAAAACGTGTTTACTTATATTATCTTTACTCCCTAGTTATATCTTATTAATTAGTCAAATTGTCACGTCCTTGTTTAATTGGCTTTGTATTCGGTATTATCGTAGGGTTGTGCTAAATTCCCTAACTCTATGAATATATAAGTCTCCATTTAAGAAACCCTATATATACAAGTGACAATTAAGTCATCTCCCTAGAATCTTCTAAGATCTACAAGTCGCAAAACCACCAGTGCACTCTAGGGTATAATGCATTTAGTCAGATTTACAAGCTAATAAAAGATTACAGCCAGTTTTCCTACTCCTAACACGAGACAACCAATTAAACAAGATACGACAATTAATAATTAATAACTATGTTTCATTCAATACAAAGAAACACTAAGGGCATGCTTGATTGGTGGTAGTAAAGGGTGAGGAATGAGAAGCATAATCATTCACTATGCTTGATTAAATATAATAGAATGAAGCATTACCAAAAAGCAGGTAATCAACCATTACTCAACAAAATGGGGGTTATGGCATTGCATTCCTTAGTATTCCTATTATCTTTGCCATTGCCATTCTTTGATTTGAACCAAGCGTCCCCTAATAAATCTAGTTGGACATGTTAATGGAAAAAAGAAACACATGTAATCAAACAACACATAGACATATTGAATGATTAAATAGGAATAACTTATCTTTAAATAAACATGAAGTTTGGGGCGTAAAACCCTAAACAAGCTTAGAAATTTGGACTCTAAAGTGTTCCCAAGATACGGGTTTTTATGAATGAAAAATATATATAGGTATCTGAGATGTGGCAGTGTCACTTTGTAGTTATGGCGCCTTATTTCGCCGTCATTAGGGTTTCTTCTTGTGCAAGTTGTCATTGTGGCGTCGCTAAACAGTACCTCGACACCCGTTTTGAGCTGTTTTCGCCGTTGGTGGTGATGCGTCGACTCTCAAGCCTTGTAATATTTCTGAGCCATCACGTGTAAAACATTCATCAAATCTTCATGCCAAAATACAAGTGGCGGGCGTCACGTTGTAGCATGTGACGCAGTCAAATTAGCCCCTTTTAATTTATTTCCAAAAAAATTTACCATTAGTCTTGAGGACTAACAATGCAAATATTTTCTTCTGCGTTAGGAGATAACATATAAATAATTTGCACAATTAGTCCTCATTTTTACTAACGGATGGATGTATGGTGGCTAACTTTACTATTTGAATGATGTTTGTGTGAAAAAAAAAAAAAAAAAAAAAGGACGAGGACAATGGACAATCTACATGGATGTATTTTGGACATTACTCTAAATGTGGGTTAATCGGAGTTTAGTTATAAAATTTTGTTATTTGGCTAAATTTTTAATGTTTTATTTTATTAACGAAGTTTTAATTTTAGTTAAATGTGTTAATTAACTTAAATAAATGGAAAAAAGGATGTAGGGTCCAGGGGTGAATGGTGTTATAAGAGAGAATTGTGTTTTTGTGTTGTGATGAATTCTGGTATTATAGAAAAATGTGTTAATGTGGCAGCATTTTTCCTATAACACGAACGAGACGGCTTGAACGGTACCTTATGCTCTAAAAAGGGTGGTAGGCGAGTATACTTCAAAACAACTTGTCTCAAAACCACTAAATTTTCATCTGCAAATGTATATAAATGATTATTTGCGCATAGCGAGGACGATATATAGTACATTAATCTATGTATATATTTCTTTTATGTGTATATATAAATAGATGTGGAGTAAGTGAGAGTGAAAAAAATTAATGATTTACATTACTCCTTCTATCTCATATTAAATGTCATGTTTGACGTTTTGAAGTATTTATTTTTCTACTTTGACCTAGACCATTTTTTTTGTTATATTACTTGATGCATAATATATGAATAGATTGGGTTTGAAATGTATTTTTTTAAATTCCATCAAGTATTATATAACAAAAATAAAAAATATTAAAGTTAAAGTTGAAAAAAATAAAAAAGTCTAAAAAGAACATTTAATATGAGACAAAAGGAGTATAATTAATTATTTAAATATAATATATTGCTTTGCCTTTTATAAGTACGAGTATTTTAGTCTACCCATTTTTTAACTTTTATGTTTTAAACAAATATGTTTTCTCTTTATATGTAACTAGATGAATACCTGCACAAAGCGATGGTGTATAGCGGCAAATAATTATACTTGCGAACTTGTAGTTCTGGTGTGACTCTTGATGCAACACTTACGGGTTCAATTTATAATAATTACGAGAAAATAGTTTATAGATTATAAACGAAAAATAATAAAAGTTTGAGTATTAAATAATATATATATATATATAATATTCATTTAGTGGTGAATGTTGTTACCATTTTTAATCAATGGTATTATAAGGTTTATACCTTACTTAAATTCAAAAGTCACATTACTCAAATTTAAGTAGTATAATTTATAAGAACTAGATGTACCAGCGCAGCGGCGTGTGATGTCTAGTTTTCGCAAGATTACGTATAAGTTTCTTTCAACAAACATATTTGTAGCATTAGAGAATCGTTTTTGAATAACTACAATTCTGATGTGTGGTTGCATAGCAGCATAAATGTATAGTTTTTAAAAAAATTATGTGGAGTCGATCTAAGTGTGTGAGTATATTTTCTAATAGGATTGTTTTAAGTTATTAAGATTTTTAGTAATAATTGATTCAAGTATTACAAAAAGCAACGGTATTATGTAGTTGGCAATATTATATTGTAGTTTAGAGGTATAGCCAACATGTGTGGCGTTTTTCTTGTTTTGTCATTAATTTAGGGGTGATAACTATTTTTTTACATGTGTAGCGTTTATCATTTGGTGTGTGGCTTTTAAAATTGTAACTTTGCAAATTGGATATCACCATATAAGATTATTTTGTACTATCAATTTGTATAGATATTTATGCATTGTTCAAAGCTACTACGTATTTGTTTGAGGTACAAATAATTATCGCTAAAGATAACAATACTATTTATTTTTGTGATTTTAATAAACTTACATAACATTAGTGATACACTGGACAAATGGCTATAGTGCTATACAATATATATTAACTTTTAAGCGACGATTCATATATCTTTGAGTCCCTTAAATGGTGCAAGAGCAACATTTTTTCAAATAACATTATACAAATGACAAATTACGTGTGTCAAAGCAAAATAAACCAAAAACTACAATTACTTAGTCTCTCCTTTAAAAAAAATTGTCACGGGTTCCACAACTACTTCATCATTTCTCATATAATTTTGTCAAATTTGAAACCGATTTCACCGGGTGGTTCAACCTGGTTGAACCGTTCGATAAAAACAGTCGATTTAAACCGAGTCAAACCGATAGGTTGGGTCGAAAAAATGTCAAATTAAACCGGTCACCCGCAGGGTTTGAAGCGTCACGGGTCAACCCGGTATCGGTTTCAACGGGTCCTATCTGTTGGTTTTGGATGACTTTAATTGGTTAGCCGAGCGGTGGTGACACCGGTTCAGGATTGAACACGTTGGTCGGTCTAGTCCAATTTTCAAAACTATATGTAAATCAACTTTTTAGCTTGTATGAAGCTTTGCCTGTTTTATAAATATGTACAATGTGTATAATAACATTTACTTTTAATTTTAGGGTGTTTAAAAATAACATTAATTAGTGTGTTTAATTATTTTATATTTTGTATTATGTGGTAGCTTCTTTAAATTATACGTTATGAAAATTTTATTGTACTTTTTAGTAAAGGGTGTTTTAATTGGTTGTTTTAATTTGGTAGATATGCTTTTAATTTGTTGTACAATGTGAATAAATTATTGTACTTTTAAGTAATGGGGTGTTTTAATAAGAGTATTAATAATATTATTTATTTCTTTCTCCATTGACCATGTTTTCAACATTCAACTTTCAACATTTTTCACTTTTTTCACTTTGACCATTTTTCCATTTTATATAGTATAGATGTGCTAGAATTAAAAGACAATCGTGTGTTCTTTGATGTGCTTCTTTTATTTATGTAAAGTCAAGCACATAATCTTGATTAACTATGTGTGTTATAATTTAAAAGCAACTATTGCCATTTTTAATTTTACAAAAAAGTAAATAGTAAAGATATGTTTGATTTTTTCATTTATACAAAGGGTATAATAGGAAAACAGCATTACTCAAAAATTAAGAACTTTATGTTTAAGGGATGACATCTATGTTTTATAAGTTGTAAAGATATAAAACAAATATTTAAAGGTGCACCCAATTGAGTCTAATAAAATAAGGTCAATTGCGTATATCCCATTAAAACTTGCATATTTGCATATATACCCAAGACATGCTTAAAATGCATTGTGTCATGCAATAAAAACTTGTATTATGAGAAAATATGCAAGTTTTAAGTTTTAATGGGTATATATGCAATTCCCCCAATAAAATATTGTCAAATGTATTGAGTTCGATCAAGTATAGCTCTAGCTTGCTGTAGTAATCAACAATTTGAGCCAACTCCACTCGACTTAATAACCGGTATCATCTACTTATAATAGAGGAATGAATCTCTCTCCTCATAGTCTTAAAATTAAAACTTACAAAATACAAAGCCTATTGTACAATACATAATGCACTATTAATGATTTTTCTCATTAATCTTAATTTTAAGACTTACAAGTCTTAAAGCTTAATGTACAAAATACAAAGCACTATCAATGTGGTCAAGATATTTAATGTAGTTAATTAATTAACTGGTCAATTAATACAATTAATGCAGTTATTAAAACACCCCTTACACAAGAAATACAAATTATCAAGCATATTGTACAACCAACTTAAACATAATTCATGCATTAAAATGTCACTAATACAAATAATAAAAACATTATACAAATATTGGCCGAGCGAACCTTGGTCCAAATGGGCCCGAGCCCGAGCAGTACGATCCAACAGCACGGGCCAAAGCGGGGTCAAGGAATGGGCGCGGGCCAAGGGCGGGCTCAAGCCCGAAGGCTTGTTAAGCAAACTAGCGAAATTCTTGAATTCCGTAAGTTTAATATAAAAGCGAACATAAAAACTAAAATACATAATTCAGAAATTTTTATTTCAGGGTATCCGCGCCGCAATATGTGCAGGAATCCTGCATTAAATGTCACTAATACAAATAATAAAGCTCATTATATAGATATTCAAGCCGAGCGGTCAAGCGGGCAAAATGGGCTTAAGCCCGGCTGGTCTTGGGCCAAGCGGGCTCGAGCGAGCGGGCATGGGCCAAATAGGCCGGGCCAAGGGCTCGAGCGAACAGCACGGCTAAACTAAATTCTTGATATCAGTAAATTTATTGTCAAAAGGCATAATAAACTAAAATTCATGATTCATTTGGAAAATTTTATTTTGAGTATCATACGTACCAGCGAATGCTATAGTTACAATATTAATGAAGATTAACATTACTGAATTTCATACATTAAACCTCTAGTAAGCTTGCTTATACACGAGGGTAAAAATCCAAAGATAAACAAGCTCGATAATGCTCATGAAGTTTTGAGCCATATATTTTAATTCTCGAGTTTAAGTCGAAGATTTAAGTAAATAGCTAGAACTTCGACGGGGTTTCTTTTAGAGAATTGACATGACTGTGTTCTTGAGTTATAATTTGAAGATAAAAGGAAATAAAACTGATTTATTTATTTATTTATTTATTAATATTTTTTTTGTTGTTACCAAGTCTTTTTTTAAGGAATGAAAAGTAATTTGAGCGGAAAATGAAAATAATTTATTGTAGATAAATAAACACCAAAAATTTGAAGGATAAATAGAAAAAAAATACTGAAATATTTCGTATAAAGATTAATGTAAAAGATTTGACACTTAACAAGTAAAGAATATTTATGTAATTTGAAGAAGTTCATTTCCTCTAACTTTAACTTATTGCTCTCTTTTCTTTATTTTCATTTTTACTTGAGGTAAACATTTTAAGTCTTAGGCTTTTTGACTAAAAAAAATAAAATAAATAAAAGTAAATATTTTAAACCAACCCAATTTTAGAAAGAAATAGTATATTTCATAATCAATCAAATGAGCCTTTTTTTCGACCATTTTCTTTCTTTTTTCTCTTTTTGTAATATTTGATGATACAAATTTTTTTTATTACGCTTTATTTTCTTTATTTTCATTTACTCGATAACACATCTAACTCTAAGAGCATTGAGTATAATGGCGTTAAGTCAATGTTAGACCAACGTGGCACTCTTTTGGCTTGAGACAAAGCCATTTGATTTTACCTCCCCCTTTGTCAAAAAAAAAAAAAAAAAAAAAAGTGAAGGATTTGGCATGCATCAAATGCATTTTTTGTAAATTAATTTTTGTGCATTTGTGTTTTAGTAATTGGTTTGATGGATGAGTCATAAAAGTTTGAGTTTTGTCTTGAGTGACTAAATAAAGAATTTTGAATATGTGAAATTGTGAACAATAAGAGCATTCGCAACAATAACTTGAGTAAAGGTTTAACCTCCTTGTCAATGGCATCAGCCATCGAACTTTAACATTTCATTAACTCACAAAAACACTATCATAACATCCCAAGGTTAAACCTTAACTCATATATTTTCAAATTCAACCCCTAAACTAAAACAAACACTTCATTTATTAAAAAATATATCATTAATTTGAAAACATATTACAATACGAAATTAAAAAAAAAAGTTACAACGAAATAAAAAAGACACTGGAAATTAAACGTTACAACATAAAGGAAATGGCGAGAATACAATCTCTTGGCGAGGTTACAAGTTATATTTTTGATGATTCGGTCTTTTTAGGTCATTGATCAAGCCACGACATTTGGATCTTTGCCATCGGCGTCACTCATCAAAACTTCATCTCTTCCAACATTTTTATTGTTTCATCTTTGATTTCTGGCCCCGATCGCGCTTGGCGTTTCACGTTGATCGATACTCGTTTGCCATAGTTTCGGTGAATTGACTTGACGAGCTCGTTCCTCGGTGCTCGCTCCCCAGTACTTTTCGTGCTCGGATCTTTCTTTCTTGGAAGCCGCGTTTTTTTCCCATGGGACGTGGTTGTTCATCATGACCAAACAAAGCCTCGTTTGTTTGGCTTGGGACATCGCGGTAAATCAACCGGATCCGGCGTATCCCATTTCTTATGCTTACGCAAAACCTCCCAAGCATCATCGGGTGCAAAGCGGCGATTTGTGCTCGTCACGATACATTTGCCGCTTTGTTTCATGACATCCATCTCACTTTCCCCACTTCTTTGTTCGTTGTGCACGTTTGAAAAAACCGTTGAACTTTGTGCAATCACGGTTCAACGTTTTCACTTTCTTGTCATCATATCCTTGTTGCGTCGTTGAAAATTCAGATATATTAAGCTCATTTCGACCCGTATCTAAAAGCGTATCTTTGGGTTGTGCACGACCAGACTATCGGATCTGTACTGCTATGTTAATACAAATAAACCGTAAAAACGTTTATTAATATTTGGCGATCTCTTTGTGTTTTGTTGATAACAAATGTAATGTTATCTTAAGTAAAATTATAAGGATACATGTTATTTTTGTAAAGCATTTACATATAGCCATTTAAATACAAAAATGTAATAATTAAGCATTTGTTGTAATAGTTTATTAGGATGCGTAAAAACCATAACCCATGGACCATAACCCATGGATCTTAAACCCATACCAATGAAGACTTGATACAATGTATACTTAGATACATTGAATCTAGAGAAAACCCATGGACCAACCCATAACCCATGACCCATAACCAAAAACCCATGGGCAAAGAGGAGCGTACCACGGATCCACAGGATTACACTAGCCGGATCCCAAGCGGACGGGATCCGTGGGATCCGTGGAACAGAGGAGAAATTGCCTATAAATAGAAGTCATTTCTTCATTCTAACCCTCTTCTTACTAAATCTCTCATACACTCTCATTCTCTTCTAACATATAGATCACTTGATCTAGAGAGTTGTTCTTCTTTATTTCTATTTGTGATCCTCATATAGGTCCTTCTCTAGGCGAGATCCGAGCATTCTACAAAGTCATCCAATCAAGGGGTCCTTGATTGATTTGTCCTCATTGAATTTCTGTAGCGAATATCTAGTATTTGATATTTCACATATTTGTTGTGTAATAGTTGTGTTGGTTTGGTCCACCGTGCTACGGACTCGGTATCTAGCTTTGTGGAAAAGTGTAAACAACGTTGTGTAGGCTTCTCCGCCAAGTGAAGGAGTTTGTTGACATAGTGCTTGAACTCTCGAGTAGGTGACTCGGGGTCGAGTAGAGGCAAGGAAGGTGTTCTTTTAGCCGAACCACTATAAATCGGTTGTGTCATTTCTATCCCTTAACTTTATCTATTTGCTTGCATTATCATTAGATCTATCCGTTCTCAACATCCATACGATTTCACATAATATCGAATCTAAAAGTTTTTAAAATCAACTAAAAATCGGCAAAACTATTCAACCCCCCCTTCTAGTTTTCCACAAGCTACATAATACCTGGCAAGTAATTCTTCCTCTGATGGTTGCCAACGCCTAGCAACGCAGTCTTCGTCATCATCATCATCGATTGGTTCGGGGTCTTTGGATTTTTTGGACTTTCGTGGGTCTTTGGATTTTTTGGACTTTCGTTTAATACGACATTTGAATTTTTTTGGTGGAGACGTGGGTGTTTGATGGATATCATGTGTTTTAGTTTGTGAATGTTGTGAGTGTTGTGCGAATTGTAGATTTTGAAAGTTGGTGTTTAATGTGTTTTGTTGATTTTGTTGCCAAAACAGAATTTGTTGATGTTATAGGAAAGATCTTGGCTCGACAAGCCTAGTGGGTTGGGAAAAGAGGCGTTGGGTTTGAAGATGAACCAGCGTTAGAGTTTGAAAATGAACACGGGTTTGAGGTATTCCACCCACCACCGAGAAGATTCATGAATGTATCATCGTTGTTGCCTCCCGACATTTTTTTTAGTAATTGGAAGTATAAGATTGAGAGGATTAAGTAGTGGAAGTGTGGAAAAAATGTTGTTTAAGTTGGGTATTTATAGTGGTAAAAATGTTTTTGATTTTTTAAAACTAGCCGTTTGAAACGCGAGGGGGTTATGCCAAATAACGCCCGTTATTGGGCTAGCGTGGGCACTTTAACACCGGCAATGGTACGGGTAATGTCTTGGTTAGCGTGGGTAACGCCGGTTTGGGGTGGGGGTTGTTAACGTTGCGAGTGCTCTAACCGGCGTTATTGGCGTTGGAGGGCTAACAGAGTTCAACTTAAAAAAAATCATTTCAACCCCCTAAACCATTTCAAATAAATTTTCACTTACACCCCCTCAACCTATTCAAATTCAAATTTAAATTATCTTGGTTAATTTTGGGGATAAATTCAAATTAAAATTTGAAATTTAAAAATCAAATATGAGCGGGATTTATTCAAATTCAAAATCAACTCTGCCTATATATACAACTCTACCAGAGTTGTTTAGAACACAAAACACACACAAGTTACACACACAACTCACACACACAAAAAATGTCTCGCAAAGATTTTTCTGAGCAATCCCAAGTCTAGAAAAGTTGCCGGAAACCAGCTTTCCAACTCCAACTCATTCGCTTGGAAACCCGACTTTCCAACTCCAGAAAGAGTTTGAAGTTTACTCAACACCACTGAATCTGCTTTCCGGTTTTCTAACGGAAAATGTATTTTAAACTCTCCACTGTGAATAATCCAATTTTTCCAACTCCACTGTCAACACTCCACAGGTGGATCTTGAAACAACCCAATCGGGTTAAGTGAGGTTTCCCCCGCCAACTTGAAGCGGGACGAAGGAAACTATAGGGAGATTATGGAAGAGCAGGCTGCTCGCCGTGAACAAAGCAAGGAAGTTCAATATCTTCGAGATAACTACTTTGACATCATGGAGTCAAAGCTCTTTAATGGCGAGTTTTATTCTTCTTCAAGTGACGAGGGTTGGGACTCAGATGATTCGTTTTATTAAGTTTTAGTAGTTTTATTGTTACTCAATCTCATTGTAGTTTTAATGTTTAATGTAATTGTGTTTAACATTTAATGTACTTTGTGTTTTAATGTTAAATGTGATATGTTTTTTAATAAATGAAGTGTTTGTTTTAATTTACGGGTTGAAATTGAAAATATCAAATGTTAAAGTTTAACTTGGGATGTTATTGTTGTGGGTGTTTTTTGAGGATGTTATGGTGAAATGTTAAAGTTGATGTGATGCTAACGTGTGCGATTTTAAACTTTAACTTGTGTTATTGTTGTGCATGCTATAAAGAGAAAGGAAAAAAATGATAATGTGAAATACCGTGACTGTCACTTTTTGCCTTTGGTTCACATGCTTGAGCTCTAACTTTTTAACCTTTTAACATCAGTAAAAATTACAGTAAAAACCTAAAACATGGGTCTTCAATCTTCAAAGGGGGAAAACCCCTGTCTTCACTCATCACCATCATCCATAAACCCTAATAATTCCCCAAAAATTCAAACTTTTCAGACACAATGAGAAAAAACATACTCAAAATCTATCACCATTTCCCCAAAAACCCTAATTCACCCCAATTTTCCCGCCATATTTCATTTCACACCACATTCAAGAAACCAATCACCACATCATCTGATGATCAATTTAAAAATCTGATTGATACCCATTTCAATTCACCAAAAACCCATCAAAACCCACAAATCAGATTTCAAAATGGTTCAGATTTGAATGAGCAATTTGAAATCTTGCAGAATTCATTATCTGTGCAGAAAACTGAGCCTTGTGAGTGTTCTGATGCTTTTGTTATTAGTAATGCACTTAATAATGATTATTATATGTTTGATGAAAATACCCTTAAGTTTCTTGCTAAGTTTAGGGATAAATTGAGTGAAAAGCTGGTTATTGATGTGTTGAAAATGGTTAGAAGTAGCGAATTAGGCGTAAAGTTTTTTATTTGGGTAGGTAGGCAAGTAGGGTATAGTCATACGTTAGGTGTTTACGATGCTTTGTTAGATGTAATGCGGTGTGATAAAGATAGGATAGCGGATAGTTTACTTAGGGAGATTAGAGATGATGACGATAAAGAAGTACTTGGAAAGTTGCTTAATGTTTTGGTTAGGAAGAATTGTAAGAATGGGTCGTGGAATGTAGCGATTGAGGAGCTTGGTAGGCTAAAAGAGTTTGGGTATAAAGGTTCTCGGGTGACGTATAATGCTTTGGTTCGAGTGTTTCTTGAAGCGGATAAGTTGGATAGTGCGAGTCTTGTTTATCATGAGATGGTTGATGTGGGTTATAAATTGGATGTACATACGTTAGGTTCTTTTGCATTATAGTTTGTGTAAAGTTGGGAAATGGAGGGAGGCGCTTGAAATGGTGGAGAATGAAAAGTTTGTTAAGGATACTAAGTTATATACGAGAATGATAGGCGGGTTGTGTGAAGGTTCGTATTTTGAAGAGGCTATGGAGTTTTGACGCGTTATGAGGTGTGATGGTTGTTGTCCTAATGTTTTACGGTATAGGACTTTGCTTTGCGGGTGTTTGAATAAAGGGAAGCTGGGTAGATGTAAAATGATTCTTAGTATGATGCTTGCAGAAGGTTGTTACCCGAGTGATAAAATATATATTTCTCTTGTTCATAGTTATTGTAAATCAGGAGACTTTAAGTATGCGTATAAGTTGCTTAAAGAAACTAGAAGATACTGTGTGCGACCCAATCCTGTACTTTATAACATATTTATAGGTGGGATCTGTGGAACGGAGGAAATGCCAGGTGTTGAGAAGTTAGAGTTGGCTGAAATGGCTTATGGTCAAATGCTCGAAGGAGGGTTTGTGTTGAATAAGGTCAATGTTAGTAACTACGCTCAGTGTCTTTGCGAGGCTGGGAAATTTGAGAAAGCGTTTAATGTTATTCGTGAAATGATGACAAAGGGTTTTGTACCTGACACTAGTACGTATAATAAAGTAATTAACTTTATGTGTGATGCTTCCAAAATCGAGAAGGCGTTTTGGTTGTTTAAAGAAATGAAAAAGAATGGTGTTGTTCCAAATGTTCATACGTATACTATGTTGATTGACAGTTTTTGTAAAGCGGGATTAATTCCACAGGCTCGTATTTGGTTTGATGAAATGGTTACAAATGGCTGTGCACCAAATGTGGTCACTTATACTGCTCTTATACATGCTTATCTTAAAGCTAATAAGATAACGGATGCTAATGAGTTATTTGAGATGATGGTATCATGTAATTGCTCTCCTAATGTTGTAACAATCACAGCCATAATCGATGGTTACTGTAAAATCGGTCAAACCGAAAAGGCTTTGCATATATACTCAAGAATGAAAGGTGAAGAATTTCCCGATGTAAATATGTATTTTAATGACAAAGAAAGCAACAATTTGGACCCAAATGTTGTAACATATGGAGCTTTGGTAGACGGTTTGTGCAAAGCGCATAAAGTTGACCAAGCGGTCAAACTTTTGGATGTGATGGTTAGTGAAGGCTGTGAGCCTAATAGTATTGTTTATGATGCTCTTATTGACGGGTTGTTAAAAGATGGGAAGGTAGAGGAAGCAGAAGGCGTGTATACAAGAATGTGTGAAAATGGGTATAATCCAAATATATTTACTTACGGGGCTATGATTGATAGGATGTTTAAGGATAATCGTTTGGATCTAGCTTCGCGGGTATTATCAAATATGCTTAAAAATTCTTGTCCACCTAATGTTGTAATTTATACAGAAATGGTTGACGGGCTTTGTAAAGTGGGGAAGACAGATGAAGCTTATCGGCTCATGGAGATGATGGAGGAAAAAGGGTGTAAGCCGAATGTTGTTACGTATACGGCTATGATTAATGGATATGGAATAGCTGGTAAAGTGGAAAGAAGTCTTGAACTATTTAAGAAAATGAGTAGTAAAAGTTGTGCTCCAAATTATGTCACGTATAGGGTTTTGATTAACCATTGCTGTGCTTCCGGTCTTTTGGATGAAGCTCATTCGCTTTTAGAGGAGATGAAACAGACGTATTGGCCTAAACATATGGCAAGTTATAGAAAAGTTATTGAAGGGTATAATCGTGATTTTTTGAGTAATCTGGGTCTTTTAGATGACGTAAGTGAGTATGATTCGGTACCCTTAATTCCAGTTTATAAAATCTTTTTTGATAGTTTTATAAAGGCGGGAAAGTTGGATGTGGCGTTGGAGCTACATAAAGAGATGAGTTTGTTATCCTCTCAAATGGATAAAGATTTGTATTTTTCGTTGATTGAGAGCCTTTCGGTTTCACATAGGGTTGAGAAAGCTTTTGAGTTATATGCAGATATGATAAGTAAAGGTATTGTTCCTGAATTGAGCGTATTGGTCAACCTGGTCAAAGGTCTTGTTAAAGTTGACCGTTGGGAGGACGCAATGCAACTTTCACAGAGCTTATGTTACATGGTACGCAGTTTTTATTTATTAATTTGGCTTAAAATATTCCAACTATCCAAGAGATTATCTTACATAGCCAAAAAATTTAACCTTATGCTTTCAGATGAATTTCGTAAGACAAATTACGTGTTTACCTGCTGTCATCATTACAGATATTGGATTACCGACGACCACAATAATATTCTTGTTATAACTTGTTTACGGATATTTTAGGTCCTATAGATAATCTAATTTTTCTTTTCTATTTTATCCGTACTTATTTAAAATAAATCTATCTTATTTGAACAGGAAATTCAGTGGCTTCCTTATAACGACACAATTGAAAATAAGTAAGAAGTGCAATTTCCTATCATTGAGCTTGATTGCATATGTAGCCGTGATATGATGTAAGGCTGAAAGGGCCGTTCAAGTCCCCATGTCGGCATGCCAGAAAAAGACGAAGATATGTGCTTATGAGGTTACACTCTTCTACACTATCTCCCTTCATCCTTCGATTGAAGGTCCCACTTAAAATTTAATGGCCTGTTCTGTGTGATGCAGATTTGCGGATTCTGAACTGAATTCGCTGGATGGGCTATGTATGATTTTTGGCCCCAATGATCTCTCAAACGTTCGTTGAGATGTTAAACATTGGCAGAAACCATTTCGACCCCCTATATAGAACTGAGCTCCATATAGGCCAGAGTCATTTACAGGAGCTTCAGTCTGCTGTGTCCTGACTTAGGTTGACCAAGGGGCCGTGTTGCTTGGTCCAATATATAAGGAGGCCCACGTTTGGTCCGAGAATAGAGCTTACTAGACATTGTAGGACTATCTTGCAGAATAGTTACTACAGTACTAATTAAAACTCAAAAGTGTATACCATTGATAAAATGTTTGAGTTATACTATGATTGAGAGAACTTGCAATGTTTGACATTTTTGAACAATTGCGTTTGATATTTTGCTGGTCAATGATCTCACTTTCAAGTCCCCATGCTTAATAGGTTTTTGAGTGTAAAAAATATCATTTTTTTAAAGCTTGTCGGAGTTGCCTTTTTGGCAAAAGCTATGAGCTTTTCGAATTAGCTAACCCAAATGCTCTGTAAAAATATGTAGCCGTCCAAGATTAGTAGATTCCGTCCTTTATATGCTTCGAGAAAAGGGGTCCTGAATCTGATTTGGTCTGGGTCGACTGGTAAGAACAATCCAACCCCAATCATAATTTGGTTAGCCGTGTCAATCCTACTTGCTTATACATAACCCAAACACGTGTCATTTAACCCGTTTATTTGTTAATGAGCTCTATGCTTTAAACGGGTTGGCGCTTTGACAGGCCGAACCATCTAACACATCTTAATTCGAACATGATCTATTTAATAAACGAGTTAAGCGAGTCAATCTAAATTTGACTCAAAACTTATGTACTCTCAACTGTAACTTGTTTACTTTCGTTCATGGACTTGATAATTGCCACACCTAAAGTCTTTTTACCCTATGGACTTGATAATTGTATCTAGCGTTCTCTACAACCTTGTTGAAGTGTAATACCTAATCCGGCTCAAAACTGATTGTCCATATTATTATTTCGATCGTCTCAGTTTAATTATCCACCGCTTACTTAAAATGGATGGGGTATATTCGGTCGAGTTTACTAAAACGTTCTTAACTAAAAGTAAAATTACAAAAATTAAACAAACCCAAAAATAATTGGCCAATGGTTAAAATATTGTTGTTGTTGTCGTTGTCGGGCGGCGTTGGCAGCGGCGTCGTCGCCAGCATCGTCGCCGTTGTTGTTGTATGTTGTTGTTGTTCCTTTTTGATAAATAAGAATTCATTAATTATATAAATACGTTACATCGTGGTTCACCCATACGTTGATTGAGAGTGGAACATAACCATCATAATGTCATACAATGCTCTTCTAGCTAATTCATGAGCCACTTTATTCCCATCATGTAACACAAAGGACCAAGAACAGGAAGCAAATGAGTGACATAATCGTCGTATGTGAAGGAAGATGCCTCTAATCTGCAACAACTCCTTGTTACATGGAAATGCATCGACAAGAATACTCGAGTATGTCTCCAAAATAACCTTTGTGAATCCCTTAGCAAGAGCCACTTGGATAGCCCAAAGAATAGCCTTTGCTTCGACCTCAATAACCGATGTCGCGTAGACTAGATGTTTATTTCCTGCCACTAAAACCAATCCGTTGTGGCACCTCATGACAAAACCAAGTCTTGCAACGCCATTTTCGCTTGATATCCCACCACCAGCATTTATATTTATCACTCAATTAGATGGTGGGGACCAACGTACCTAACATGGAGCATTAGGCGTGACCATATGCGCTTCCAAGTCTACATTTGCTCGAGTAAAGTCATTCAGTATCCCACAAGTCAACCATTTTATCTCATTCAGCCTTATATGTTTTCTCCCATGAGCTTTGGAGTTTCTTGCACACCATATTCGTCACATAACCATCAACATGAGATTTACAATTTCATTTACCCTATCCTTAGTCGTAGTTATTATCTCCTCAATCGATATTTTTGCTAAGATCAATCATATTCATGCTAGCCCATACATCACGAGCCCAATTGAATAGAAAAAGTGCATGCTTTATGTCTTTCATGGGGGCTCTACAATGAACACAACTATTATTTTGAAAAAGGTATGTTGTAACTTAAACCACGTGTTTCTTGTATGCAGATTAACTATATCTGAGAAAGTAGCTAAACTTGTAGCTTTTTTTTATTCCAGATATGTTTGACAAAGATTGTTGTTAGTTTAGAGATTACCATTATAAAGTTAAAACTAGTTAGAGGGTGTTTGTTTAAGCTTATTCATGGGCTTATAAGCTTATTTGTTTCCAGTTTGTATTTCATAAGCTCCTTTTTTTTTTTATCTTATTTTGAAACTTGTGAACTCATATAAGTTTGTTAGACTGGGGGTAATAAGAGTGTCGCGACCGAGTCTTGGACCACCCAAGACGCGTCGGCCTTATTAGAGCTCGTCTTAAGCACGCGTTTTCAACCAACAAAAATGAATACTCGGTTTTGTGGACGACTGAGTCGTGTAGTGCATGTTTTTGTGTGCTTGTTTTGGTGGAGTATATTTGTGTTTAACTGAGGTCTGGTTTGGTGCTAAAGTTGATTGTCTTATTCAGGAGCCGGATTTCAAGTTAAGGGGCGAACGTAAAACGCTAACTACATAGTTCGAAAACATATATCATGACAGGCTAATCTAGACAAACAGGGGCAAAACTAAGGGGTGTTTGGCTAAGCTTATAAGATGGCTTATGAGCTTATTGGCTTATATGTGTTTAATAAGCCTAAAGTAAGTGTTTAGCTAAGATTATATGTAACATAATGGATTTCACTAACACATCATACCATGATCAATATAGGCGTACAATATAAGGTTTTTAGAGAGAGAAAGAGTTAGAGGTTTGGGAACTTAGTGAGAGAAAGTAAAAGTATTATTATGAGCTCCAACCCTCTACCTTGGGAGGTAGAGGGTATTTATAGTATCTTACATAAACGCCTCCTACGGCTGTGGATCGGCATACAGTGGGTAAAGACCTGTCCGTCCTCCACGGTGTTACTTAACTAAATACTAAATAACATAACTTGACTACGACTACGAGCTTTCTAAAAAATACATATACTTGAGGTGACCGATACTTTAACTAACGGATTTTCTAATTCCTAACAATCTCCCCTAAGGGAGGTCACCTCAATTTACATTGAATTCAAACAAATATTACATATTGATTGTTCTTGGATTCTTGATTAAGTACTTTTCTCAAGAGATCGTAGTCTTTTGATTCTTCATGTTCCGCATGTTTTGTTGTCTCAGGTGGAGGTCTTTAAGTGATCCACGGGATGATAAGACTGAGTCGGCTTTGAGATCATCAACTAACATAAATCTATGACTCATCCATTGTTGTGTTGCCATAATGTGAAGTTGTGACTTTTGGACCGACATGCTCACATTTTGGATCATGATATCTTCTCATCAGAGTTGCGGAAGCTTTTGTTGATTCATGATATTTGTAGCAGCGTAGCAGAAGCATGGAGTGAACATATCAGAGTCGTTGATGCACTTATCATGATTTCTTTAGAAATGAATGTGTTGTGTGAGCATGTGGCTATGGATTGACCTATCCATTCTGACTAGCTGAAACGCGCGCATTCGCATACAACAGCTTAGCAATAAAGCGCACGAAAGTGTCTTTGATCACTTTTGTTGAATTGAGGTACACGCCCACGGTTCCCCGTTGATCAGTACAAGTACGCCGCGGATCGTATAATTCGAGGAATCTCCTTGACAGGGTTTCGCAGCTGCTCTAGCCGTTCTCAAACCGAACGTCTCAAAGAAGACAACACGGGGTGAGTGAACCAAATAATTTGAGATTCACTGATTTGATGAAAAGAGATTTGAAAAACAATCGAGTACTGCTCAATAAAGTATTTTTGCAATACAACGAGGGTTTTTGAGAAAATCAATTATCAATCATAAACACCTTTTATATTTGAAATATTAATACACGGTCGATGTGCTAAAGAAAAGAATTTTTAAGCACAACGACCGGTTTTTCAAAGGTATCTGTCAATCCATAACCTGAACCGTGGATTGATTCATAATTTTGAATCGCCCCATTGTTTCGTTCAGGTTGTCACATGGTTGAAGTATTGGATAGATCTCACATGCCACCTACCAAGAGCTTGTTTGATGTTGGCTCTAGAAGGCTTTCCATCTTCATTGTAAATATGTTAGTATATCACTGATGTTCCGCAATACCACAAGGATAATGCGTAGGACTCTTAAGATATAATCTCTCTTCCACATTGTGTAAAAAAGAGAGTCTTCATTGATAGTGTCCTAAAGAGATTTATTGATGATCTCGTGGCTCTAGACTCAATTATGCACATTTGGTTCCTATGCCGGAGACTAGGAAGAGGGTCTCCTTTTTCAATATCAATAATCTCTAAGAGAAAGTCGATAGATTATGTAGGTTCCCGTGTGAATGAAACAAGTCCCTTTTAAGAGAAACTTGAGTAGCTTGGGAAGTTGTAGTGCAGAGCGCCACCGGGTCCATGACGCCTTGTCTTCAATACCAGTGTTACCTTAGTAACAACCAGGAGCATATGTATTGAACCCGGTTTCTGCCCTAAGGTTGAATAATTGGAGGGCTATTTATTTTCACCCTTTTCTCATTCAATTCTTTTCATTCTTCAACCCCTTCAAGCTTACGAGACCTCATAACTAGAACCTTGTTGGGTTTATTCTAGTTCTAGCTCTTTCTCAGTCCGCACTCTTCCCATATCTCACTTTTCTCCTTTTTTCATCATACCTAAGGACTCTACACTATCTAGTGGATTGTCCCGGTAGATCCCTCCGCTCTGGCGGATCGTGGGAACGAATACCTAACCTAATCATTCTTATAACTCCATACATAAAGTAAATTTGGTCGGTCTATTTGGTATTGTTCATCCGCAATTGGAACCAATTGAAAACCATTTGAAAATCAATCCAGATACTTGTGATATATATCAAAGCATTTTGTACCTGAATTGTTTTTGATATTTTTAGAAAAAGAGCTCCCCTCAACATGTGCATCATGTATTTGAAATCGTTTTGACACACGGAGGCAAGAGGAAGGATTCACTTCTTTGATTACCATTTTCTAAAAGATATCAACATCACTTTCCTGATCAAGTTTAGTATTTTTCATACTTTGTTAAGGATAATTTTGGAAAGGATGTGGTTTTCAAAAAGGTGCTCCCCATCAATATGTGCATAGAGATTTGAAAGTGTTTTGCACATATTAGGAAAAGTCTGCACATTGAAACAAATCAATCACGTTTCAATCCTTTTTTATTTGAAATAGATGCTCCCCCTCAACATGTGCATGGAAAAATTAAAATCGTTTGGCACATGTGGGGAGGAGAGCTTGTAAATCATTATAAAACCATTTATCGAATTATCAGTTTAAATCCAATTTAAATCACAAATTCTCCCCGATCACAATTTTCAAATCATTTGAGATTTGTGATCTCTGTAGATTTAAATTGATTTTGAAAGCTTTTGAGAAGAATTGTGACTTGCTTATGAAAACATTTAACCGATAAGGATCAAAGTTGAGACTTTAAACTCCAAAAACATGCTTGAGTATCTTTTGAAAACATGACATAAACATTGGTCCGAACCGGTTGTATGACAAATAACCTTTTGATTTAAATGAAATCATTCTCCCCTCAATCAATGACATAAGTTGTTGATTGAGAGATAGAGATTTTGACCAATGTCAAGCCCAGATGATTTTGAAAAAAAATTGAGACCGAGTTATTTTTATTAGTTTTCATAAAGATAACAAATATTTTTCAGAAGAATCATTAGAATGAGAAATATTTGTGAGGGAAACATTTGTATTTTTAGTGACAAACATTTGTTTTTAGAATCAGAGCATGAGATGGAAAAATAAGATAAAGCATGGCTCTGTACTTTATTTAAAAAACGGGTTATAGACTGAAATGACTATAAGCCTTTGTTTTACTTTCTCTCAATTTTTTTTTATATTTATATATATATACACATTCGAACAACATCTAAAGACCCGTGTCACTCTTTGAATGACAGCACAAAGACCGTAGATATTATCGAAACAAGAAAAACATGACAAAATGACAATCTTTTTGAAAATTTCGAAAGTTTTTTATTTTTCTATTTGCTTTTTGTTGGTTTTGTAATTTTGTATTTTGTTTTTGAATAACTATATATACCTCCGTCCATAGTAATTGTCCACTTTGACTTTTCTAAGTGTTTTTTGTTAAACTTTGACCATAAATATTTTTACTTGTGGAATATAATATTTGATGAAAAATATATGAATAAATTGGGGTTTAAATGTATTTTCATTTGGTATAATTTTCATCAAGTATTACATAACACAAATAAATATATTAGTGGTCAAAGTTGAACAAGAAAGACTCAAAAAAGTCAAAATGGACAATTATTATGGGACGGAGGGAGTACAAGATATGGATGAAGAAAAACCTTTTACTCCTCTTCTTCCTCTTGAAGACGTTTAAGTGTTTCCGGTTGTAGACTCTTTAGACCAAGTCTTGGGAGGATAAACTCAAAACGTTCTCTAGGAAGAGCTTTGGTGAAGATGTCTGCTAACTGGTATTCAGTCCTCACAAAATAAAGTTCCACCACACCGTTTTCCACTTGCTCCCTAATGAAATGATGTCGAATGTCGATGTGCTTTGCTCTTGAGTGTTGTACGTTGTTGCATGAGAGAGCAATGACACTTTTGTTATCACAATACAGAGGGATTTTGTTGAATTCAAAGCCATAGTCAGATAATTGGGATCTCATCCATAGGATTTAAGCACAACAAGATGACATGGCTATGTATTCAGCCTCTGTAGAGGATATAGAAGTACTCATTTGTTTCTTAGAAGACCAGCTCACAAGCTTATCACCTAAAAACTGAGCACCTCCTAACGTGCTTCTACGTGTATCTTGACATCTTGCATGATCAAGATCTGATAGGTCGTTAGTGACATACCGGTGTCCTTCGGTACCAAAGTCCCATATTGATGGTTCCTTGGAGATACCGAAAGACCCGCTTAACCGCTTCAAGGTGCTTTTGGTAGGCTTAGCCGGTATCTAGCACACATGCATACAAATGAACAGAATATCCGGTCATCGTGTGAGGTACATTAGAGATCCAATCATACTACGATATTTCGTTTGATCTACCATGATCCCTGAGTGGTCCTCATCCGGTTTAGTACGCTCTATCATGGGAGTGTCAACAGGGTCACAAGAATCAAATCCAAATTTCTTTAAAATCTCATTTGCATATTTAGATTGATTTATAAAAATGCCTCCGGGACTTTGTGAAATTTGTAATCCCAAGAAAAATGACATTTGTCCCATCATTGACATTTGAAATTTGGAGCCCATCTCCTTAGAAAAAAGGTCACATTCATTGGGGTCAGTCAAGGCAAAAATAATATCATCAACATAAATTTGAACGTGAATTAAATGTTTGCCTGACTTTCTGGTGAACAATGTCGGATCAACTACTCCTTTGTGAATCTAGTAGATAGAAGAAACTTTGATAGCGTATCATACCATGCCCTGGAGCTTGCTTCAAACCGTAAAGAGCTTTCTTCAAACGATAGACGTGAGTAGGATGCTCAGATTCACAAAACCTTCAGTTGGTCGACGATACGACTTTTTTAAGATCTCCGTTAAGAAAAGTTGTCTTTACATCCATCTGATAGACTACCATGTTCTTACTTGCGATTAGCCAAGAAGATTCGATTGCCTCGACGAGCAACAGCAAATGATTCTTCAAAGTCAATACCCTCCTCTTGACGGAATCCTTTTGCAACCAATCGAGCCTTGTTCTTTAATACATCACCATGCTCATCAAGTTTTACTTTGAAGATCCACTTTAAAGAAATGATCATAGCACGTCAGAGCGGTACTAATTCCCATACAACAAGTCGATCAAACTCATGAATTTCTTCTTGCATGGCATTGAACCAATTGTCTTCATTCATGGCAGTTTTAACGTCTTTTGGTTCGACCTTGGATAGTACGGGGTTGAAGAAGCACCATAAGGCATCGGTTGCAAGTTGTTTACGAGTGGATACTGGACGAGAGGGATTTCCAATGATGTTGTCCAATGGATGATCATGTGTCCATTTTCTAAGGTGTTCGTGTGGTTGTTGTTGAGGAACTGAAGTAGCAGAGTCGATTTCTCCCGATGAAGATGGTTCTGATGATGATTCAGGAGCAAATATGTTTTCAAAGGGGGCATCTTCAGGAGTAGCAAAGGGATTATCTCCATCATAGGTTCCAGACACAATTCCATGATGTACACTCGATGATTGATGATTTTTTGATGAGATAGAGTGATCAGCGGCAGGCGCTTCTTGACTTAATGGCATAGAAACTGAAGGGTTAGCTTCATTGACAGGGATAGGAACAACCTCTGTTGATGGAATTCACAGATTATCAGCAATTGGCTCATAGTGTTCATCAAACATTGGATCAAACAATTTCTTCAAATCATCTTCCGAAGGAGGTACATAAGGAGTTGCTGGTGAGGGATTTATTACAAGAGTAGAACTGATGGGACTACTTGATGAAGGTTGTGATGCGGGTCCAGAACTGGGTTGTCCTGGAGCCATTTTACCGGACAGCTCATCGAACGTAACGTGAATTGTTTCCATGATATTTTGGGTTCTGTTGTTGTAGATTCGATATCCTTTTCTGCTTGGTGCATATCCTACAAATACTCCAATGTCCGCTTTAGCTTTGAGTTTGCCTAAGTTTTGACCCTCATTAGTCGGATAACACAATGCACCAAACACAAGAAGGAATGAAAGATTAGGTTTTCGATTGTGGACAAGTTCATATGGAGTTTTTCCATGAGATGTATGAATTAGGGATCGATTTTGAGTGTAGCATGCAGTGGCAATGGCTTTAGCCCAGAGAAACATTGGAACCTTTGAGTAAATCAGCATTGTCCTTGCGGCTTCCACAAGAGTTCGATTTCGTCTTTCAACTACACCGTTCTGTTGAGGAGTTTGTGGAACACTTCTTTGATGACTGATTTCAACACTTTCATAAAACTCACTAAGTTCTTTGTTAACAAACTCAGTTCCATTGTCTGTTCGGATGATTCAGACAGTTTTGTTAAGACGAACCTGCAGCTGTTTGATAAGTTTGATGACGATATATGGAGTTTCATCCTTTGCCCTTAAGAACTTAACCCAAGTAAATCGAGAGCAATCATCAACCACAACTAACACATATTTCTTCCCAAAAATATTTTGCACTCTCATGGGTCCACATAAATCCATGTAAATGGTATGACGAACTTCCATAACTAAGTTTGTAGGTTTGGGTTTGTGGGCATACTTCTTGCTTTTTCCCAATTGGCATGCTGAACAAAGATGATCCTTTTCATACTTTAGTCTAGGTAATCCTATAACTAAGTCCTTTCTGGAAAGATCATTTATGGTACCAAAGTTCAAGTGATCGAGACGACGATGCCATAACCATGACTTTGTTTTCGAAGCCTTTGACAACAAGAAGATTGGGGAAGACTTCATCATGTCTTCGATAAAGATGGTGTATAGATTTGAACCCCGTGTTCCTCTTAAGAGTTCCACACCATCAAGTTCTCTGACGAAACAAGTATGTTTTCTAAAAGCCACCTTTAGATCAGAATCACAGAATTGTCCAACAGAAAACAGATTATGACCAAGACCTTCTACATAATATACCCTGAAGATTACACTATTACCAACAACATAGTCTCCATAACCCATAATTGCACCGAAATGATCATTCCTGAATCTAACAGTCCCGATAAATTTACTCACGAAGTTCATGAGCAGCGACCGGTCTCGGTCATATGCTTGGAACAAACGAGTCCAGTGTACCACGAATGATTTGAACGATCTGCAGTTGAACACGGACAAGAATGGATAACTGGATAATTGGGATCCCCATGCAAGAATGGGTTCCACTTGGTTAGTAATGATGATTGGAACACCCACATCGGCGTAAACAATGAAATCATTAGGGTTAGATGCTGTGCTAGTTTGTGAATTAGACCTATTCAAAGTATGTTCACTTCTTAAAGCAATAGTTCTACCAGTAGGCATCCATTTCCTAATGGGCATTGGTCTAGATAATCTAGGGCACAACTCATTAAGATTAAATTTCCGTCCCAGTTGGTATCCACGATAACCTACATTACTGAGTTTTCTTCCCGTGGGTTTCCAATTTTCTATCCTTCTTCCACCATTGCTTTTTAGTCCTCTTAACATGTTTGATGGCATTCACAGTTTTAACTGGATTTTTAGCAACATTAATCACATCATTCATACCACATAGATGATTAGTAAAATAAACCAAGCAATCATCATTACATGTTTTGCCAAAAGTAGCAGAATTCGCATTAATTACAGCACGCTTAGGGCTAACACTAGAATGAACACGATTCGTTTTATTCAACATAGTTTCATTCTTCCTAAGGTGATCTTCTACTTTCTTCCACAGAACATTCCTAGCTTGCAAGGTCCTATCATTCTTTGTGTTGCCTTGAGGCTTTGACCTGCTTGCTTTAGTGTTACTTTTACTCCTCAGAGGGAATTGGAACATTAGTTGGTATTGCTACTTTTTGCTTTTCGTGTTTAGAAGTGCTAGGATCTGAACTTCTTGAGGGTACATTGAAGCTTACATGCTTAATTTTAGGGACTGAGTGAGGCATATCAAGATTGGCATTCTTAGAATCAGGCATAGAACAAGGCACAACTATTTTATCCTTCTTACCAACAGTTTTCGGGCATGTTGCTCTTAAGAATTCTAAAAGTTCTTGAGATCGTTTGGCCTGAATGCAAGCAAACCTAATTTCACTATCAATTGGCTTATTTATGAAATCCTCTTCTACAATCTCACGGAGACATTCTAGACTATCCTTAATGTGAGCAAAATAGTTATGAAACACAAGTTCGTTATTTTTTAGATGTGGAGGAATGTATTTAACAGTCACAGTATATTTAGAGTCAGCAGACGACTTTGATGCAACATTCTCATTAAAGACAAGTGGCATTTTTCCTTTTTCATGTTTCCTCAGATTCTCAATTTCCTTTTGTAAAGCAGTTATTTTTTCGTTGTTTTTGTCATGAGTGACTTTCATTGAATCATATAACTCTTTAAAGTGTAGTTTAACCTTTTCATTTTCTTCCAGAAAACTCTCATTTTCCTTTTGTAAAACATTAACGAGGTTTTGAAGATGAAACGTTTGAGAAAATTGAGAATCTAAAGGTGGAGGCATTTGGGTGCCATTCACATTATTCCTTTCTCCCTTCAACTGTGAGATTTGGGCTCTCAATTTTCTGATCGTGTTACAATGAGCTTGAATTTGTTCATCACGTTTGTTTATTTCAAAAACTGCATCAAATTCAGGAGCATCTGAGGATGTCTTGATATTTGAGGTTTTAACATTTTCTTTAAGATGTTGGTATTTTAGTTGTAAATTAAAATGTTCCACTTCCAATTTAGAAAAATGTTTGACCAAGTTATCATGATCATCCTTTTCAATTTTATCATGCAGTTTTGAATTTGTTGTTTCAAGCTCAATGACACGATCATGGGAGACTTTCAAAGCAACAGATAATTCATGAAATTGAGAAGCAATAATAGAATGCTTAGTAACAAAGATAAAACACATCTTGAGCCACACAACTCAAAACTAAGTTCTCATTTAAGATATGCAGGTTTTTCCTTTCAATTTCATTATATTTGAGTTCCCGTTCATAGTCATTTACCTCAACAATCATTGCATCAAATTCCTTTTCCATTTCTTTAACGTCCGAGTTTATTCCTTTTTGAAGACTTTCAAATTGACCTTTTAATTATTTAAAGAAAGGCATGACCTCAATTAAATAGCATTCCTTAGTTTGCTCAAAACCCCTTTCCCTTTCAGTTATCCCAGTGGGTGTGATCATTTTCTTACACGTTTTCTCAAAGTCAACAAATAGTTTGTAAACTACATGAAGGCTGATTAAGGTCTTGCTATTGGTGGGAAGATTCCTAGGCACTAAATGCATTGGTGTATTTGGAGGATACAAAGTGGCTGGGGGAAATTTCCTGCAAGGGGGATTCCTAGCAATAAGATTATCTGCCTTTTGCTTATCTATATCTTTCTTCCAGAAAATTTGTTCTGGGGTTAATTGTGTTTGAGGCTTAAACATGTTCAGGGAGATCCAATTTTCTTTTGTGTAATCATGGGGTTTAATCATTATGTTTTTCTTTTTACACTCGGGATCTTTTAGCTTCTCATCCATTTTCTCCTTAGAGGTATCTTCTAATTTTTTATCCTCTTCCGTGCTCCCAATACATGATGGTGTTTGCCTAGGCTTGAGAATCTCATTACCATCATAAATTACCATTTGTGCAGCTTTAGCAACCTTTCCATACCTAGGATTGGGTACTTCTACAAGGGGAATGCTATGCTTATCGCTTAAGACTCTATGCTTAGTGATCATGTGAGCAGTCTAAATGGTATTCCCTTGTACGTACAATTTATTTTCAAGCTTGTTTTTCAAAGTTTTTAGATTGGAAAAGTCATTCAAAAGTTTTGATTCCTTAGCATTGAATTCTTGTTTAAGCACTTTAACATTATCTTGGAGTTCTTGTTTTTACTTAACAGTTTTAGAAAGCTTTTCTTGTAAGGAGTTTAACTCTTGTTTTAACACTTCTTCTCTAAAATTACTTTTTCTAATAATTGTACGAATTTGGTCATCCATTTCCTGCTCACGGGTGGTTAACTCAAACTTAGAGCGTTGTTCATAAATGGCAACTTGTTCTTTATAGGCATTCAGTTCAGAGATAACAGAATCATCAGGAGCATATTTAGTGTATTCATCGAAAGCATAATCAACATTGACTGCAGATGATACATTACTTGGTACAGTTTCACTTTCATCTTGCTCCACATATTGATCATATGGGACAACATTGCTATTGGTCTTATTTTCACTATCTGATTCAGAGATTTCAGTTGGTTGTACTTTGTATTGTATCTTTTGCGCATCAATCTCATCATATAATTTTAATACCTCAGAGATGATTGATGCCTTGGAGGAACTGGCCTGTTGTGGTGAAGTAGCCTTAGGAGACACCATTGGTGAAATGCTAGCCATGAAGATGGTCCGGTAGTTGGTTCATCATCAACATCCGAGTCATATGCATCACAATCACTACTTGAAATGCATTTGGATGATTCCGTCCCATGCCCTGACCGCTTCATCCACATCAAGATCATATGTCTTGGCATTTCCCTTAGCAAGGAACAACAACTCTTCCTCATCCAAGACCGCTCCATTGTCCCGAGCTTGCACTAGCAAAGATCTTGTCCCCTGAAGTACTCTACATTTTGAGGGCGCTTTGGAGATGTGCGCCTTGCAATGTGTCCTTCACCACCACAGTTGTAGCACTTGATTGGCTTTACTTGTCCTTGATTGGCATTCCTTCCACGATTCTGATTAGCCACATACCCTCCACCAACTCCACCTCATCCTTGTTCATACTGCCTTCCTTGAACTGGTTGCACCATAACCTTCCCATCTCTGACGGTAGCTTGATTCTCGTGGATTGGATGCGCTTCGAGGTTATTGTTGGTGTGTGGGAGAGAGTTCAGATTTTGACTGACCATGAGAGATAGTTGATTGATGAAGTTTTCCATGATGGTGTTTGAATCAGGAGGCTTGTATGATGGATCTGGAATGAGCTTGTAGTTACCATTTCCGCTGGTATGACTTGAGAGGCTTTGGTGGTAATTCCAACATTGGTGTAGAATGTCTGTTGAATCATTTGACTAACTTGCTTCTCCCTGCTTAGATTTGAATCGATCAAGAATCATTCGTTCAAACATAGCATGTCTCTCATTCTTAAGCAGGAAGGCATACAGTTGCTCATAGTTGGTGTTTTTTAATCCTTTGGTTAGCTTCACAGAGGTGACAAATTTGTGACATTCGGGATTCATGTTGTTCACAAACTTTGAGTTCAGCTGAATATTTGGCATGGTCATTTTGATATTCCTCATGTCATTCACAAGCTTGTGGAATCTCACGTAATATTCATAGACACTTTCTTCTGGTTTCATCTTAAAGTGCTCAAATTCATCATACAGTTGTGATTCTCTGTCTTCCTTGGTTAATTCAGAACCCGAGAGAAGCACCTTGAAATTGTCCCATACTGCCTTAGCTTCAGTGTTGTGATTGATCAGCTTGTAAATGTCCTTAGGTAAGCCCTGAAGTATGATGTTAGAAGCCCTGATGTTTGCATCGTATCTCTTCTTCTGCTTATCAGTCAGTTCATCATACATTTTAGGTCTGTCCAGTCCTAATATCATCGTGCCATCAGCAGCAGTATCGAGTATGTCTCTGTGTTGGAATCACTCCTAATCTAGAATTCAAGTGTTAGTAATTAATATGTAATAGTTAGCTTAATATGGCTTTTATGTTAGTATTCATGCCAAGGCTTATGTAGAAAGCCCATGAGCCTTGGCCCAAGTCCAATAAGGAAAGGAAGGGACTAGGAGTGTTGCCCTAGCTCCCTCTCCTATAAATACCTTTGTAATACCCTCACTTGAGGGTTGGTTGTTCATTTTATCACTTCACCTTACGCATAACCTTTCTATTATTCTTATACATGTGCTTGTGATTGTGTTCATCCGATCTCTTCTTATCTCTTTCTTATATTGATGCTTGTGTTACTAATATGGTGACCTAACAGTGGTATCATTCGCCAAATAGTTGGGTGAACGTATTGTTTTTGAAGTAAGTTTTGGTCTTACGCGTAAAGCATACGGTTCCAAACTTGGTCACGCTTAAAAACTCATTTTTTACACTTTTCAATCTAAGATTCTTGTACTTTCAACGTTTTAAGGTGTTAAAATATCTGTTTTTGGCAAAAAGTTTCAACCTTTACGCGTAGATAATTGTTTTTAAGCTTGGTTTTATACGTGGGTGTATATCTACGCATAAGGTGTTTAGAAGTTTTGGATCATCAAGTTTCACACTTTTGTATTATTTTGGTGATATTAAAGCTATTTCATCACAAAAATCTGGTTTGGAAACATCAGGTTGACGAAATCGTTTTGGCTATTTTTACGCGTAAGAAAACCCTAATCTACGCGTAACTCATCCTTGGTTTGATCTTCGCCAGGATTACTCGGTGTTTTTCTTGCTTGGATAAGCCCGAAAACACTTCGACTTGGATATATTTTGCAATCGTGATAGTGTAAAAGATCTTTTGAGCAAAACCCTAATTTTACGCATAAGCTTAAGCTTACGCGCAGAACTCGTTACGCATAAGATTATTCTTACGCCTAAGCTCGTCTTTACGCATAAGTTAATCCTACGCCTAAGTTTTCTACGCTTAACTTTCGCTTACGCATAACTTTATGCTTTTCTCATTTCTTACGCATAAGCTAATCCTACGCGTAACTATTGTTGTTACGCGTATCTTTGGTGTTTTTACGCATAAGTGTTACTTTGCCTTTACGTGATTTCTACGCCTAAGGATACTTCATCAAAAACGGTTCATTCGACTACAAAGATCCATTTAACAACAAAAGTTTTCAACATGTCACAACCACCATACTCTAGCTATTTTCCTTACACTTATAATCAACAACAACAACAACAACTAAGTCCACAACATCAACAATTTAATCATCAACAACAAATTTATCAACAACAATTTAATCAACAACATACTCCACAACTTGGAGCAATTCCACAACCTCAAATGGTTCAACCACCACCTAGTCTTCAAGTACAACCTTACACAAACTTCTACAATCAACATCCATCCAGGAGTACTATGAAGGAACCGACATGGTTTGGCAAGATGTGTGAAGCCTTAAGTAGCCAACAATCAATTCATGAAGCTGGCTCACTTGATAGACCTCCAATGCTCACTCCCGGTAATTATGATCAATGGGTGATAAGGTTCTTTAGGTTTTGTGATCTAAAGAAGCCACATGGAAAGTTCTTAAAGAAGGTCATTATGGAAGGTCCATTTTAGATGCCTACTGTTGTCACACCCGCAGATCCTAATGCCAATCCACCAAGAGATGATGTCACCAACATTGCAACTGTCTCAGACCTCACAGAAAACCATGAAAAAGGATAATGTCAACATTGCAACTGTCTCAGACCTCACAGATAATGTCAATTTTTTCAAAACTCAAGAAAGCCGTGAAAAAGGATTTGAAGCCGCTTTTGCTAAATCTCATCAAAACGAACAATCTTTAGAACGACAGATGCGTGATCTAGCCGCTTCGAAGAATGCTTTGTTGTCTCAAATAGAACAACTGAAACATGAACATAAACAGCAAATTAACGCTCTTACCTTGGAAACTCAAAAAGCTAAGGCTGAGTTGTTAACTTGTCAAAAACAGTTCTCTGAGTACAAAAAGCATTCCACGAAACGAATAGATAACTATCTTGAAGAAATTGTCGACTTACAAAACAAAATCAAAGAGTTTCGAAATTTTGTTTATAAACATGGTGAATCAATCACAACGATTCAAAAGTTTACTATCAAACCAAATCCAAATGGATATGGACCGAATCTTGCTGATTACAAACCTAAGTTTTTACACAGAGCATTCAAACCAAATCCTGAAGTTTACAGCGTAGAACATAGAATTGATGATTCAATTATGACTGTTGTTGAATATAATCGCATGGAGGAATTAGATGCCGATGACGAGAGTCGGTCAAAATGGAAAATGTCGTTTATAACAAACCATTTAACTATTCAAAAGCCGTAACTTTTGTCACACAACAAGATACTTCTAACAAACCTTTGGTTATCACACCAGCCAGTTAGTCTCCAACACAATGGTGCACAAATTAATGGTCCTTTACCTTCACTTAGTGAAGTAAAACTAAAGCCGAAAGTTATCACGTTATCAAATATTTTGACACTTTCTTATCTGACCTCAAAATTTTGGAACGTGAGATTGAATTTCATTCTGAAATAAAAGTTCAACATTTTCAATCGCCAATGGCGCGAGAAAATAGAGATATTCTTCAGAAAAGAATTTTACCCCATTGCAAAAATTTGAAAACTTGTGCACTATATTGGGAAAGGGATTTTCACAAGGAACTTGGTCTCATGAAAACAGTTTTCGAGAAAACAGAAACATCGATTTCAAATACTAAAAGTAAAAAGAAACGGTTGAGAAAAGATGTTGATCGACTCTTGACAGCTGTTATCTGTGTTGATATCAATAATCTTGTGTTATTACAATCTGTTGCATATGCATCTGATCATATCTCTGTTGATTCTGTTGATATTGTTGTGAATACGATACGATGCATCGATCGAGTCTTTAAAAGTTTAAAATGAACGACTGTTAAACGAGCTTTCAAATTCAAAACGTCGTCTTCAATGGTGTCAAAAAGATTGTCAAAATCGTGAACTTGCTTTGCAAAACAAAATCAATTAGTTGCAATCCAAAACGTTTAATCCAAAAATTGAGCAACTGGATGATCAAAACGCGTCTTTGTAATGTCAAATCTCAAAATATGAACAAGAACTTGTAAAAGTGAAAAAGGAATATGGTGTCATATTTGATTTACTCAAACAGACTCGTGATGAAGCATCAAACGAACTTGATCATTATCTTGCACACACTAAAGAAGTCATGAATTTTGCCGAAATCTTCGCTTCGTAAAATCAAGATTTGGTGCACACTATCATTAAGTTAAAGGAAATGTTAGGAAAGTATGAACAAGTTCAGCCTAGCATCATTAAGAAAATTGCACCTGTAACACTCAAGAAAGCGTGAACACGAATGCCTACTGATAAACCACAAGATACTAATGTGCTTCCCTCTACTGAAACAAGAATAGTTGCCTCTTTTCCAAATGTCCGCACTTCACGTTCTAGGAGCAATACAAGGAAGAATTGGAAGTTGCGACTTAAGAAAAGAACAATAAAGAATGTCAAGTAGAAGAACACCCTAGGACTTTGAATAAGACTCAGTTGCACCCACTTTAGATATTGGCCCGACACATGTAATGGAAAAAGTGTTGTAACGAATGCCAAACCTTTAAGTACTTTTGATATTCAGTCTGATGCTTCTTGTGTTATTTGTCGTAAAAGTATGCTTTCGATTGTCATGAAAATGTGTTGCTAGAGCTATCTTGTCTCGTTTAAGGAATCCTAAGACTCGGAATACCTCTAGGCCCACTACTGCTTCTAAGTCTGTGCTTGGTAACCGCCCTCTTTAGATTCTAAGAAACGCATTGAAGTCCCTGTAGCTCCAGTATCACCTCCAAGGACTGTAGTACCACCTAGTGCATTCACTAAGACTAAAGCAAATACTAGTTGGAGATGGCGGAAATGGTTACATAATACACTAGGATTTAAATGGATGCCTAAAATCATTGATGTGTGTATTTCTACATCTACCTCTAACATAACTGCTTCGGAACCCTCTAACTCTTTGGGTTCCACATCTACTTCTATTCCATCTGTGTTGTCTGTGTGTAATGCAGGTGATACAGATCATCCTTTGGATTGTTGATAGCGGATGTTCCCGACACATGATAGGCAATCTCAAACTGTTATCAAACTTTATTGCAAAGTTCATTGGCACTTTCAGATTCGGGAATGATCACTTCGCAACTATCATGGGCTACGGAGATTATATCAATGGCAATATCGAAATTAGCAGGGTTTATTATGTGGAAGGCCTCGGTCATAATCTCTTTTCAGTCGGTCAATTCTGTGATGGAGATTTGGAAGTTGCCTTTCGGGAGAAAACTTGTTTCATTCGTGATCTACAAGGAAACGATCTTATGTCTGGCTCTCGCAATTCTAGTCTGTACACAATCTCAATGCAAGACATGGTTGCTTCATCTCCCATCTGTCTACTCTCAAAGGCTACATCTACAAAATCTTGGCTATGGCACCGCCGTCTCTCACATCTAAACTTTCAAACCATCACCAACCTTGCTCGACACAAACTTGTTGAAGGTCTCCCCGAGATTCTGGTATTCTAAAGATCACCTATGCTCAGCTTGTGAACAAGGGAAAAGCACTCGTGCTCATTTTTCTTCAAAGGTGGAACACGGCTCTCAGCATGTGCTTCATCTTCTTCACATGGATTTGTGTGGCCCGATGCGCGTGCAGACGATTAATGGCAAACGCTACATCTTGGTAATTGTTGATGACTACTCAAGATGGACTTGGGTTTATTTTCTTCGATGTAAAGATCAAGCTCCACAGATGATCATCACCTTTCTCACGAAAATTCAAATTCACTCGAACACCGCCGGACAAATTTGAACAAACAAAGGGACTGAATTTGTTAATCAAACTCTTCGGGAATATTATGAGAAAGTCGAATTGAGCATCAAACATCCATTGCACGAACACCAGAACAAAACGGAGTTGTTGAAAGACGAAACCGCACGTTAGTGGAAGATGCCGAACGATGTTAATCAATGCTAAACTTCCGTTACTTGTGGGTCAAGCTGTCTCAACCGCATGCTACACTCGAACCGCTCAATGATTACAAAATGCCATAATAAAACACCTTTTGAGCTTATCCACAATAGAAAACCGAACCTCAAACACTTTCATGTATTTGGATCCCTTTGCTACCCAAATAATGATCGTAATGACTTTGGAAAGCTCAAAGCCAAAGCTGATATTGGAGTCTTTATTGGATGCTGTGAGAACTCTAAAGGTTACCGGATCCGAATCGTCATACAAAGCAAGTTATGGAAACGATTCATGCTAATTTTGATGAGCTTACTTAAATGGCTTCTGAGCATAACAGCTTGGAACCCGGTCACAACCGTTTAAACTTCCTCAAACCCCATCATCACCGAACCAAGCCCCCAGCTTACTCGTCAACAAATGGAAAAGCTATTTGCTCCACTGTTTAGTGATGACATTGATGAACGTGCTCCAAGTGTATCCGATGTTTCCGCCACAACCCGATCATATTCCAATACCGATTCACTGCTACAACAACTACTGTAGAAGAAGCACCACCAGTTGACTCTACAACAACAGTTGAACAAACTGCATCCAACGACGCTAAACCGGATGATGATGTTCTTAATGAAGTACCCCACCGCAGATTTTGATCCAAATGCGTTCTTTAACCCGCTTTGCCAATGAAATGCTGCACCGATGTTGTGGAATCATTTAGAAGCCATTTGAATCCTCAAAATCTGCACAATGTATACCAACATCAACCCTCTACACATCGTTGGACAAAAGACCATCCTCTTGAAAACATAATTGGCAACCCGAATCAACCAGTAGTAATAAGACAACGTCTTCACACAGATGGTGAACATTGCATTTATGCTCTCACCGTCACGCCAATCGAGCCTAAAACATTAAAGACGCAATGAAAAAAGACAACTGGATTGAATCCATGCAAGAAGAACTCAATCAATTCAAACGTCTTGAAGTATGGGAACTGGTTGAAAGACCAACATGGGTCTACGTCATTGGTCTCAAATGGATTTGAAAGAACAAATTGGATGCCGAAGGGAACGTGAATCGAAACAAGTCACGTCTATTGGCTAAGGGTTATAGACAGGAAGAGGGTATTGACTTTGAAGAATCATTTGCTCGGGTTGCTCGCCTTGAGGTCGTTCGATCTTTCTCGCTTCGCGGCTCATATGAATATAACGGTCTTTCGGATGGACGTCAAAACCGCTTTCTCAATGCTCAACTGAAAGAAACGGTTTATGTCACCACCGTAAGGATTCGTTGATCCCGCGTTCCCGAACCATGTCTACAAACCGAACAAAGCTCAGACGGACTCAAACAAGCTCCTCAGGCGTGGTACGATAAGTTATCATCCTTTCTCATTGCCAATAATTTTACCAAAGGTTCGGTCGACCGAACTCTTTTCATACAATATCACGGGGCACATATCTTAATTGTTCAAATTTACATGGATGACATCATTTTTGGGTCAACACATAAGAAGTACTCAATCGATTTTGCAAAACTAATGAAGAAACATTTTGAAATGTCCATGATGGGTGAACTTTCGTTCTTTCTAGGACTGCAAGTTCATCAATCACCCCGTGGTATTTTCTTGAGTCAGTCCAAATATGCCCTTGAAATTCTTAACAAATTTGGAATGCAAACCTGTGACACCTATGCTACACCAATGGCTCATACCAAGAAGTTAGACGCTGATTTACATGGGAAATTGGTGGACCCTACCAAATATCGTAGTATAATTGGGTCTCTTATGTATCTAATGTACTAGCGGACCGACATTGTTTTTGCCGTATATCTCTGCTCCCGTTATCGGCGAGACCAATCAAACCCACCTCTCTGAAGCTAAAAGAATCCTCCAATACATCAAGGGAACCATTAATTTGGGAATCTGTATCCGGGATTCGGTTTTGAACTAATAGCTTTTTCAGACTCTGATCACGCAGGATGCTTAGATTCACGGAAAAGTACTTCAGGAGCATTACAATTTCTTGGTGATAAACTGGTGTCATGGCAATCGAAGAAGCAGGATTGTACATCGCCGTCCTCAACCGGCGTAATGTGTAGCCATGTCGGCGTGTTGTGCTCAAGTCATTTGGATGAGAACGCAACTCAAAGACTATGGTTATGTATTTGACAGAATCCCGATGTACTGCGACAATCGGAGTGCTATTGCGATCTTGTGCAACTCAGTTCAACATTTGAAATCAAAGCACATCGATCTTCGATATCATTTCATCAAGGACCACGTGGAACAGGGTACTGTTGAATTATATTTTGTGGGTACATAATACCAATTGGCATATCTCCTCACCAAAGCCTTAGCTCCTGCTAGGTTTAATGAGTTGGTCCACCGGATTGGTATGCGGTGTTTGACTCAAGAGGAACTGCATGAACTCTTAAAACATTCTTAAAACCAGTCAAACACCAAAACCTCTTTTGTAAATATTTTTCAAAAACAAAATACAAAAATATAAAATCTGATAAAATCCAAAATATTCTTCTATCTTAATTTCTTTAAAAACATCGCAAGTACAAATCTTCCATCAACACTGTGTTCTTTCAAACTTTTCACATTTTCCCGAACAAGTGTTGAGGGGGAGAAAGTAAATATTTTTCGGTTTCATAAAACCTTGTACTTGCATGTTTCCAAAAATATGTTGTTTCTTCTAAAATGGTGGATACGTTTCTTGTCAATTACTCTCCTCGGACTCAAATGTTTTAAAAATTCATTATTTCAAAAGTCGAGGGGGAGTATCGTTAAGTTTCTTGCCTTACAAATGTTTTGTCTTACCTAAACGGAAGTTAAAGGATCTTGGTTGGAACCTTTTTGAGGTTGAGGGACTGAATGTGTAAACTTGGCAATTTAATTTTAACAAAATCATTCACCTATACCACCAAGATCAAACGGCCCAAATCAAATCTTCTAAATCCGTTCAAGCTGTTCAAAATCTGTAAGTTCTAAATTGTTTTGATCAAGATTCTAAACAAGGATTTCAAAAATCTTTCAAATCCAATGGTTAAAACTCTTTAAACTGATTTTGGAAAATTGTTCACTCGAACGAATTGGGTGTTTATACATAAAAGTGTTTGGATTGAAATGAGTTGTGTTAAAACCTTTCTTAGTGTCTATTAAACTTGTTTCAATCGTCCAAAACCATCCTGAATCTTAAATTTCATTAATTTGAATTCTAGGGTTCTTGCGCTCATCTAGGGCTTTTCTATTCTGTTATATGTTATTAGGTAGTCAAGAAAGTGTTAGAATAAGTTTATATGCATGTTTTTTAACCTTTAAATTAGCCCAGAAACATCTAAACTGCGAAAATTTAAGTTTTAAGTTTTTTTTGGGTTCATCTCCCATAAATCTTCTGATTCTGTGGTGGAAATGTGTTAAATCTTGTTCCATTGCACTTATATGACATCTAGGACACTCCAGAAACATTCTTGTTTGATTTGTGTAGCTATATCTCTTACACGTAGATTAAGGGTTTAGGGTTTAAGAAATTTTACGCCTAAGTCTTCGTGTGTGTATCTGATATGTTCTTGTGCTTGTTTTGTGATCTATAAGATGTTTGGAATAAATTGTAATCATGTTTTCATGTTTATGTTTAACACGTTACGCATAAGAGGTCTACAAAGGATTTTGCGAGATTGGAAAGATATTCGCAAACAAGGCTTGTTACGCATAAGCTTTACTCTTACGAGTAAACTTTTCGCATAACATCTAGCTTATTCCTACGCATAAGCCTAAAGCCTTTGAACTCGTCTTACGCGTAAGAAACTCTTACGCATAAGCTTGGTCTTACGCTTTAGCTTACTCTTACGCATAAGCTCCTTTCTTACGCATAAGGATCCTTGTTACACATAAATCACTGTTCACTACATTTTGGCTTAGTACGCATATGTTACTTGTTAAATGTTACTCATAAGTCACTAATGTCTAATGTCACGCTTATGCTTACAAAAGTTAACATGTTGTGTGTAAAGTGAAGATTTGGACTTTGAAATTTCAAAATTAACACGTTCACGTAACTTATCACATCAACTTCAAACAATTGGACAAATGTGACTTAGGACTTGTAACTAATCGAAACATGTTACCATAAAACAAGGAATTAGATAATAAATCAGACTAAAACAAACACATTGCGTTTCCATATGTTTGTCTTTTTTCTAATGTCTTTCGATCACAAAATGGCTGCAAATCAAGCAAACATCAATGTCCCAATGAGCTCTCGATGGCAAACACATTCCTAGTGGATACTACAAAAAATTGGCCGTAACAATCTCGGGTCATCTTCAACAACTTCATATGCTCAATCATCTTGCGAATTGCTGTGGACATCCTTCTGCAACATCCATTCAAATTCATGCTCACAAAGTCATCCCGATGATGAGTATGATTCAATGGATGAGGAAATACAATTTCGTAAGACATTAAAGCATAAAAGGATGGAATACCATGCTTCAACCTTTCCGGTTAATCAACCCGGTGGGGTAGGAGGGTCAAGCAGTAGTCCTCCACTTATGGAAGATGCATTGCAAACAATTCTTACCCCATCCGATCCGTTAATCAACCCGTAAGGATCGTGGTTTCACTGTCTCTACAACTGTTGAAATGAAGCAACCACAACAACAACTAGAACAACCGCAAGAAGAAAAGCATGGTGAAGATGTGGAAATATCTGACGAAGGAGATTACGATCATGATAAGGATGAAAGAGTCACTGATGATGATAATTTGGTGGTTGAAATGGAAATGATGCGATAAGAGGCTGAAGAAGCTGCTAGAGCTGAAGAGGAAAAGTTAAAGAATGAATCTGACAACTACATAGTTGACAATCCAACACACATACCTCAACAGACTTCCAAACCACCTCTTAACAATTCCACCAAACCCAAATCATCATCTCAATCATCACCTCCACCAACAAAAGAAACAACTAAGTCTACAACAAAATCTGTTAAGAAGGCAACTCCATCCAATGATTCGACAAATGGTTAAGCAGGTTTTCACCACTACACAAGAAGCTACACAGCCACCACCATTTGATCAACCAAGGGATTTAGAAACCACAACACCAATGGAGAAAACCATTGATCACTTTACATACACTGGTGGTGAGGATCAACATACCTGAGCCCCAACCTGAATCTCAACCGAAATTCAAATCAAGTATATTACTGCATTCCTTGTTTTCATACGCTTCAAATCAAATAGCGTGTTGAAGATCTCCACCTCAGGATCGAATATTACCAAAAACAACTCAATATAACCGCACCACTTCTACACTTCAACGGAATCAATCAAGAACCTCAGTACAAAATCATTCATAAACAAAATTTTGGGTTTGTCTACCGAAGTGTAAATCATCATTCTTGCTTCATGGTTTTTGATGAAATTCAAAAGTTCTGTGACGCCACCCTGAAGATGGTTCGAGTTGGATTGGCATATCGATTGAAGGTCATTGAGTTGGGTATTCTTCAGACGAAGAGATGGAATTCAAAGGATCGCGAGGATGTTCGTTGATCACTAGTTTTTGATGAAAGGTTGATTCATCGGGATCAGATGCGACGGTTGGAAGAGCTATGTGGGAGGATGACCAAAATTTCCGATTTTGACTTACCAACGTCCTTATAAAGTAGCTGATCGTCTGTAATCATTGGGTACTCTCTTAACATTCTTGATTGTGATTTTGTCTGTTTGACTTATTCATTATGGTTTGTGCACACATAACAGTGTACAACCCGTACTTGTAATGAAAGGACCACGTGGTACGCTTCAGTGCCACAATCCTATAAAAGGAGCGAAATCTTCTTACTTTTGAGTAAAACTTATCAAAACTTTCATTTTTTCAAAGTTTTACTCAAAAGTACAAGTACTTCCCCTTATGATTTTCAAAACCTCAAAAGTTTATATCACTTGTTGAGGGGGAGTATTTGATCAAAAACTTTGTTCACAAATTGTTCTTCGTGTAATCTTCCCACAAAACTCAAAATGGTCATATTTATTCTCAACATTTCCTCAAAAATAACATATTTATATGCCATTTTTGAGGGGGAGAAAAATTATGTGATAAGAAATATGTTGTGTTTTGCTATTGAATCATCGTGTGAAAAGACTTCAACCCATGAATTGACGGGATCTGAACAGTCATACATTGAAAAGATTTGTCTTCCAAGACTTATCCAAGTAAATTGTACCCATTCGAGAAGCTCTTGATAGGCATGAACTTTGATGGGTTTGACAACCTCTCGGGGTTGTCCACATCTTCAAGGTGGTTATTAGAGCTAGTTGTCACCTAAAAGCTAACAATGTAACTCTTTAACTATGCAACGTAATCGTGTCTCGCAAGGAACTGTCTATCTTGAGTCGATCAATTCAAAAAGTGCGTGCTCTTTCCTCACTGTGCAGATTTCTGTCAAAACTCCTAAGCACATGTGGAGGGGGAGTATCTCTGAAAATCCAAAACTCTTGAAGTGTTCAAACATGTTTTTCATTCACAAACAATTTAAGAGATTTTTCATGAAAATGTTTTATGGCAATGGAGTTATAAGGTGATTAAGGTTAGGAATAACCGTCCTATGATCCGCCAGAGCCGAAGAGATCTACCCAAGGACACTATCAATAGTTAGAATTAGAAATCCTTAGGTATGATTATAAAAAGGAGAAAATGAGAATCGGAGAAAGAAGGAGTTGAAGAATTAAAAAGAAATGCAAAGAAAAGGGTGAAAAGAAATAGCCCTCGAGATTATTCAACTTAGGCGCATAATCGGGTTCAATTCATATGCTACTGGTCGTCACTTGATGACGCCGGTATTGAAGATTAAAAGTCGTCATGGACCCAGGGACGCATGCACTAAACCTTCTTAGCCACTCAAGTTTCTCTCAACAGAAGCTTGTTTCATTCTCACAGGGAACCCTACGTAAACTATCGGCTTTCTCTTAGAGATTGCTGGTATTAAAGAAGGAGACCCTCTCCCTAGTCTCCGCCAGAAAACCAAAACGCACTATTGAGTCTAAAGCCACGAGATTCATCAAAAGATTTCATAGGTACACTTGACATTTCATCACTTGTTGTTCAACAATAAGAACAACAGTGGTATGTTATCGAGTCCTACACGGATCCTAGCAACTGTCGCGAACATTTATGAGAGGTTCACAATTGTAATCCTCGTGATTGAATGGAAACTCCCGCCAGTGGTCAACATCAAACGGCCACATTGCGCAGGTCACTTCGGTATCTCCCCGTGGATTACGCTTAGTGTGTCTCAAACGGTCTACAGTCGTGAGGTGATGCTTCGTGTACCTTAGCGACTCATCTCAACAAGAGGTGTACTTCGTACATCGCGTTATCTCACTTGTGGGACTCAGTTCAGAACGGCCTTTGTAAGAATTAGAGTTGTGTTTTCACAAGATGTCGTTAACACTCTCGAAGTTCAAACTTGTAAGTGCCGGAATCCGCTTATTACTAACCTTTCGTATGTTTTCTTCTTATGGAAGCTCTGGAGCGGACTGATCGTGGAGATTCTTCACATGCTCATACCAACAACATCACTAATGGAAGTTCTATCAGAAGGCAACACAAAAGTTTGAATGATTCTTCGTCAAGTCAAAGAATCAACAATGTTAACGACTAAGAGAACTTCATCAGTATTGTTATCCAACGTTAAAGCGTGTGAGCATGTTGAAGAAAGACGTGGAGACACTGGAGCAACGGCGACGATGCGCACAACAACAACATACTATCTCTACCATCACAAAGAACAAAGATCAAAGAACAAAGAAAATGATGACGCCAAAGCGTAACTTTTCAAAGGAAAACAATTTCTCTACACTGGGGAGATTGTTCGAATCAAGACAATTCTTCTCACAAGAAAGAAGAATGTCGAAAGACGTCAAAGCTACTATTACATCAACACCTTCACCGTTCACATCATCAATCACTAACACTTAGGGGGAGATTGTTGGAATCACTCCTAATCTAGAATTCAAGTGTTAGTAATTAATATGTAATAGTTAGCTTAATATGGCTTTTATGTTAGTATTCATGCCAAGGTTATGTAGAAAGTCCTTGAGCCTTGGCCCAAGTCCAATAAGGAAAGGAAGGGACTAGGAGTGTTGCCCTAGCTCCCTCCCCTATAAATACCTTTGTAATACCCTCACTTGAGGGTTGGTTGTTCATTTTATCACTTCACCTTACGCATAACCTTTCTATTATTATTATACGTGTGCTTGTGATTGTGTTCATCCGATCTCTTCTTATCTCTTTCTTATATTGATGCTTGTGTTACTAATATGGTGACCTAACACTCTGGTTGTCTCAACTTGATACGGTCTTTCATCGATTGACTTGAGAATGTTGACTCCATTTTCTTTTCCCAAACAGTACAACCTAGTTCGTTGAGCCCATGAGTCATAGTCAGTTCTGTCAAGCATAGGTGGACGAGTATCGATCCAAATGCTTGAACGCCCTCGCAAAGAAGATATGATTGTAGGCACGTTGGTAGACATGATTACAGATTTCACGGGATTTTAAATCTCTTGGATTAAACCGGGAAATAGATTCTTTCACGGGATTTTACTAAATCAATAGAAAACCGTAGAATGTAATCAAGAAGAAAAAAAAAAGCACTAAGACACAAGAGACAAATCGCTTAGCAGAACAAATCGCTTAGACAACAAATCGCTCAAAAGTAACAAGTCGCATCAACTAACAAATCGCTTAACCAAGACAAGTCGCTTAAACTTACAACTCGCTTCAATAAACAAGTCGCTGAAAACAATGACAAATCGCTTAAACAACACAAGTCGCTTAAAGACACAACTCGCTTAAATAAGCAAATCGCTGAAAAATGACAAGTCGCACAAGTACAGCCACTACCCGGACAAATCGCTTAAATAAGTGATTTGAAACTGACACAAATCGCTTCCAAAACATGGACAAATCGCTCAACAGAATGTGTTACAGTGACACAAATCGCTAACATGCAAACTTACTCAAACGCCACTTTAAATTCCAAAAATAATCCAACCACAATGATTCAAGCCTTCCAAATCAAAACCTAAGCACTTATGAAGATTCTAAACACAAAAGTACAATCAAAATCCAAACTTTAACACAAGAAATGGTCCAAATGATGCAAATACCACTAAACTTTTTCAAACTTAAAAACCATAAAAAAAAACCACTAGAAATCCAAGAATATGTAAGAGAGATGATCAAACCATGGCTCTTGATACCAATTGTAACATAATGGATTTCACTAACACATCATACCATGATCAATATAGGCGTACAATATAAGGTTTTTAGAGAGAGAAAGAGTTAGAGGTTTGGGAACTTAGTGAGAGAAAGTAAAAGTATTATTATGAGCTCCAACCCTCTACCTTGGGAGGTAGAGGGTATTTATAGTATCTTACATAAACGCCTCTTACGGGCTGTGGATCAGGCATACAGTGGGTAAAGACCTGTCCGTCCTCCACGGTGTTACTTAACTAAATACTAAATAACATAACTTGACTACGACTACGAGCTTTCTAATAAATACATATACTTGAGGTGACCGATATTTTAACTAACGGATTTTCTAATTCCTAACATTATATGAGTGAGCTTATGAGTTTATATAAAGGGGTTTTAATAGGCCCAAATTTTGTGACTTATATGTGGAGGGGTGAGCTTATATAACAATATCATTTAATAAGACTTTTATATCCTCATCGAATAACTACACCATTTAATTATCATGCATTTTTTTGTCACTTTATCTTCTTAACTATGATAAGCTAAGCCAAGCATTTAGTAAGGGCTTATTAACTCATGATATATAAGCCATAAGCCACTTATTTGAAAAAAGTATAAGCCCAATTCATAAGCTTAGCCGAACACCCTTTAAATATCTAATCAATCAAGAAAACCTTTATCTTGAACTAATATACAAGCCTTAGACATTTTATTAGGAATTGATTGTTCTTTTCTTACCGATGTGCCAATCTAAAATTATAAAACTTTGTACCGAAGTTAAACAATTGTTAGTGTAGTTTGACTTAAAACTTTGTATCATGACTTTGTAAATCATATAGTAAATTACCATCCAATGCGGTAAATTGAAGAACTAGTTAAGAAGTTAACCAATTGATAGTGACCAAGTGATCAACAATTCAATTAATACAAACCAAAAAGTACCAACTGTGATTGATAATGAAAAATAAAGAACTAGATAATTCAACTCCTGATGCTGATGCGATGATTACGCAATATATTGTAAATTTGTTTGTTCAGATTTTTCGCCATAACTCGTACACGTTACAATATTCTTTTATCTTAGAAACACAAATGCTGGCATATTGGGAGGGGCCGACCTTTATTCTTCTTCAAATAATGGGCTTTCAACCTATGTAAAATTGTATCCACTGGGCTAGTTGGGAGGGGCCTAGCACCTGCTAGTCACCCCATCCTCTCCGCCCCTGGTCTTATTGTGCTAAGTTGATGTTGAAGTTGAGAAGTTGATTGTAGATCGAGAAAGCTGATGTGACACTAAGTTCTTGAAGTCTCTTTGTTACATCCAACCTTAAAGTGCACGGTGAGGCATTCAATTAGCATGCCATTCGTCCCTATGGTTCTTTTTGAAGCCCCCAAAACCTTACCACCAAACATGCCATTTGCTCGCCAACTGCACCTTTGTCATTTAAATGGCTGGTGCCATTCGTTTTATTTTTATTTATTTATTTATTTTGTGTGAGTGGTATTTTTTTGCGGGACCCAATTAGTCTTATTGTGTTTTAGTCTTATTGCTATGTTATTAAGATGAGTATAATGTGACGCTACCAGTAACGTGTTATCGGTTTCTATGCACTCTTATTACAAAGCCAAAAAAACGAGTCTTACAAAAAATAAAGCTGGAAAACAGATAAGCTCTTAAACCTATAAATAAGCTTAAACAATCACCCCTTTAAAAAAGTTGGAACTTATTTCTTTAAACCCTAACACAAGTTTACGGGCCTCCCTTCTCCTCCTTCTTCTTCTTCCTCACACCAACGATGTCAAGTCAAGCTCTTCTACACCTCGAAAACAACACCACCACTAAAGGTAGCTAATCTTTTTATTCTTATCTTATACTAACACATACCCATTTACTAATTTTGACCCATTTTTACAGAATCATCATCACTTCTTGTATGCAAGAATGGTGACCAAGAAGAAGGAGATAAGCTCTTGAAAAAGATTGAAGCTGCTAAACTTAAAGCTAGTCAGCCTCCTAGTACTAAACCCAATATTTCTCCTGCTCCTCCTAGCCAAGGTTTTTTTTTTTTTTTTTTTTTGAAATTAATGTTTTGTTGTTGGAATTGAAATTTAATTTGTGGGTGTTAGTTATAATAAGGTTTAGTTGCTTAAAGCTGCATACTTTTAGCGTTTTTCGGCGTGCTACTGCTATTGCTCCACTTAGTTTAAGGTTACGCCTTTTTCGTTTTTGATTGATTGTTTACTGTCGGAATTGTGATATAATTTGTGGGTGTTATCTGTTTGTTAGTTATATAGAGGTTATTTGCTTAAAGTTGCATACTTTTAGCGTTTTGTGGATTATATTGACGTACTATTGCTCCTGCTCCACTTAGTTTAAGGTTACGCCTTTTTCGTTTTTTATATGTTTATGATTGATTATTTGATTTGATATAATTTGTGGGTGTTATCTGTTTGTTAGTTGCGTACAGTAGGATACTTTGTGTGTCTTTTTACGAGCTTTTAGTAACTATCCAACAATCTAGATAATTACTACGCATTTTATGGACTTAGAAGGTGTGTGTTTGGGATTGCTCATATTTAAGCAGATCGATAAACAGTTTAATGTGTTTGGGGTGCTTATGTGCTTGAATTTGGGCAAAATAAGCTCTTTGCTACTAACGTTTCTGCTCCACCTAGCCAAGGTTACACCGTTTTCCATTCTTTATGTGTTCTTGATTGATTATTTGATGTTAGAATTGTAATATATGCTGTGGGTGGTATCTTATAGTTAGTTATATTAATTAAGTTTTTAAAAGTAGGATACTTTTTGCGTTTTTACGGGTTAAAAAACGGTTGAAATACTGCCTCATGTTAAACCCACGATTGCTTCTGCTCCTCCTAGTCAAGGTTCTAACTTTTTTCATTTTTTTTGTGTTCTTGATTGATTATGCTTTGTTGTTGGAATTGATATATAAATTGTGTGTGTTATCTGTTTGTTAGTTATATAAAGGTTATTTGCTTAAAGTTGCATACTTTGTGTGTGGTTTTAGCGTTTTACGGATTACATTAACGTACTATTGCTCCACTTAGTTTAAGGTTACGCCTTTTTCGTCTTTATGAGTTTTTGATCGATTATTTACCGTTGGAATTGTGATATAATTTGTTAGTGTTATCTGTATTTTAGTTGCTTACAGTAGGATACTTTGTGTGTTTTTTACGAGCTTGTAGTAACTATCCAACTATATAGATAATTACTAGCCATTTTGTTGTCAATAATAGCGGCTTAGAAGGTGTTTGTTTGGGATTGCTCATATTTAAGCAGATAAACATTTTAATGTGTTTGGAGTGCTTATGTGCTTGGATTTCGGCAAAATAAGCAGTTTGGGGCTACTAATGTTTGGGTGGTGTCTTATAGTTAGTTGTATTAAATAAGTTGTTTTATTTGATTACTGTTGTTAGTTCTATAAAGGTTAAGATTCTTTAAAGTGCTTATTGGCTTGTTGCATATCGATATGGCTATATGCAACTTAGTTTTTGGATGGAGCTAGCAGTTTTATGTTAATTAGTTAGCTGTTTTATATAGAACTGCTTGCTTTGTGTTTTATTTGAAATAACCTTACCCAAACATCCTTTTATTTGAAGCATAAAGAAAAGATGATAAGCTGTATTTGGGTTTTAGCATGAGTTGTATGAATTAGCTTGTCAAAACACTGTCCTGGTAGATAATCAATTTTAAGTATTTGGATATGATAATCATCTTATTTGAAAGTGAAATAAACATTATTCAAAATGTTTATCTATCATATCCTTTTCCTATTAAAAATCTTAAATAGGTTGAATTGCCAAGCAGTTAAACAACTATTATCTGATCTTTGTGTTTCGTTTACACCTTTAAATCTGCAATCCCAAACACTTTTTTCAATAGGGTCTCAGCTGTACGGCTTAAAAAACTGGGCTAAAAATTGCTGTGAGTTATTTCATATATGATGGACTAAATTCTCTTTGGAGGCTCTAAAAAGGGTGGTGGCCCTGGGCGGCTGAGCAGCCTTCACACTCCTATTACAGTCCTTGCTTAAAACTAGGACTCTGCTAAGAACGTTTTGATGGTCGCAGAGGACTTCTGCCATGTGAACACATATGTGGACGTGCTTGTTTTCAGTTATGGCTAGATCTGCTTCTTTTCTATTAATGTGGAAAATATATAAACATCCAAAGAAAAGTTTAAGATCCTTTAAGGTTACTGAGTATAGAAGCTAATGAGATGAAATAAAAAGATCATATTTTATGCCATGCTCAAGGTTGTATCTTTGCTTCAGTTTTAGGAAAATTGAAGGATTTTTTAGGAATCATGGCGGAGTCAAATAAGAAGTTACAGCAAGATGCAATGGTATGAAAATTACTCATGTTTACTTTTCGACATGTGTTTAGACTATCTTACCTAAATTTGCGCTTTTATATACAGAATTCCAAGAACTTTGATATTGAGGCACTCACGGGAGATGAATCAGAATACATTGAAATGGTATGTAAGAGCCATCTTTGCTCTTTGTGCATTTATAATACAAGCACACTCTGCAAACCAACTGCCAACAAAGTAAAATTGAATTTCTAATTTTGTGGGAAAATTTGTTTGCTGTGTTAAAGATTATCGCATATACTATAAGTTGTTAGTAAGCAAAATATTTAGTTACTGGAACTTTGAAAAGAGGAATTGCCAAAAGTAAGATGTTTCAATCCGTTAGATATTTAGAGTTTAGACCCTAAGTAAGAAGGAATGCATAACATGAGACACCTCAACCTAGTGGATGCAACTCTAGTCCTCACGACACTGTAGTGTTGTGACCATAAACCCTATCGAAGTTGCCAAAGCCGATCCTGAGGCTAGGCCCATGGTGACTTGGCTGGTACCATGTCTAGGATCGACAAACAAAATGTGGAGTAAATAAGTCTATTTATCCCTAATCGTTCTGTAACAGTGTAACCTATACAAAATCTGCTCTATTCTTTTTAACAAATAAGTCTGAAAGGTATCGTTGCTAGAAGCCGATGATGATAGTCTGAAAGGTTATTGGCTCTTCATGTTTCTACAGAATATTTTTTGCTTTTTCTTTCTTTGGTGGGTGTTAAATGTTTGTAAAGAGTACTTGTAGAACTTCAGCTTGAATGATACTTGAATTTGACCTTAAAAGTCAAGTTCACCCCGTGGAATTTGCAACACCTTTCATTTATAGTTTATATTTCATGTACGTCATTGTCATCCTTATAAATAAAAAGTAGACACCGATTATAGATTTAGCACACTCACACTCTTCCAATAGGGTTATTAAGTTTTTTTTTTATGGATGAAAACCTTTTGTGTTAGAATTACTATATACTGTAATTTTTTTTCCGCCAATACAAAAAGTTGGTGATATAAGCTGCAAGTAAAAGTAGCAGTTTGAACCTTATATTGGTTAGTCCGTTAATATGTAATACACTTTGCCTCTAATATATCACATGGGTAGAACATAAAGTTAGATTAAAAACAGGACAAGTGGGTTGGATGGTCGAAATTCACCCAAAGGGTATGCAAAAAGGCATAAAAAGTCCTATGCTGTTTTGTTTCACAAGTTATTGGGATGATAAGGTTTTTTACTGTTATATTTAAGAAATCAATGAAGTTCTAGAAAAGAATGCGGTCTGGTTCAGCCTGGGCCTGAAACGTAACGAATTTACCCGTTTTGACGTGCTACTTAAACTGCCATCTGTAGTGACATTGAAAGGTTTCTAGTTTAGTGGGTTATTCTTCTAGCACTCCCCTTGCGGCTTACACCAAGTGGCAAGGCAAACCTTAGTAAAATTTTGAGGTCGTGTTTTAATAGTTGGATATATGTCACTGTAATAACTCGCAGGATCTAATGTTGGGTGTTGCTGATCTCAACACTCCTGAGGCTGTTGCTGCTGCTGAATCTGCCATTGTTGGTTCTCAACCAGTCATCTCTCTTGATGCTAGTAGCAGTGAATCTGAATCCGAAGATGATGATGATTCCAGTGATTCTGAGGACGGTAACCAGTCATCTCCTATGAAGTCAAAAAGTCAAGCTTTCAATGAAAAATCCAATAATGGAACATCTGAAAATGGTAAAAAAAGAAAGCGGCCAAAGATAGTTGAGCTTTCATAATTGAAATCCTTTAGTTATGCAAGAAAGTGTGATGATCACAAGCAATTTGTTGCGTGATCCTGTAGCATATGTATCAAATATTTATTTGGATTTAAACGATCTTGGTTGATCTCTATCCATTTTAACCGCTTTATGTCTTACGCTTTTGGTATAATGTATATTGTGTGAGATGATATGAAGATGTTGCTGTGTGATTTATGTTTTATTTATGATGTGTTAGACTAGTGAAACTGCCAAGGAAAGAAAAAAACGAAAGATGTATCCTTCAGAAAGCTTGTCGTTGAGAATAGGGTTTTACTTTGTTTCCGAGTTTTAATTTGGCGAGAAGGGTAAAGTGGGAAGAAAAAAATGTGCTCATTAGTTTTGCATGAGAGAAATTGGGTTTTAGATTTATTATTATTATTATTATTATTATTATTATTATTATTATTATTATTATTAAACATAACTTTATTAAAAACTCATAGGATGTACAAGAAATTAGTGGGAAGCCGAGAAACCAACTGCACCCCCAAACCTCTAGCAATAGCAAAACTAATCCTATTAAAAATATGAACCGTAGCACGTGTTTCAATGTCTTGAGTCATAGAGAATCGTTGAATACGCTTTAGTAGGGTTACTGCATCCTTTTCAAGTTCTCCAAAAGAAGAGAATGAGAAGGGGAGGAAACCATATCCAATATCCACGCATTTAGCATTGTACTTGACACGTTTACGTTGTGCGGCATCACTAACCGCATCGGCATAAAATCAATCATCCCATACTGCGTCAAGGGCGACGACCCTGTGAGATCAACACATACATCACGCTCACCATCCCAAGAATAAAGTAATATATTAGCCGGTCGTAAAGATCTGTCCCTATCTCCATAAAGCCCAATATCCACCTCCTTACGAGCTGAAATTCCGGACCGAGAACAAATATCAACAAGAACATCACGCACAATGTTGTTATTATTATTATTATTATTATTATTATTATTTTATTTATTCTTATTTTTTTTTTCAAATAAGAAAGAGACGTTATAGCAATTTTTTTTACTACTTAAGAACACACGAAATAAGATCATTTATGTCTCTCATTTTCGTTTTTCTTCCTCTAATTACCTATTTTAAACTTGGAAACTGGTATGTTATTATCTGAATGTGTGTCGACATGTTTAACCCATCCCGCATAGTAACTTCCCGTATACGCAGTAGTTGAAAGTACGCTTTGTGTCTGTTTAAAAGTAGATTATGTTCTGTCTACATAATATGTGCAACGAGTTCTAGCTTAAGGGGGAAAAAAAAGCAATTATCTTTTTAGTGGCATTCTGAGTCATTCTCGACTACTCTTTCCGTCTAACTACAAATGTACATACAGAATAAACAACAAAAAAAATAAAAATCAAATCATTTTATTGATATGCGCAACGATTGCATAGCAAAATGTCATCTTTACCCTTAAAAATATCTACGCGAAATGTCATCGTTAAATGCAATAGATATAAACATATAGTAATTAGAGGAGAATTATTTTACATACCAAATTTTTCTCACATATCAAGTGACTCATCTCCACCATCAATTTAAAAAAAAATCAATGGTTGAGATTAAAAACATTTTATTATTTCACATATTTTTTATAATTTAAATATCTCTTAAACCGTTAATCGTTAAGTGAAAATATTTACACCGTCGCGACAAGTTATCTTTCTATAGACGGGCACTTTTATATACTTTCGACAAAAAAATTTTTCTTCATATTTTTCACTTTTTAAAAAAAAAATTTCGTTTTTTTTACGTTTTTGAAATTTGTATTAAAAAATCATATATGATAAAACACTAATTTGAGTATCATATGTGATATTAATGTTAAATCATATATGATATGTAATATCATATGTGATATAATATGTAATTTTACACTAATATCACATGTGATATTACATATCATATATGGAATTAACACTAGTATCACATGTGATATTCAAATTAGTGTTTTATCATATATGATTTTTAATGTAAATTTCAGTAACATAAAAAAAAACAAAAAAACTTAGAAAAAAAAGCCGTGAAAAATACGAAAAAAAAATATTTTTTTCGAAAGTATATCAAAGTGCATGTCTATAGAAATATAATTAAATGCTCGTCGCAATGATATACTTTTTTTCGCTTAACGCTTAACGGTTTGAAAGATATTAATATTTGAAAAAAAATAATGAAAGTGGGTTTTTTAAATTGTTGAGATTAATCTCATCCATTAGATCAAATAAAAATTAAAAGTGGAGATTGATCCCTTGGTATGTAATGAATCTTTTGTCCTCAAATAACTTAAATCGTAGTAATTAACATTGAAATCTTACAAGATTTAATGAGAACAAAAATTGTAACCATTAACATCACACAAAACAGTTAACTTTAATTTCGCAATAAACAATATTAATTCATTTTATATGCGAAACACTTAACCACGATTCTGTAACTATAATTATTTGTTACATAAAGTTTCCGCTGCAATGCGGTATTTGCCTTGTTTTATTTCCAAACATTGTTTTGGCATAACGACGACTTTTTGTTGTGTAAATTTTCGTTTTATCCATCGACCTTTTTTAAAATTATTTGTTTCCTAATACGTTTTGTATGTTTTCCAATGAGCGTTTCAAAGCGTTCAATGGTTAGCGTTTAATATTTACAATCGAAAGCTCATTGGCAATGGGCTTCATTACATTCCAAGAGGTACTTTCATATGTTTCTCAAAGAAGCCAACATTTAATGTTAGAGTTTTATATTTTCGTCATTTTACACTTTATAATAATTATATATATAACCAAATTACTAAACATCTTGATAAACAAACGTGGTTAAATGCTACCGCTAATTCCTACTATAATTTATTTATTTTATTTTTTTATTATTATTTTATTTTTTTTGTGAAAGGAGAATTTTATATATATCCACAAAATTTACAATCAACTTTATAATGCCATGGACAGGCCCATGCATTACCATTAAGCTCAAAATAAAAAACCTTTAAAGATCAAGGCATACATTCCTACATTCTATAGTATCAATACAAAACAGGAATTCTAATACAAGAATACCTTCATACATCAAAAGAAACTAAACTTCACTGAACCTTTGCAACTTTAAATTCCATTTTGCCTCAACTTCCTTGACGGCTCTTGATTGTTTAACTGTAAGGCTCATTAATCTTAAGGTAACAGCTTCCTTAATGGAGTTTAAGACTGTCTTTCCATCTTTCTTTTCATTCCTAAACAACATGTTGTTTCTTTCAAGCCATATAAAGTACACCGATGCACCACAAACTAGTCTTCTCAAAATGCTCCAAATGTTCTTATTTGTGGGTAGCTTAGAGTAATCTTCAAAAATCTGTTCCCATTTGTAGGAGAAGTTTACATTCATTAATTTCTGAATTTCTTTCACTATTTCCTGAGAGTAATCACATGTAAAGAAGAGGTGGTTATGAGAATCAGGGTATTTCTTGCATAATGCACACTTCAAATCTTCATTGGGTCTCCAACTTAAAATTTTGTCCTGAGTCAGAAGCTTTTTTTGGACAACTACCCAAAGGACAAATGTATGTCTGGGTATGCATTGTGCAAACCAGACCAATGACTTCCATTTTACCTTTTGACCACAACTGTTCATATCTTTCCACACTGTACTCACTTCAAATTTATATTCCTTTCCACTATTTCACAGCCATACATACCACTTTATCATTCATATTTCCATTCAAGGTAGGAACTTTGCATTGTCTTAGAAATTGAAAATTGTTCTCCCACTCATCTGGCCAACACCATTTCCCTTCCTTGATTATCTCAGCTACACTACATATATTACTAAGCCTAGCTTCATAGATCTCCCTTTTTGTAATTCCTACTATAATTGCTAACGGCTAGTTCTAGTTTTCGCCAAACGTAGCCTTTATATTTTTTAGGTTTTTGACAAACGTGCTTATTTGGATATTTAAAGCTAACACGCGGTATATTTAAGCCATCAAACATCGAGGTATAACAATCTTGTAACTTGTTATCTAAAGCTAAAAGGTTTTGGAGAGATGAAGTCCTATTAAAGAAATTGTGAGGAGAAGAGGCTAGTGCAAAGAGTAAGCATTCAATTACCTTATATGTCACTTGAAGAACAACACCACACCGTAACACCACCTTAATAACGCGGGGAATTTGCATTACTGACTTTTGCTAATGTTGAACTCCATTATTAAATAGAGTTTCGAGATGCCATTGAAAATTATCAACAATCAAGACAATTTCCTTTTTCACAATCAATAGCCATGGTGCAGTCATTCAATTGTTATTTATTTAACAAAAACAAGTTTTTGTGTTTGTGTTTTAGTGTGTGTTTGTAATTACGCTTGAGTGTGTGTTTTTTGCATTTGGGCTACCCGACATTAAGAGCGTCTTCAATGCATAAACTATTACAAAAATTCTTTTGAAAGAGTCTTTTGCATTGCATTAAAAGCTTTTTAGAAAGACTTGATAAAATTCAAATCTTTCCTCAAAGTCTAATACATTAAATGTTGTTCTCGGATCAATTTATGTTTAGTGTCATAAAGAAAGACTTGATAAAAGCTGTTTAGTGTCATAAAGAAAAGGCAACAATTTATGTTGTTCTCACATGAATAATTATGTTTGTTCATCAATTTTCTTGATATAAGGCATGATGACTTGCTATCTTTAACAGGTTCTCGGATCAATGCTTTTGAGTTTCTTTGCCCATTGCTCAATAGTCTAGAATATGATATGCCAAAAGCGACATTACAAGTCTCAACAACTCTATTTGTGGGAAAAGTATTTTCTAACAAATGGCACAAGCAATTGGCATGCCATGGTACAAATTTATGTCAACGACATGATAATTTACTCACTTACTTAACAAATTTACTTAAACATTACGCAATCAACAATAAAATCATATTCGTGCAACGCACAGGTTCGCCATGCCTCATATATGTACTAATTAACTTTGAAATCTTACAAGATTTAATGAGAACAAAATAGTTACAATAGTCAATTGTAACTAGGATGGTCAAAATACTCGACCCGAACCCGAACCCGACTAAACCTATTTGGGTCGGGTTACTCAGGTTAAAAATTGAATTCGGGTTATTCGGGTCAACCCGAGTAACCCGAATACTAAATAGGGTCGGATATCAGGTTGAAAATGTTTGGCTCTCGGGTTCGGATCAACCTGTTTGAACCGAATAAGAATTTTTAATTTTCTAATATACTAATTTATTAATTATCTATATAAATTAGAACAAATATGCAAACTTATGATTATTTTACTCGTATTCGGGTTGACCTGAACCCGAATTGACCCGATCCGAGTTAACTGACCCGAATTAACCCGTACTCGACTAATCCGAGTTCAAATAAGGTCGTGCCGGTATGTTAATTTTAGCCTTGACGATGGCTGGATTTAAGTAGATCGCACAGGGCTTCTATTTTTGTTAGGGCCCACGATTAAAGCCGTTTGGAATGATCTAATGATGTTATAAGCTTAAAATCGATTGGATAGTGTTCATGAACTTAGAATACTTTGGTTCTTACCATTGTTAAATTGCAATCTATTGGTTTCAAGTAATTTAAAAGAAAGTTTAAAACATGGTATAAGCACTGAAACGTGGAGGAAGATGAAAGTATGAAACACAATTATTTTCACTTTGCACCCTTAAGGTTTATAACTGCTATACTTGTTTACTACAGTAGTATGTTATACTAGGGGTGAGCTCGGTTCCGGGACCGCATGGAACCGACCCGGAACCGAAGGAACCGAGAACCGAAAATCACAAATTTTAGGAACCGAGAACCGGACCGAGTAACATGTTTCGGTTCCGGTTCGGTTCTCGGTTCCGGTCCGGGTATTTCGGTTCTAACCGATTAGAACCGAAAATCTTAAAAAAAACACATTATATATACTACAAATGATAAGCATAAAAACATGCTTGATCTTTTATATAATAAATCCCAACCTATAATTCAAAATGTATCAAAACACGACTAAAACACCTTAACAATTTGGAAAACTGGTCGATCAACGTGGTAGATTGCTTTATTGCAACCTTTGTAAACTAGAACAAGAAACCATCCAATATAATCAAATGCATGTTTGAAACTTTGTTAGTTTGTCAAGTAAAATGTTTGTCAACAAAGACAGTCAAAGAAACTGACAACATGGATACCAATTTTTTTTGTCATAATGGATTAATGACAATGAGCGAATGGGCATCGTTAAACTTTGGTTCTCTCATCCAAGTTATATAGCTTCTGCTACTATTATATATAAAAAAACATAGATACTAATCATAAAACTACAAGTAAAAAAACCATAGATACAAGGACAAAATGCCTTTTTCTATTAATAGTACATGACAATACTACGTGCTCTTCTTTAACTTGCTGTTCTTTCGGGTCGGAACCGATACCCGCGGTTCCGGACCGAACCGACCCGAGAACCGAAATTATCAAGATTTAAGAACCGAGAACCGGACCACGGTTCCAAAATTCGGTTCAGGTTGGGTCGGTTTCGGTTCGGTTCTCGGTTCCGGTCCGGTTCTCGATCCATTTGCTCACCCCTATGTTATACTAGTAATTATTACCATATAAGTATAAAATAGTTTATAAAGTTGACGATTTTTACCCCTTCACAAAATAGTTGTTACCAAGGATCCAGTAAGCAAATGAAACAATAGAATATCCTATATCTTGTTAAAATAAGTTTCAAATGTGGTGGAAAGTGATAAATGTTTAACGTACTTAACATAGTAGATTCAAAATTTCGTTGCAAGTTTTGAAAGACGTTTATTTAAAATTTCACACAGGTTTAAGGGTTTTGCTAATAAATGCCCACTGAGTACAAGTTAGTATATAATTAATAAACACAAATATTCTATTTTAACAAAAAATGCATTTAATTCACATTAAATAAACTGATAGATTACCATATTTGAACATAATTTACACTTAAATAGACGAAAACATTCCTTTTAAAAACCCGTTAAGACGTGCCCACTGGGCATTGGTTAGCAAAACCCTAGGTTTAAATTGGTCATGTTCGAGGACAATTTTTGAAATTATAGCAAAGGGCCCCTAAAATCAATGAGACGGCCATGGCCTTGACCCGATTTTGACCCGACCCAAATAAACCCGAATCCGACCAACCCGACCCGACTGACACTCCTAATTGTAACCATTAACTTTACGTGAAACACTTAATCACAGTTTTACAACAAACAATATTATTCATTTTATATGCGAAACACTTAAAAACACAGGTTATACCTTATGAACAACACCAAAAGTGCTCCAATCAACTAAAAACATCACAATTACCGCATCATTACTCTTTAACTTCTCTTATGAGGACACATTAAGCATCATTAAATTAGAACATGAACCTAACATAATTCAAAATATATGAATCACTAACAGAATTCAAAATATATGAATCACTAACACAGATTAACTAGAGGTGTCAATCTAAGACCCATTGGTTAAAAATGGTCTTGTTAGGTCTCTCTAAATATTATAGATGGTTATATTTATCTAAATATTATAGATGGTTATATTTGAGTATTTGATAAAAAGTGATGATATATAATAATCACCCAACAGATCTAACATGGCATTTTTTTTCACTTTTATCATCTTTTACTCAAAAAAATAAAATAAAATAAAAAAAAAATAAAATAAAAAAAAATCTTGTCGACTGGACCTAAACCCCGAATCCATTTAGACATATGTTTCTAAAAGATCCATCTAGACCTTGACCCATATAAACCCAAACCCAACCCACCTATTTTGCCACATTTAATAAAAACATTCAGGTAACAGTGTAAGCAACACCAATTAATGATTAATCTAATAAACACACACAACTCAAGCATGCTATAACATAAACCCTAAATTAATAACTTCAAATTCAAAATTCCTAATTACCTTTAATCCTATATAAATTTAGTTCATTATGCAAATACAAACAAAAACTGAACAACTTGCCTCAAAACAGATCAAATGTTTGAGTGATTCGTTGGAAGACCATTGGATCGTAAGAACAAGAACTTTTACAGATTTAGTCACTCTTTCTTATGGTAAGACATATTTTCACCTTTTAGCATCTGTAAAAGTCTTTTATAACGGAGTTCAGCCTGTTGTGTATATTATACTTCCTAATCCCTTTACAAATTGCATATAGCCTTGGAGTAGACAAATCTCCCTTGGTGAAAACCGCCATTTCTCTACACCCATCAATTTCCAAGGTATCCAATGATGGAAATTCAAAAGCTTCATTTCCTAAGCAAAATCCCTCGAGACTTTCAAGATCTGTAAGTTTTAAGGACTTGAAAAAAGGGAACACCACAGTAGCATTCACTATGGCATCACATTCTTCTTCTTCTCCCTTCACAATTACCTTCATACTCTCGCAGTAACTTATATGCAGTTCCTGGAGTTGCAATAGACTACCAACCATGGGACATGTAAATACATATTCTAAACTATCGCAATAACCAATTGACAGTCTTGTTAGGTTTGGAAACTTTATCGTCCCCTGCTTGCTCTTCCATATATACTTGAGACTAGATAACCCCTCTAAGTCCACTTGTCTCAAGTTTGGAATTTCAGCAACAATTTGTGAATCAAATATCTCCTCAATGTCCCGAGAGTTACTACAATGGACAGTTTCAAGCTTTTGCAGTTGTAGCAGCTTATCGGATGAAAAAAGAGTTTGTCCACCACTGGTGTTATAAACCGTATCCACTTCGATCAAATTATGATAAGACCAAGGCAACCGTTCCATAGTAGTAGGGCGGTGTGAGCTTGTACTTTCATAACTCTCAGAATTGGGCCTACAAGGCAGAAAAAAAAACACAAGCTTATGTCAGAGATAATTGAGCATATAAGTTGGTTCAATGATAAAAAAAAAAATAAATAAAAAAATCAGATGTGAGTAAAATAAGCCAAAAGGCTCTACATGATTGTACAAATGTTGAGTTTTGGGGATCACATACATAACCAAACCGTTGATATTTGCTAATCATGTTACTTTCAATCCAATAATTACGCTGTAATTTTGATGTAGAATACAATTATTAGCAAGGTTAATTAACTCTAATACTAGAAGTTAATGCAGTGTTTCAAAATATTAAGTTATACACACAAGGCCTGAGTCTAGAAAAGAACATGTCACATGGGAAGGTTTTTTCTTTTTTTATTTGAAATAAAAATAATACCTGATGCGAGGCGGTGGTCACATGAAAGTTAAGGCCACATTCAACACTATGTTTGCCTAAGCTTGTATTTATGACATTAAGTTTTGGAGCTGTAGACCGACCATAAGTGAACACCGTTATTTGTGGGCATTCACAAATCACAACCTTTTCCAATACAGGCCATATGAATTCATTCTTCCCCAAGAAGAAACCCACAAAGTTTGGTAGATCAACTAGTGATAGGGATTTTAAATGAGGAAAGACCACCACATCAGATGCCGTTGTTTGCTCTCCATTATTTTTCTTAACAATGACTTCCATTGCCTCGCAATCCTTTATCTCTAAATTTTCGAGTTCCGCGAGGCTTTTAAGAGTGGAAAATGTGAATATATGTTCCAAAAGGTTGCACCCTTGAATTTTCAAGATCTTTAGTTTTGGAAGTTTGAGCATCATAATATATTCTAGCCTCGGAAGTGACTTTCCAGTATCAGTACCACTCTTGTTGTTGATCTCTTTAGACCTTCATTTACAAATCTTTTATTTTCAAAAACTTTTGCATTTGTCCTCAAGATACCATGGAATCACACTTGACAATGCATCACAATCTTTTATACTTATCTCTCTAGCGTATTGGCATAAGGACCAAGAAACTTGAGATGACTGAAAAAAAAAAAAAAAAAAAAAAAAGAACTTAATTATACTGTAATTAATAGAGCTAATAATATTAACAAAATTAACCATCCTTTATCTTAGTCACTAGATATATAGGAGCATACCTTGTCTGGTCATGAATATCAGGAGAAATACCATTGGCTACCAAACACATTAAAATATCTTAGTCTCTTCGCTGGAAATGTCTGAGGAAGAAAGGTGGTTTGGTAAATAAGAGGTATCTTCATCATCTGCTCAACAACCTCTTCAATACCATCACAAGACGGTATATCATCTTTGTTTGAAACTACCTCTTCAATACCATCACAATACCGTATATCAATTTTCTTTAGGTTGGAAAGAAGTTTCACCATGAGAGGTGAAAACAAGTACTTGATGCTATGGCAGTGGTACATTGTAATGGTTGTGAGGTTGTGGAATGAGCACTGTGACGATTGTTTTTGAAGAATTAAGAATTCATTCCAATTGCACTTCCACACATGACTCATCCTATCCATATCATTTAACTGTAATTCTTCAAGATAGGGGAGTATTGGTGGTTGTTGAGTATTGTAAGGTGATTTTCTACTACTCGGAGTCGTTATCTCAAAGACCACCTCCACATCTTTGTAGTCCTCCAACGAAAGTTTATGAAGGTTATGGAAAGTGGGTAATAGATAGGATGGGAATGCAATTTTAGAAATCTCATCATTTGAGTACATAGCATTAATCTGCATATATATCACAACCACATATGTTATAATTAGTAATAATTTCTATTGACAAAATCTGAATATAACAGCAACAAATTTTTAAAAAATATTTTATAATTTTTTTAAGAAATCCAAGGAATATCTGGATATGAGAAAGATAAACAACATATAAATCGTTGGATTTATTATTATTATTATTATTATTATTATTATTATTATTATATACTCGTATAACTGATTTTCTGGATATGCGACAGAAGAAACAACATAGAAATCCAAGGATATTTTATAAATTCTTTTAAATCAAGGAATATATTATTACTTGTAACACTAATAAAATGTCTTCAAAAAATTAGTTCTAATATTATTTTTATATTTACTTTAAGAATAATAAGTTTTTTATTTATTTTAAAAATAATAAATAACTTTCAAGTAATGAAAAGAGGTCACAAATGTAAATCGTTTATTAGTTTTAAACATTTAAATTAGGAGTCGTACCTCTCGGTTACTCTCAACCAAATCAGTGTTTCTCTCACTTTCTCTGCCGCATCTTTCAATTTGAATTTCTTTAAGTGCTCTCATATCAAAAGTGGTTGTGGCAGGTGTGATTAAATTTTCAAACCTCTCACAATATTCAATACGTATGCTTTCAACAGCTTCAAAGCCATGAATCAAGTTATTTTCGGCATCTTTTATCCTCCACACCTCTCTCAGCTTCCCTAATTCCTCCAATTCAATGTTTCTCAACCTGCTGCTAACTTGATCCGTTTCACCAACACATCCCATGTCGATGTCGAATATCACTTCAATGGAAGCACAACTTCTAACATCAAGCCATTCTAGATTATTGAATAACGGCATTGGATTGCCTGGGAGAAGATTCACAATACTATCACACCCCGCCACTTTAATGCTTCTCAAACTGCTGCTACAAACCTGTTCTTCACTTTTACCAGCACGTCCCAACTCGGTGTTAAATAACACTTCAATGGAACCACACCCATAAACTTCAAGCTCTTGTAGATTATTCAGGAATGGAAATGGATTGCATGAAAAAAGCTTATTAAGACTATCACATTTCCACACTTTAATGCTTCTCAAACTGCTGCTACAAACCTGTTCTTCACTTTTATCAGCACGTCCCAAGTCAGTGTTAAATAACACTTCAATGGAACCACAACTATCAACGTTAAGCTCTTGTACATTATTCAGGAATGGAAATGGATTGCATGAAAAAAGCTTCACAAGACTATCACATCTCTTCACTTTAATGCTTCTCAAGCTGCTGCTAAGTTGCTCGATTTCACCAAAATCCATGTTGAACAAGACTTCAATGGAATGACAGCCCTCGACCCTAAGCTCTCTCAATAGGCACAGATTACTAATACTAAACTGAGGAGGCCATATCTCCTTCAAATTCTCCATATCAGAAACAAACAACTTCTCCAGCTTAGGAGTCGCATCCTGTAAAAAAAGATTGTTATTAAAACACTTTTAGTTGAAGATTGTTAATCTGCATATCACAACCACAAATGTTATAACTGCAACAATTTAAAAATATTTTATAACTTTTTAAAGAAATCTAAATGATTTTCGATATATTATGCGCCTCAAACTGCTGCTACAAACCTGCTCTTCATATCTACCAGCACGTCCCGAGTCAATTTCAAATAACACTTGAATGGAACGACACCGTCTAACTTTAAGCTCTTGTAAATTATTGAAGAAAGGAAACGGATTGCATGAAAAAAGCTTCACGAGACTATTGCATCCATCCACTTTGATGCTTCTCAAGCCGCTGCTAAGATGCTTGATTTCACCAAAATCCATGTTGAACAAGACTTCAATGGAATCACAATCCTTGACGAACAACTTCTCCAGCTTAGGAGTCGCATTCTGCAAAGTAAAAAAAGATTTGTTCAATCATTAGATACCCGCCTGTTATTAAAACACTTTTAGTTGAAAAGATTGTTAATATCAGTATATTAATACAAAGCATATACTTACCTCTTTGTTCAAGAAAGATTGCGTGGGGGATATATTACTCGACGCAAAAGATGCACTATCAGGATAAATGCTTGTAAATTTTGGAAGGCCTTCAAGTTGCAACTCCATGAGACGTGGCAGCTCAATTACAGCAACGTTATTGCAGAAATGCAATAACTTTGGCAGCTCAGCCAACCTGAGATACTTCAAGTTGGAAAACATGATTATATCTAATCCATCATTCTCAGTATGTATGACTGCTTCCATATTAGGGCATCCAGAAATATCCAGATACTCGAGCTTTGACAAATTTGTTGCAACACTCGTGAAAAGGTATTTCAACTCTACACATTGTGAAACTGCAAGGAGTCTTAAATTGTAAAACGAAGAGTATCGAGGAGGATGTCGACGATGCGGGGATTCCACGTCAACATCTTCAAGAGTATTCATATCATTGACTTGTAGATAAAGTGCATCTGTGATCTTAAACAGTTCGTTGATTTTAGATTTTAATAGTTCTTCTCTGTTGGTGATCAGCTTCAAGCTGTTTTGATATGAGCACGTCTCACCTTGAGGTCTGTGCAGCGACTCGCGAACTTCTGTAAAAGAACATCCCACCGAGAGCTTGAATCTTTGAAGTTTCTCATAAGACATGTTCTTCATATGAGCATTGTCACGAATAAATTCAAATTCTAATGCACGAAGGTTCTTTGAACGTTCTGCAAGTTCACTACTGTTGTTGTCTGTGAAGCAGAATGCACAACCATCAAGATGGTAATAACCGTCATCAAAAGTTCTCACATAAAGCTCTTCAAGTTTCACTAAGCTTTTCAAGACACCGTCATGTATAACAAGATTGTAACAACCTGTTACATCCAGTAGTCTTAGCTTATTCAAATTTCTGAATGTGGAAGGTATGGTTGTAACACCAGAGTTAGCAAAGCTAAGCACTTCCAGATTCGAAAGATTTCCAATACAAGTTAAATCAAACATCAATGAGCATTCATGGAGACAAAGAGTTCGAAGGTTGTCGGAGAACAGAACAGATGTGGGAACTAATGCTAACTTCTCAAATGCTATAACTTGAAGCTCTTTCATTCCTTCATAAAAGCCTAGAGGGAACATTAGCGACTCATCTCCTTGCATAAGTTTCAAAACCGTAAGGTTTGGAAACTTAAATTCACTAGGAAACTTAGACATGCCACTGCATGTTAATGAAATTTGCTTGCAAGACTGGCTCATATTATTAGCTTCACTCAACTTTGAGAAATCATCATGGTGAATGATCCAACATCCCTCCTGACCACCTTTAGAAACAGTATTTACCACAAATGCAAGCACAAAATCATCATGCAATTTCACAAAATCACTGTGATGACTATCTCCATCCATCAACAGGTAGGCATTTTTAAGGTTGCTCATACTAGTTTCTATGCTGTCTCTAGCAGCTTCCATAGTATAAACTTTGTTTAAGAGTTTTAATCCCCATGCATATCTTGTGAGATCTTCTATCGGGATATTAGAGTCCCCGGGGAACATGCCACAAAGCAGAAAAATCGCTTTATCCTCTTCTCGTACTAAATTCTCGTAGCTTATCTTAATTATTTTTTGCACGTACGCATTTTTCCTCAAGCGCTTGAGTGTACGCCTCCATACAAATTTCTCTTGACATTTAAGAGTTGCAGCAATGAGTTTGATGGCAAGCGGCAAAAAATCACATTTTCTGACAATATCACATCCTATTTGATAGAGATCATGATCATATTTGTCTGAAATCCCTGCGATTCTAGAAAAGAAATCCCGTGCTTCCTCTTCCTCCAAGACATCAACTCTAATAGGTTTTAGAACAGATTTAGCATCAAATGCAATTTGAAGACAAATACTTTCATCACGTGATGTGAGCAGCAACTTGACCCCCTTTGGCAAAGGACTCGCTAATCCGATATCTTTGAGATTAATCGTGTCCCACACATCGTCCAATATCACCAGACACCTTTCTTTACACTCTGAAAATTCTTCAAATCTTTTGGAAAGATAAGTTGCCATTAGATCAGTTTCGGTAGGGTTGCCTATCTGCACTGCTATTTTTTTCTGAATGGCAAGCAAGTTGGGAGTATTCCCAATAACTACAACCACGATATAATTAAACATCTTGTTATCACGTGCAGCCTTTTTCAGTTGCATCATCAGCGTGGTTTTCCCAACACCACCCATTCCACACAAGGCTATCACTTGAGCCTTACCATCATCATCTTCTTGAAGGAGCTTAAGTACATCATAGAATATCTTTACTCTTGAGTCGAACAAATTTTGAGTATTTCCAAGAGGTATTGGAGCATCACTCCAGATGATGTCAGAACTCTCTTTGATAAGACATTCAATATCCTCGATGAGCCTCAATGCATTTCTACCTGCTCGATACATTTTTACATCAAAACATCCGATGTCATTGCTTGAAATGTTGTCAGCATCTTCCTTGATCTTTTTAACTTCTTTCAACCACCCAGGTACACGAGCAGGTATCTCTTTATTGCTTGCAAGGTTTCTTGTCAAATGCTCTTCGTTATCAATTCTTTGACCGTCCAAAACCTTCATTTTGTCTTTCATTTCCTTCACACGATCGGCGGAGGAAGTGAGATTTCTCAAGTTTTGCGAAATATGACCCGTCAAAACATTCACAACAGGAACAGCGATTGCAGATACACGCTCCATTTTCCTGGGACATAAGAAATTACATTAACAAAATTACGGGTGGCAATTCCCGAAACGATAGGAAAATAAACAAGCTAAGCTTGGGTCTAAACAGGGTTAGTCACATGGTTGGTTTGTTGTGATCAAAACAAGACTGAACAAATTTTGCTTATTATTTTCTGCTTATAAACAAGTACTAATAAGCTACTTAAAAATAAGCACTCGGGTTATGAAAATAACAATTTGTTCCAAAATTTCATTCAAATCAATCTATCAAATACCTAACATACGTGGTCAAATATGAAAGTAAAAAACCTAGCTAATATTAATTTTACCTCAAATAAATAAGCATGCATATAAAAAACGTGTATATTTTAACTAAAAATAAATAAGCAATACCAAACACCAACTTAATCTATAAGACTATAAGTAAACAGATTTATTTCTCCTTAGATTAGTAGATATCAAAGAAAGTTGTATAAATATGAAGTCTACAATTAGTGACTTATAGAAAAATATATGCTTAATATGTTATGAATACCTTATACAGATTTCAGAGATTCACCAGCTAGCTCTCAAAGGATCAAATAATGTTTACTCAACAAGTTGGTTGAAAATTTCAGGAGTGTGAAATGAAGCAAGCATTGAATTTGGTAGATAAGGGGAGTAAATTATGAGAGATAATTGGAGCTAACTTTTTGCATGAATAGACTCTTCATAGCAGACAGTGCATTATTGACTTTAAGAGCATTCACACTCGGGGTACGTGGCATACGTTCAAACCAAAAAATTTCGCCTTATCCACACTCGGTTTAAACGTACATGGCTATACAATTAATTGAAAAGTTTTGTTCGGTTTAAATGTAAGTTGTATTTTGAAAGAGTAAATTGCATTTTTGGTCCCAAAGGTTTAGCCAAATTGCAGGTTCAGTCCTAAGGTTCGAAAGCCAGCGGTGGTCTTCATTTTAAAACGTTTGTTGCATGTTTGGTCCCTGATCAACATCAAATGACAAAAATACTCCTGTCTTCTTTTGTTTATATTTTCTTTTCATATTTCTTACATAAATGGTCCTTGTTTTGTGCTAGGTTTTACAAAATTCGTCCCTCGATATGTTTAACAGTGCTTGTAACACGGACACGTTCTCGATCTCGACGCCTCCGCCCCATATGATGAAATCCTTGGCAAAGTGTTACTTTGGTGTCATCGAGAAAGATCTGTTTCTAAGTATTAGTTAAGCGGCGTAGTCGCCCCATTGTACGGGCCCACATGCACAAGATTTCCTTTTCACTATACCTATTGATGGGTTGGGCAGGATGATGAACCATCGCCAATTCCGTTCGGTATTGTGTTATAGGCTCACCATACCTATGTTTTCTGAAGGAAGCTCTACCGCAGCTGCAAGCATCGTATGGACCAATGGGGATCATGCGTTCAACGTTTCGATGAAGTGGGGTGAAATTCAGACATAATTTGGTGCGGGATATTCTTGTCGACATATGTTCCAAGGTTGGGATATGTGAAAAAGGAGGCCTCATTGGGGTTTTCGGGGGAGGCGAGAAAACTGCGCCCGTGACCTGCTATTATTCAACTGGATCCGGGGTAAGGCGGCGTGTTTGGATGTGACTGGAATCTCTCCTTGCGGTATTGATGCGTCTGCATGGGCCCCGGTGGCCTTACATAACGTGGAGAAGAAGAAAGAAATATGTGTCGAATGTGAAGAAAATGGCTACAAGTTCATCCTTTCTACATTTGGGGAGCTTCCGACGGAAGCTTTGGACACCATTTCACGTATCAAGGCATTTGCTATTAGCCACCTCGAATAGTGTCCAAAGTGGGGCTTTTATTTTTCACTGCACTGTGCTTTTGTATTCAGAAAGGAGTGGGAGCCCAACTAGTGTCTCGGCTTCCCACCAATTACTTGTAATTCTTTTGGTTTTCTAATGAAGTGATGTTTTATCATTATTATTATTATTATTATTATTTTTAAATTAACTTTTAATACTAATATTATTTTTTTAATTCAAAAAATATTCAAAGATATTCCAAAAAAAATTTAGTTTTTATCACATAACCTTTTTTTAAATTTTAATATTTTTCTATAGAATTATTAATACGTTTTTTATACGTTTTCGTATGTTTATTACGTTTTTGTTCTTCTTTTACCTTTTCGTTCGTTTTTTTACGTTTACGTTCGTCTTTTACGTTTTCCTCGTTTTTTACTTTTTAGGTTTTTTACATTTTCATCTCGCTTTTTTTAAATTACGTTTCGTCCATTTTTAAGTTTTCAGCTTACGTTTTGTCTTTTTCCCCGTTTTGACAATTTTTTTTACGTTTTGACCCTTTTTTTACATTTTCCTTTTGTCATTTTACGTTTTAGTTCGTTTTATGTTTTAGTTATTTTACGTTTTAGTCCATTTTGTTACGTTTTAGATTCGATTTTTACTTTTTGTTCATTTTTACGTTTTCAACTTTTTACGTTTTTCTCCGTTTTTACGTTTTCATCTATATTTTCGTTTGGCTGAAAACATTAAAGCGGCAAAAACGTAAAAACGGACAAAACGTAATAAAACGACATCGTAAAAGCACGAAAACATAAGGGTTGAAAGCGAAAAACGGATGAAACATAAAAAGTGACGAAACATAAAAAATTGGCGGCACAAAAAACGAACGTAAAAAAAGAGAACGTAAAGAAAGGCAAACAAAAAGGCGAAAATGCAAAACAACCGGACGAAAACGAAAAGAACACGAAAGCGTAAAAGAGCGACGAAAACGTGAAAAACGAAAACATAAAAAAAAAAGAAAAAAAAAAAAAAAAGAAAAGAAAGAAGTTGAAAACGTAAAAAGAACGGACGAAAACTTAAAAAAAAAAGAAAAAAAAAAGAAAAGAAAGAAGTGAAAGCGTAAAAGAAAGCGGATGAAAGCGTAAAAGATGGCGAAACGTAAAAAGGCGGTAAAAACATAAAAGCGAAGCAAAACGCATAAACCAAAGCACAAAACGTAAAAAACGGACAGATGTAAAAGTAGAAGAAAACGTAAATAAGCGGTTGAAAACAACGACAGCGTAAAAACCGAATGAAAACGAAAATGGCGAAACGAAAAGATGTGAAGACATAAAAAAGAACAGCGTAAAACCCGTACAAAACGGACAAAGATGTAAAAAGAGAAACGTAAATAAGCGGTTGAAAACAACGGACAAAAGCGTAAAAACCGAATGAAAGCGTAAAAAATTGATGAAAACATAAAGTAAAACGTAATAAAACGGTTGAAAATATAAGAAAATGGACGAAACATAAAAAGCGGACGAAACGTAAAAATCCACAAAAACGCGTAAGAGCGAATATATTTGGACTTTTCTCTTGAATTAAAAAATTATATAAAAAATTAAATTTTTTTGAATATCTTTAACATTTTTTGAATATTTTTGAATTAAAAAAATAATACTAATAGTAATAGTTAATTTAAAAAAACGGACGAATTTTGTAAAACCTAGCAATGACAGGGACCATTTATGTAGAAATTTGAAAGAAAATAGAAACAAAAGAAGCAGGGGTATTTTCGTCATTTGATGTTGATCGGGACTAAACATCAAAAGAACGTTTCAAAATGAGGACTATCGTTGCACTTTCGAAACCTTAGGGACTGAACCTGCAATTTGGCTAAACCTTAGGGACCAAAAATGCAATTTAATCATTTTGAAAGGATAAATATAAGTTGTATTTGAATTTGAATATGGGTGTTGTTCGGTTTAAATATAAGTTGTATTTGAATTTGAATGGCTAGGGCGGGTTTGGGATGAGGCGGTCATCCTTATTTTCAAAACCGATTATAAAAATCATCCTTAAACCTGTTTCAATTCGCATTGATAGGAGTACCCCGTTGGGGCAAGATGTTCCTCCAAACCCACCTCGTACTTCATTGGAGATCTTGTCCAGTTGTCTTTTATAGACGCGATGCTCCACCAAACATGTGTCTTAAAAAACAAAAAAAATTGGTTGTATGAATAAGTGTGAACAAATTTTAAAAAACAAAAAAGTTTTCACATCTATATTTGTTTCAAAAAAAAGTTCACACATTTAAGTGTGAAGAAATCTAGTGTCTACAATTACAAGTGTGTACTATATTTGTAACACCCAAATTCTTCACACAAGAGGGAAAATGTGAAGAATTTGGGTGTTACAAAAATAATGCACACTTGTAATTTCTTTCAACTTAAAAGTGTGAACTTTTTTTGAAACACATATAAGTGTGAAAACTCTTTTGTTTTTTAAAACTTGTTCACACTTATTTATGTAACCAATTTTTACACATTCATAAATGTTAAAAATCTTCAAAATATTCTAAACACTTTTTAAAAGTGTGGTAAAATGATACTTTTTTTGTAGTGCTTTTTCCGTTTATTATTGTTTTTACTTTATAAACAATGTAATTTTATACAATAACTTAAAAAACCAAGATGCCATTATTAATATTAGCCTTATTAAGCTTTCAACAACAATATTAAATATAAAAATTGATAAGCTATTCACGTCTCAAATCAACTTTTTTAGAATATTATTACACGAAACAAGCTTTCTTAATCACAATTTTCAATCTTACAAATATTGAACAACTGGTAAATACCAACGTAATACTATATGTTTAATTGTATATAGATATATTTATATGTATATATATGTTTCGGGACGGGGCGGGAATGTTGAGCCTCATCCCCGACCCAAACCTAATAAAATCACCGCTAATGCACCGAAACCCGCCACGTAACCTGATAAGTATGCCCCGCCCTGCCTCAAAAAGTTCGTGTTCGGGTTTTTTTTCCATCCCTATTAGTGGTTAGTGGCACCTCTCTCTCACTCACATTCACCCACTCTGTTGACAGGAAAAGACTGTTTTTTACCTTTCTTGTTCCATATCTACCGTCTTTCAATACATTTGACTTATTAAACTTTATATTTTTTGTTTCGTACTTTTACTTATGTAGTTATAACAAAAACAAAATTATAAAAATAAAATTAAAAATAAATAAAAATAGGTGATACCAATATCCTTTTAAGAGGTGCATATAATCAATCGGAGAAAAAAAAGGGCAAAAGGGCCTACCAGAGCTTCTTCCTACCATTATAGGCGTATTGTTTTGTATTCATATCTTGATTGCTACAATTATCAACCAAACACTTTTATGAATATTATTGTCGTTCCATTATTTCCATGGTTATGTTTAGGAGAGGCTTCTAGGAGGTTTATGAGGCTTAAACTTTTAAAGTAAACTTGTATATAAAATAAGTATTGTTTGTTACACGGGCTTATAGAGGCTTATATAAGTCATAAGCTTTCATAAGCCCAAGTTCATTGAAAGAGGCTTATGAGAGCTTATAGCTAATTAAATTACTTAAATATCTTTCAAAATATAATAGATTATCATGCAAAAGATAGAAATATATTTGAATTTAATTTGATGTATTTTTATAGGATTTTACATTAATAAGCTTCAGATTCAACTAATTCGTCAAACAACTTTATAAAAATATAAGATGCAGCTTTCGACTTATAATATAAGCTTCATCTCAGCTCCAACTCCAGCTGATTACGTCAAACATACCATATATCCAACACACCCTTACTCCAAAAGCAATGCGCCAATACCTACAATGAAAGCACCGACTGACTTGTACGATTTTAAACATTAAAGTACCCACTGTGTGAGTGAAATGATGGGCCTAACCACAACACTACTCGCCATCTTCAATTTAAGAGCACAAGGTATCGCAACGACGAATAACAGGTTATTTGTATGTCACCTCAGCGTCACATCAATCCACACAATAACACACCAATAACTAAAACCCCCCCTCATAACACATCACTAACATCACCTGTAGGTCCCACAAAATACCCCATCAAATATACCACTCACTCACAATACAACTAAAAAAAATGCATTTGGCATAAGCCAATGCAATGGCTGAAAACATAAAATGGTACTTTTGGTTCATGAATGACACAAGTGATGGTATGCATTTGGCACGCCATTGGTATTCTTTTTTTTCCTTTGACATGTTAACAAGCTCCATACCATGCGTTTACACGGTTTTTTCAATTTAATGCGTTTACACGTTTTTTATTTTCGAATAATTCTTATAGTCTTTGGGGTCTTTGTTTAAGTTTTCCTTTTTTAGCCTTTTAGGGATTCGTGAGGTTCTTAAATTATATACTACGTAGTAAAAGTAAAGTTGGATGAATGTTTTGCGTAATCTTATTAGCTTGAGATTATGAGCTTACAACTGGATGTTTATAGATTTTGTGGCTTATTTTATATGGGTATACTAATTTGAAGATAACAAATATGCTTTTATGCCTTGAAGCACTTAACCCTTCCCCACTCAACTCCAACCCATGGAATTACCTTGCCCTGTGTGTGATCAGTTTGGCATAAAGTCTTTTTTTATTGTTCTAATCTATGGTGTGAAATTGCAACTATTGTTGGGCTATTTGAAGAAACTTTGAATACGATTATGCAAACATTTATTATATGAAACTATGAATACTATTTATTATATGAAACGTTTATTATATTGAACTTTGAATACTATTTATTCTTTTTTTTTATACTTGATATTTAGGGCCTTCATTCCTTTATCACTGATATCAAGTCCAACATTACTACTCAGGGAAAGAATCTGGCAGCCTGGGCAAAATCTACAAACTCCTTGTCCTGAAATGTTGGGCTATAAAAGTACTGAAGAAAGTCAAAGTGCTGAAGATGGTCAAAGTATCTTGAAGTGAAAATCAAAGTATCTTGTGTCAGAATCAAAGACTTAAAGACAGTTATGCTACAACGATTATGGAAAGTTATGTTTATCTAGAACATTCTTAGTTTAGTATTACTTGATGTACAAGGATTATAGTTGTAAACCGACTAGGGTACTCCTTATGCCTATAAAAGGACCCCTAGATTGGCATTAGAGATATACGTTTTTAGAATACGAATGAGAGTTTTAGCGATTAGGTTTTGTTAGTGAATCTGTGTATCAAGCAGGTTCAAGGTTTATTATTAATAAAATCGTTGAAGTTTAGAGTCATTCTTCTTAGCTTTATTGAAGTAGTTTCCGCATACTTAGTAAAGTAATATCAGTGTTTCATTGTTAGTAACTTAGGATTTATCAGGTTGCTTAAGCCTTACAAGCTACATAGTTAGTTTGGTTCGAGTATATCGATCCAACAAGTGGTATCAGAGCTTGTGTGGAAACTCTGATTAAGAAGAAACCCTTAAAACCGATTAATAACAAAACCTAAAGATGACGACTGACGCTGCACCACTTCCATCCATCACCTCACTCAGAATTCCAATCATCAAGAAGGGAGAATATGATCTCTGGAGCATGAAGATGAGGCAATACATTGCTATTACAGACCATGCACTATGGGATGTGATTGTCAATGGTGATGTTGTTCTTGAAGAGCCTGTTGCAATTGAAGGACAACCTAAACCACCTCATCCTACCTTGCCAGCAGCTACAAAAAGAAATCAAGAGAAGGCTCTCAACATATCTTGTCTGCTACTCCGATGGTACTTACTAAAGTTTCATGATAAGGATGCAAAACAACTATGTAACTATCAGACAAGATTTGGAGGTAATGATGCTTCCAAGAAGTGAATTTGTTGAATGGGAAACATTTGTTGAAAGAGAAATGCTTGATAAAATTTCTCCAATGCTAGATGTATGAAGCATATTCATTGAAGATGCTAATATGAAGTTCTTAGGAAGTTTGCCATCACAATGGTATGTGGTTGCTACTATGATTAGGGGACAATCTGGTTTAGATACAATGGACTTTGATGATCTCTACAATAATCTAAAGGTGTATGAGCATGAGATGAATGGTCAAACAAGTTCAAAATCTCACAAGCATTGCTGTGTCTTAAGAGAGGCAAGACTTCCACTAAAAAGTGCGCTTATCCTATCCAAAGTCTTGTTGGTGAAAAGCGAATATCTCGCACAACCATGACTACTACCACCTCATCACCATCAAACACCATCAACTCTGAAGATGTTGTGTGTTGTTTCTTTGCTCAACAAGCCACTTTACCTGTTACTTAAGAAGAAGATTTGTTGCAAATTGATGAGGATGATTTAGAAGAAATTTACATAAGATGGCAAGTTGCCATGATCACTGCAAGGATCAAGAAGTTCATGAAGAAGACAGGAAGAGGTGTTGATTTCAAACCCAAACAGGGTATAGCATTTGACAAATCCAAGATTGAATGCTTTAATTGTCAAAGAACTGGACACTTTGCAAGAGAATGCAAGTTTGCTAAGTATCAGGCAAATAGGATGATTGAGAAACCCAAGCTTGAAATAAGAGAAGTTCCTATTACTGAACCAAAACCAAAGGCTTTGGTTACTCAAGAAAATCTATGAGGTATTTGGAGTTTGAATTTGATGATGAACCGATAACCTACTCTATGGTCACAGTGGAAGAATTTGATTGGAGCACGACTTTTGATGAGGAACCGAATTTGTTGCTTTGGAATCAAGAGATGGCCTTGGAAGCTTTGATTGAAGCATGGAAAGTGAAGAAAGAACCACGTTACGCTTTATTATGGTAGCTACTTCACCAAGTTCACCCACTATCTCTGAGGTATGCTTTAAGTGTAATGATTTTTATCAAAAAGTACTTAAAGATTATGTAACTGAAAGAGATAATTATAGAAGGGCTAGGTCGAGGTAATTGGTTATCAAATAACCCTAGAGTCAATGGAAGCCAAAATAATAACTCATGAAAATAATGAAATGGCTTGGGCAGAAAAATATGAGCAACATGATTATCAATTAAAATTAAGTGAATGGAAGTTAGGATGTAAGGTCCCTGAACTTGAAAAGATGACTAAAGAAAGGGATGAATTGTTAGAAAAACTTGCTAGTTGGAAAGAAGCTGGTCTGTCACATGTTAGTTTGGTTGAAAAACAAAGAAAAGCACATATTAAAACTGGTCTAGGTTTTGGTGTTGAGTATAGTAACACAGAAGAAAACCCAACTAGTGATAAGGAACAAGTTGATTTAGAGGAGATAGTAACTAGTGATGATGAACCCATTAGCTCAGAAGAAAACACATCTAGTAATGAGGATTCAATTAGTCAAACACCTCCTGAATTTAAGAAAGACAAAGGTTATCATGCAGTCCCTCATCCCACTGGTAGTTTTCAACCACTAGGACGATGTTTCTTGTTTTAGAAAATTTAGAGTTTAAAAAGCTTTGGTCAATCTAAATCGAGTCTATCTAGTTCAATCTCTCAAAAGAAGCGGTTGAGAAACCTAAGGATGATAATGTTAAGAGTTCCGGTACCTTCATCTCAGAAATCTAGACATTCAGCAGTACCTTCAAGAAAAAGTTTTCATATCGCTAAGTCTTTTTGGGATAATTTTGGTCAAGATAGTTCTCATCATTCACCAAAAGGTCATGATAGGTTTGGTCATAGAACTAAAGGAAGAAATTTTGGGATTACAGTCAAAATTATGTTTTGTTTGTTATATCGATCATTTGATTAAAGACTATGACTTTTACTCAGAATACTTAAGCAAATTCCCAAAGACCACATCTACCAACCATAAGCCAAGGAGAATAAACCGGTTGGAATCATTCACATAGGATCAACCATAGTAATTTCTCAAAAGACTATAGGTACCCTCACCGTAAAAGACCTTTTTCAAAACCACCGTACCCTCAAGCACTTTTCAAGGTGCTTGGTAAGACTTTTTCTCAAGCGCATTCTCAAAGCTTGCTAGGATTTCACTAATCAGTAATTGCTAACACTTTTGGAATAGAAGCCCTAGGAGATCCAATTACTATCAATCTAGAAGGCGTTACACTTCAAATAGAGTATCTAGATCAAAGAAATCTTCACAAAAAGTTAAAACCAACTGGGTTAAGAAAGAAAGTACTGATGGGGAACAAACAGTACTTTCAGCAAGTAAGGGTGAAAAGGAGAATTTTGTTGAAAAAGAAAGTCTTGTTGAAAAATCAACACAAGTTTTGGAACAAACAAAGATAATTGATCATGCTTTCAAAAACAGTGGAGATTACATACTTAATGAATTTAAGTATGTCACTTCACAAGGGGAACACAAGTCAGTAATGGCTTGGGTTCCTAAAATTAACTAACTCTTTCATCTTTATGTAGGGCAACCTAGAAGAGGAGCTTAAAGATCATTTAATTATTGATAGTGGTTGCTCTGGAAGCATGACAAGAGATAAAGAGATTCTGTCATATTTTAGATCTTATTTTGGAGGAAGAGTTGCATTTGGGAATGATCCTAATGGAGGTATAATTACTGGAAAAGGAACCATCAAGGCAGGAAGTATAGACTTTGAGAATGTTCGTTATGTGAAGGAGCTCAAGTTCAACCTATTGTGGGCTCTCGGATACTGATGACGAAGCACCGTGTTATTCAGCGACACAAAATGTCTTATACTTTCCCCTGAGTTCAAGCTTGTTGATGATAACTTGGTAACATTGAGAGTACCAAGAACCAATGATGTGTACAGTCTAGATATGAAAACTCTTAACTCTTCTGAAAGAGCAACATGTTAGTAGCAAAGGCAACACTTGAGGAAGCACATCTTAATTTCAAGAATATCAACAAGTTGGTTAAAGGCAATTTAGTTAGAGGTTTACCTTCCAAAACATACAAGAATGATCATTCATGTTTGGCGTGCAAGAAGGGTAAACAACAAAGCTTCATGCAAGAAGATTGAGGAGAGAACTATTAGAGAACCTTTAGAGTTGTTGCACATGGATCTTTGGACTGTTTTAATTACAAGCCTAAACTAGAAGAACTTGCTTAGTTGTAAAGGATGATTGTAGTAGATTTAGTTGGGTCTTTTTCTTGGGATTTAAAGATGAAACCTTTGATGCTATTCATGATCTTATAATAGCCCTTGAAAATCAATTGAGACTCAAAGTAAAAGGTATTAGATGTGATAATGGGGTGAATTCAAAACAATTTTATGGTTGAATTTTGTGCCAAGAAAGGATTAGGGAGTTTAGCATTGCTAGAACTCCATAAATGAATGGTGTTGCGAAAGAAAGAACGGAACCTTGATAGGCGGCCGAACAATGCTTGCGATTCACATTTACCTATTAAATTTTGGGGTGAAGCCGTAGTACTTGCTTGTTATGTGTTGAATAGAAAGTATCACCAAATGAAGACACCTTATGAGTTACTTATGGGAAACAAACCTAACATTCGCTTATGAAACCTTTTGGATGTCCTCTGACTATTCTAAATACTATTGATACTTTGGGCAAGTTTGATGGCAAGTCAGATGAAGGATACTTATTAGGGTACTGTACCAACAACAAAGGATTTAGAGTGTACAACAAGGTTACCAAAAAGGTTCAAGATTGTCTTCATGTTGAATTTTTGGAAGATCAAGAAAATCAAAAGGGTAAAGGTCCTTATTGGATGTTTGATCTTGATGTTTTGACTCCTTCTATGAACTTTGTACCTGTTAGAGAAGAAAATCAAGTTGTTCACAAAGAAGAAGATTTACAGTACATTGTTCATGGAGTCAATCTTAGACCTGATCTTTGTTCCTGATGAAGAACCTATTGAAAAGGAGAAAAGTACTGATAAACCAAAATCCACTTTGTCTACAGAAAGGATGCTTTTTCAAGAAACCATAGCACAATCTTATGAGGATGAACAAAGAAGAGCTTATGAAGAAGCAAAGAAAAAGGGTAAGTTTACGAATCCCACAAGTACTTTGGATCAAAATCGCTGCACCTATTGACGAGACTTTTGATGATTTGAATGATCCAACCATGCACAAGACACCGATGATGAGTTAGATGATGAAGGTATTTTCTCAAATTCCAATGAAGATCCTGATTTCACAAATTTGGGTGATAATCTTGAAGTTCCACAAACTCCTACATTAAGAGTTCATAAAGATCATCCTGCTGGTCAAATCATTGGACCTTCTACATCAGGGGTGCTTACAAGAACCAAAGCTAAAGGTTTTTCTACACCACATAATGCTTTACTTAGCTTTGTGTATAAACAGAACATCTTTGAATCATAAGGATCAACAAACATGCTTATTCACTTGCTTTATCTCTCGAAGAACCCAAGGCTTGTTTCAAGCATTAAATAAAGAAAGTTGGGTTGAAGCCATGCAAGAAGAACTTCTTCAATTCAAACTACAAGACATTTGGGTATTATGTGATTTACCAGATGGAAAGAAAGTCATTGGTACAAGATGGGTTTCTGAGTTAAGAGATGAAAGAGGCAATGTCATCAAGAAAAAAGAAAGATTAGTTGCACAAGGGTATAGACAAGAAGAAGGAGTGGACTATGATGAAGTGTTTGCTCCTTTAGCAAGGATTGAAGCTATTAGATTATTCCTTGCTTTTGCATCTTATATGGGCTTTCATGTTTATCAAATGGATGTCAAGAGTGCCTTTCTTTATGGCAAGATTACAGAGGAAGTATATGTCAAACAACCTCCTGGTTTTGAGGATCCTGCACATCCAAACAAAGTCTACAAAGTTATTAAGGCTCTGTATGGCCTTCATCAAGCTCCTAGAGCTTGGTATGAAAGACTCTCTACTTTTCTCTTACAACATGGATACAGAAGAGGAGCAATTGATAAGACTTTGTTTATCAAGAGAGACAAGAAGGATATCATGCTTGTTCAAGTCTATGTAGATGATATCATCTTTGGAGTTACAAAACAGCCTATGGTGAAAGAATTTGAGCAGCTGATGCAACAAGAATTTCAAATGAGTTCCATGGGTGAATTAACTTTCTTTTTGGGGCTTCAAGTTAAACAATCAAAGGATGGAATTTTCATAAGTCAAGATAAGTATGTCTCTGACATTCTTAAGAAGTTCAAATTCGATGCCATGAAGCCTGTAACAACACCCATAAAATCTATCAACTCATTAGGAAAGGATGAAGATGGACAACCTGTGGATGTCAAGCTTTACATATCAATGATTGGCTGTCTTATGTACTTAACTGCTTCTAGACACGATATCATGTTTGTCATTTGCTTATGTGCAAGATATCAAGTCTCACCTAAGGTCTCTCATATGAATGCAGTCAAAAGGATTTTTAGTTATTTGAAACAACAACCTAAGTTAGGGTTGTGGTATCCAGAGGATTCACCTTTTCACTTGGAAGCTTTTCGGTGATTATGCATAATTATGATAGAAGGTCAACCATTGGAGGATGCCAATATCTTGGAAGAAGATTAGTTTCATGGCAATGTAAGAAACAAACCATTGCGGCAACATCATCCACTGCGAGAATATGTTGTCACGTAGTTGTTGTGGACAAGCACGGATGAATCAACTCTTGGATTATGGGTTCAACTTTAAAAATACTCCTAACTACATCGATAATGAGAGTACAATCTGCATTGTGAAGAATCCTGTTTACCATTCCAGGACCAAGCATATTTAGATCAAGCATCACTTTATTAGAGATTGCTATGAGCATAGACTCATTAATGTTGTCAAGGTCCACACAGATGATAATGTAGCTGATCTACTCACAAAAGGATTTGATGTTTCAAGATTCATTCATTTAGTGATGAGTATTGGTATGATTAACTATTAAGCTACAATTAAGGGGAGGAATTATTAGTTAGTTAGTTAAGTCCCATGCATAGTTTAAGGGGAGGCTATACAATGTCTTTTTGATGTTTTTTCCATAAGTGAAGAGAAGGATGGAACGTACTGCTTGGAGTTTATTTGAAGTCTTGCTCTGGAAAGTCTGCTTTGAAATCGCTACGTGGAAAGCTAATCGCTAGTCTTGTCAAGCATCGTTCCAACGGTCAAAATAAGGGGTAAAATTCAAACAACGGTAACTTTATTAATTGGGCTATGATTTGTTTAAATCTTACCTATAAATAACTACCCTCCGATTTTCCCTCTCAACTTTATTCTTATCCATCTCTTCTTTATTTTTCTCATATTTACCCTAACCGTTTCATACAATCTTTTACACACAATGGCTAATCGCAACACTGTAAGTAAGCATAATATGGTCGCCAACTTAGATAAAACACCATCAAATGTCGCTTTTCATGACATAATTGATTTCCTCACTGGATCATCAATCAATTATGCTCTTTTGGTCGAACATGATATCCTTGAGCCTTGGATTCAACAATTTTGGGCAACTGCTAGATCTCATATGGAAGATGATGAATCATATATTCAGGCTAAGGTTCTTTGGGAAGTTAGTTAGAGTTAGTGAAGCCACTATTAGAGAAGATTTACTGTTTAATGATGAGGAAGGGGCTGTTCGTTTTGACAAGCAAGTTCTTTGGGATACATTAAGGGATATTGGGTATGAAGGGTCTTTAACTGAAACAACTTTCAAGAAACCCTTATTTAGTCCACACTGGAAGTACCCTGTTCATGTGTTGCTTCATTGTCTAAGTTCCAAGAGTACTTCATGGGAACAATTTGGATCCAATATTGCCTCTGCTTTAGTAGGATTAGCTACCAATCACCTTTTTAACGTTTCAAGAATGATTTTCGATGGTATGCTATCTCACATCTCCAATGGATCACCATTCCTCATGTACCCTCGTTTTGTTCAACTATTTTTGAACAAGCAGCTTAAGGATGTACCTAAACCTTCAAGCTTGCTACCTGTTGTTGTACTTCCACCAAAGGTGTTCACTTTTATGGCTAGGAAGAGTGACAAATTTTCTGGGAGGGATACACCTTTGACTACTCACATGATGGAAGTTGTACAAGCTGTTAGAGCTGAAGCTGCTGTAAGTGAAGAACATGAACCTTCAGAACCAAGGGAAGGCTTGCTTCTCCTTCTCGACGTACTGCTTCACAAGAGGGTACTGTATCTCCACCAACTGCATCTTTGCAAGATATTGCGCATAATGATTCAGAACCAGAGGTCAACCCACCATCCTCTCCCAATGATTATACTTCCACAGATGGGTCTCAAACATCTGGAGGAGATGAGGGAGATATGGTTTCTGAGGGTAAGGTTTTGGATAATTATGCTTTGACAAGAGAACTTTTGATATTGAAGAAAGATTTTGAAGCTCAAGCTGCACAACTGATGAAGTTGAATAACAAGTTTAGAAGATTGAAGAATTTTGTATGGCCATTAGTTCAACATCACAGATTGTGGGTTAAGTCTCAGAAGAAGAGAGTTAAGAAGTTTAAGAAGGTTTCTAAAGGAAAGAGACTCCACAAGCATTCTTCATTCCAATTGGGGAGGAATTTGGAGCAAGAAAATTTGAATGAAGATGCTCAAACCTATGAAGAAGCTGATACTTTTGATGAGTCCCTAAAGGAAGCTAAAGAAGCTGAGAAATCTGAGCCTCAAGGTACTGAGCCTCAAGGTACTGATGTTCAAGTTCAAAGTACTGAGACTCAAGGTGCTGGTGTACAAAGTACTGGTGATTAAAGGTCGATGTTCAAAGTGCTGGTGATCAAGGTACTGCTGTTCAAGGAACTTATAGGCCAAGAGGTATTAGTATTTAAGCACCTTGATGTTCAAGAGGTATTAGTATTGCAAAATATGTCAAGACCAAGAGGTATTAGTATTTGGTCTTTGAACAACAACAACCTCAAGTCTTGCAATCCTCTCAACCTGCTTTAGATCCTAAAGACAAAGGAAAAGGAATTCTGGTAGAAACAAAGAAGAAGAAGAAGCTTACTTTGGCTGAATTGAGAGCTATTGAAGTGGCTAAGAATGAAGAAGCTGCTAGGAAGCTACAGGTGGATCTTTGAAGTTGCTATACCGAAAAGCCAAAGAGTTATACCTAGAAGACCTCAGTATTGCTAAGGAAAGATATGATGGCCTATCTAAAGGGAAGAGGATATACAGGTCTGCATAAGTTGAAATACATAGAGATGAAAGATCTGTATGATGCTGTTATAGAAGCTTATCAAAAAGAAGTAGAAGGTATTATTTCTTTTGACGATGATAAGAAGAATGAGGATGCTAGAAAAAGGAGTTTAAAGAGAAAGAGAACAACTGAAGATGAACAGCCATCAAAGAAGATACAATTGAGAACATATACAGTTGATGAGCTAAGGAATTATCTTAGAGTTATAGATTTTGAGCATCCTAAGTCCAAAGAAGTTGCAGAAAAGAAGTCAAAGATGTCTACTTTTGAAGTTGTAGAATCAAAGGAAGGAGACTATCTTATGTTCCATAGAGAAGATGAGTTTTTAGAGTATTTAATCTGCTATGGGATATATTGCACATGATCAATAGAGAGGATCTGTTTCATTTATACCAACTGGTGCAAGAGTATTTTGAGCATAACCCATTAAATGGAGTTGGATTAGTCTTTCTGGGAGATCTCATAACCATCTGGGGAGAAGAAAAGTTAAGCGATGCAATATGGATAAACAAGAAGTTTGGGAGATTACTAGCGGAGATTCTTTGAAGAACGGAGTGCATGTTGTGGAGCTAGAAGATGGGACCATGATCCATATGTTAGTAGAAAGAAGGTATCCACTCACACGAGATCTTATGATCAGGATGCTAGATCATGGAATGGAGGTTGAAGAAGAGAATGACACAGCTCTTATGGTTATTGAACTATTCATCAAATGGACAAATATGACTGATGATGATGCATAAAGACTGGTATGATTTTTAATTTACATAAATCTTTTGAAAAATCAATACTTCATTCAAAGTATTGCTGGACAAACAATTATTTACCAAAGTACTGTTTGCAGTTTAAAACCAGTAAAAGTCTTTTGATAACAATATATAAGCAATTTTTGTAATGTGCAAAATACTTTTTGAAGCACAAAATAATCAGCAACAAATTGTTTTGAGAACAACATCTAATGGTAATCAACTCACCATGTTTTATAAACAAGAAAGAGTTTGACTCATCATGAGGGTACGGCTCTGATGTGATTATCAAATCCGTTTTTAGTTGACAATTTACTAAAAATTGTATGGTTTTCAACTCACCATATCTATAATAGTGAAGAGTTGGCTAGCCCAAAAGAAAATGGTTTTTGTAAAGTTTTGTGAAAAACCATTTATATGGTAATTAGTTCACCATGGTTGCAAGAACTAACCAGTCCAAAAGCAAACGGCTATTGTTAAAGACTTAACAAATCCGTTGATAGCTGATGATTTGCTAAAAATCATATGGTTATCAATGTACCATGGTCTACACACTAAACATTGGCTACTCCAGAGTTAATGGCTTTGGTAAAGAGACATCAAAATCCATTAAATTTTCAATGATTCACCTCTCATAGGAGTTAACACACCTGGAAGTGATGAGAATAGACTGAAACTTTATGATATGATGTACAATTTGCCATATGTTACTGAGAAACTGAAAAGATAAAGGTTGCTGATAGTGATTGCTGAAAAGGATTGTTTATAAAGATTACTTTGATGATGATGATACAAGTACAGAGAGTACAAAGACAAATATGAAGATAAAGACACAATCTTTCCTTGAAGACAAAGATGTTAAAGATGAAGATAAAAAGGAACTTGAAATCAAGCAAGTAGAATTCAAGTTAGGGGAGGATTGTTGGGCTATAAAAGTACTGAAGAAAGTTAAAGTCTTTGAAGATGGTCAAAGTACTTCTTAGTGAAAATCAAAGTACTGCTTGTGTCAAAGTCTTTGCAAAGACTTAAAGACAGTTATGCTACAACGATTATGGAAAGTTATGTTTATCTAGAACATTCTTAGTTTAGTATTACTTGATGTACAAGGATTATAGTTGTAAACCAACTAGGGTACTCCTTATGCCTATAAAAGGACCCCTAGATTGGCATTAGAGATATACGTTTTTAGAATATGAATTAGAGTTTTAGCGATTAGGTTTTGTTAGTGAATCTGTGTATCAAGCAGGTTCAAGGTTTATTATTAATAAAATCGTTGAAGTTTAGAGTTATTCTTCTTAGCTTTATTGAAGTAGTTTCCGCATATTTAGTAAAGTAATATCAGTGTTTCATTGTTAGTAACTTAGGATTTATCCTAAGCTCATACAAGTCCATAATGTTCTAAATCTATCGTGCATTTAAAGGTTAATCCACCCTCAACTTTAAGCCGAGTTCTTTGCTCTCACTGAAAGTCCAACAATATTTGGGGGAGAAGGCTTTGAAACACCAAATCCTTCTCATACTGAGGGGGAGATTGAAGATCCAAAGGAAGTTGTGCCCCTTTCATCCTTCAAGCCAGAGCCTGAACAAGAGATCCCTGAATAACAAACTTCATCAACAGTCTCCAATAGTAAAGGCAAAGGAATTGCAACCACATCAGAGTATGAACAACCAAAACTTGTAAAAGCATCATCGATTGTCCGCCAGGACCCTAATGCACCTATCAAGGTACCTTATGAGATCAATGGAAAGATATACCATCTGACAAACAATGAAATAAATGCTCATATGGAGAAAGAGGAAGAACTAAAAAAGGCTGCTAAAGAAGAAATGAGACTAGCACTAACAAAAATTGAAGTGATCACGATTTTTCAGGAAGATGCTAAGAAACTTGGAATTGAACCAAAGAAAATCACCACTGACAATGTTGGAGTCAAGTTCTTAAATGTTCAGGATGAAGAAATAGAGGCTCTCAAGAAAGAGCACTCTAAGAAGGTCAAAAGAATGGGTGAGCTGAGAAAGAAAAAGATTGAGAAGTATAAATGGACTATGACACAAAGACTAAGGTCTAAACCCATCACAAATGTGAATATTCAACCCGATTCCAATCTTGCAGTTCTCTGGGCCTACAAGGGCGGTGACCAAAGGAACTTTGAAGTTCATGATCCATTAAAGTTCGCAGACTTTAGAATCACTTAGCTAGATGAATTGGGTCTAATCACTGAGAAGAAAAGGAACATTATCGTTAAGGACCTGATGACATCATTGGGAAAAAGGTATGAAAGACTGAAGGAAATGCCTAAAGAACTCAAGATTTAGTTTTATCTCTAGCTCCTCAACAGGGTCAAGTTCAATCCTTAGGAAGAAAGAGGACAAATGTAGTGTATGAACCTGAAATCAAAGTGCCTGGACTTAAATGCAATCGAGTTCCCCCTAAATGTGTTCCATTTGTCAATAACTTGGTCATTGAACAACTTGAATTCAGTTGGTCGTTTTAGTATAGTGGTAAGTATTCCATGGTGACCTAGTTGACCCCCGACGAACGCCAAAATTTGGTACGAGGTGTATGTGTAGGGAGAAAATATACGATATCAATACCAAAAATAAACACAAGGAATGATTTAAAAACCTCTTAGGAAAAAGGTTAGTGAATCAAATCCCGTGAGTGATAAGTGATACCGGATTAGGAAATCCGGGTCGTGTCCCAACGAGGTGTGAATGGACAACGTCGTTTAAGGTTTGTTATTAAAATGCTCGATGTTTTAGATTTTGATTTGATTTAAACTACGGGAAATGGGAAGCATAAAAGGGAACTAATATATGGGGAAACAAGGAATTATAACTAATTACGCAAATCAAAACTAATACGATTTAAACGAAACGCGAATTAAATGCAATCTACTCTAAACTAAGTCCTAAAAATGATCTAAAATTAATTTTATATTAAAAATGAAATTTAAAACTTAATTATGGTTTAAAATTAATTTTTAGGATCTTTCTTAAATTTATTTTTATTTAAAATCTAATTTCTAATTTTAAAAATAGAACTAAATAACTAAAAATTATGAAAATGAGTGGGAAAATTATGAAACTATTTTTTAAAAATCTAAATTAACTAAAAAGACTTTTGAAAATTGGATTTGTATTTTTATGTATTATTTTCTAATTTTTATGATTTAAAAACTATTTAAAACTAATTAAATGTCTAAAAAAAATACTATTTGAACTAGGAAAATTATGGAAAAATATTTTTTTGGCTTTTTATATTTTTATTAATCTAGGAAAATTGAAAACATATTTTTTGGATCCTTTTCTGATTTATTTGTATTAAATGCTATTTAAAAAGTATTAAAAACAAATTTTAAATCATAAAAATAGCAAAAAGTTATGAAAAATTATGAAAATTTCATGAAAATTCTATAATATGATTAGGAAGCTAGGAAAAATGAGAAAAGCTATTCTAGAATTCTGGAAATGAATACTATAGTGAAACTGCTTATTAATAAGCTACCTAATTAAGCTAAAGGCTACTCTAATGCACTATAAGCTACCAGAACCTTAATTATGCTATGATTACTCAAAAACAACTAATCAGTACCTCTGATTAACAAGTTAAAATGATTTGGATCAAACACTACTTAAATGACAACAGGCTCAAACAGCTTATTTCTAGCTTAAAATTAAGTGATCAATTCTACTTGAAACTGAAAACCAGAAATGGGAAACTCTAAAAAGCTAAACAAAGAACACTTAGACCAATTTTTAGCTCACAACAAGCTTTAATGAATCTAAAATAGACTTCAATTCGCACACTCGGGCTACTTACGAAATACTTGCAAGTACTTTCACCTAAATGCCAAGCTAATTAAAGTGATAAATAAATTTCCAAAAATTCCACTAAAATTAGATTTGGAAACACAACCAACTGAAGTTTAAAATCTCAAAGTTTCAATCATTTTAGACCAAAGATGAATCAACTAAAAATCCAAAAAGTTCAGCTCTCAAACCATTATAACTCTTTTTGACTTTTTGAACAGACTTGAGTTTTGAATTTTTTGAACTTGAGAGCTTATTAAATGGAATGAAAATGATGTCCAGAGATAAAATGAATTCAGAACAAGCTAGCTTAACTATTTTTAAACCTAGATGCAAGTTATGACAATCAAATTCCAACTGATAATGAAATAAGAGCAGATTAAATGCTATTTTGACTAAATGGACTAGCAGATGCAAATTAAAACCTAAATTGACTAAATTATACCTAAACAGAACTGAAACCACTAGTCTGAACCTCTCAACTAACCTCTAAGTCAGAAATTCCACTTAATCCAAACACTAGTGTTAGGTCACAAGGTTTACCACACAAGCTTAATAGAAAGGAGATGAGGCGATTGAACAAGTATCAAACACACACACACACAATATAGTATACGGTTAGGCGTGAGGCATATGTGAAAGAAAAGAACTTGAACAACCAACCTTCAAATGAAGGTTATTACATGGTTTATATAGGCAGGAGCTAGGCAACACTCTCTCCTTCCTATTCCTTATTGGGCTTGGGCCGCTTATGGGCTTCTACATAAGCTAGACCTTAAACAAACATAAAGGCCATAATAAAGCTACCTATTACATATGAAATATAAATACTTGAAAATCTTGTTTAGGAGGATTCCAACAATCTCCCCCTCAAGTATATATGAATGTAAACAGTGAAGGCGTTGATGTAATAGTAGCATGGCGTCTTCGACATTCTTCTTTCTTGTGAGAAGAATCATTTTGATTCGAACAATCTCCCGGTGAGAGATAGTTATCTTTGAACAGTTATGCTTTGGCGTCATCTTTAACTTTGTTCTTTGATCATTGTTCTTTGTGGTGAAAGTGATAGTATGTTGTTATGCGCATCGGTGTGCCAGTTCAAAGGTCTCCACGTCATTCTTCAACACTCCACACGCCTTGGCG
>OU343217.1:281268697-281354171 GCA_910596185.1 Chrysanthemum makinoi
AATCAAGCAACACAACACCCAAGAAACATTGGCCAACAATAAATTTGTTCATGGGCAACTAGACACAAATAATAGGCAACTACTCACAAGCATGGTGTTTTCATGTGGTTCCGTCACAAAGTATAACAAATTATCAAATAGGTTTATTTATGTATGTGTTGTCCTGTGAATTGTATTATATATGTTGGTTATAAGAAGCATGGTGTCAGGTCACAAAGTATAACAAACAAGTAATAATATGAGTGGGTTATAATAAGAAGATAATTGTAAGCATCTCCTAACATGGATACCATACACGGACTCATAGTCACGCGGTCGCCGCTTATCATAGAATGTTACTCACCTCTGCTGGTATGTTAAATTGGGCAAGACACCGTTGTTTAACAAATGCTGAGAGGAATAAAACCTAAAAGAAAGTTGGTTGTGTATTATGATATAGTTAGTCAACGTATGAAATTAATAAAAGTAACTTTTTATTTATGTGGTCAAAGGTAAATACAAGAATACAATTGTCGGTTTGTATGTGCTCGTTGACATGGCTTACGGCCGTAAGCAATATGTTACTTACTAATGGACGCTTTAGATAATGGAGAACGCTTTCATGCACGGTCTTGGGTTTTATAGAAATCCACGCTTTTGGGACACTATATCCGCTTTATGTAGTTCCCCTATATGTTGTCTAACCGTTAACTACATCGCTTGTGTTACCATAATCACGCTAGGGTAATCAATATACCGCGGATCGAACGATTACAAATGAGGGGCGTTTTGGAAAGCGTGACTTATCTCATGGCAAAGTAAGACGCACAATTATGGCCAATTCCACCACCCAAGGTGAGTATGAAGTCAGCGACATTCTAGAACTACGTTGAAGGCTCGACTAGTCATTCAAGGCTTTAAATCAACTAGTTTTTTATTGTAAATTTTATGCATACAGTACCATTCAAGTCACAAGATGTTTTTTTCAAAACTTTGTAACAAAGGTAGTACTGCTATTGGAAATCTTAGTACGGCTAGTGTGTATGATTCAACCGCTTGTTCTTTTGTTAAGTCCTCGCTAGTGGATATCATCTTTTTGTGGTTGGGTTACACTTATAAGTTATAACTACTATGTTTATGAGCACTAGGATTTTTTTGGTCTTTGTTGCTGGACCTTTTAGTGTCAAAAAAAAACAATGAATTAAAACATTAAATAAATAAATAAATAAATAACAAAATAATAATAATAATAATAATAATAATAACATTGTGTAAAAAAAATTATAATAACTTGGTTGGAAGATTGGAGTGCGAAGCTGTTCCAACTGCTAGCTTGCATGGAGAAACTGCTAGTGTTACAAAAACACATGAAACTTATAAAGGAATTGATGGATAAATGTACTACAATGGAGTCTAAGATCACTGGCATACAACAAGTAACCGGCTCGATGACACAATCGAAAAGTTAAAACATCACAGGGTAAGAGGTTCTACGGCTGCGGAGCCAAGGGTTAACAGATGTAAAAGATATTAGTGATTTTGAAACCCCTTTTAGCAATCAATGATAAGCTTCAAAGGAGAAAGAAGAGAATGGCAGATAGGTCAAAAAACTGCCGATTATGGTTCACTCGAGATGGAACATACGATTATAGCACTTAGAAGCACCGCCCAAAAAGAAGGTATTTTGTGCCTAACAAAAACTTGATGATTTGGATTGTAAATATCAAATTTAGGGGAGGATTGTTTGTTTTTTGGTTCTGTTGGACGAATTATTCAAAGTATGCATCAAATAGCATCTTTTAAAAGAAACCACGGCTAGTGGCAATGGAAGAAATCGATAGATCAAAAGTCTGTGGATAAAGTTTAAGAAGTATCAAGTTTGTTAATACGTAAAGGAAATTTTATGATTTGAGGGACAAATATCAAGTTTGTTCATACTTTAAAAGATGCCATTTTAAAGTTAAGCATCATGAACTACCCGGATATTGAGTGACCGTAAATGGTGTAATAAGGAGGAAAAAAAAAAATGTATTACTGCTCAACATCATTCCGTAAGCATAGGATACCTCAGTCCGCCTTCATAAAACACGGGCATGTTTTGAAGAAGAATCTCAACAAAGTAACTACTAACCATCGCCCGCTTAGCATTCTCGAGGTCGACGTGCTACGTAGTCAACCCTTAGGTTCATATGTTGCAGATTCGCCGAAATAAAATACCAATTTAAGAAATGGTGAAAATCAAATACAGCGGTAAAATGGAAAATCAATAAGAATGTGCGATATAAACTAACCTCCCCGCTAGCCAACCTTTCTAGCTGTGGTCTAAGCAAACTAAGCCGGGTTTAAATTGCGGTTCATGATAATCATCTCGACCATGGAAATTTACACCTGTTTATCAGATCACAGAGGAATTCTTCCATCTCATCATGTCCAAAGAGTTTTGACAATGAAACCATCTACTTAGATCCTAGAAAAATGTGTTCAATGTATTAGTTTGAAAGAGCATTATTGATAAGCAAGTATATTGACAAGTTCGTAAAAACTATCACAATACCTCTACCCAAGGTTTCACTCATAAGCCTCCTCGAATAGTTGGGTCATTCATGTTAGGACCGTGTTTTTTATTTTACCGCTAACTTGTGTGATTGTTCATGCGTAAAACAGTTCCATGAGAATCCTTTGTCGGGTGGTAACCACTAAAGCCTTTTGAAATGTGATCAATTCATAAATGCGCCGCTTTTTCTTCTTCTCCTCCTCCAACCTCAACATGTCGCCTCTTGCAACCGCAACCTATTAGCCTCTTCCGCCTTAAGATGTTGGCCTCAAAGATTCGCCTTCTTCCAATCAGAACCTTTCTTCCTCGCCAACGCCAATCTCAACCTCTAAAAGGAGATACTCCTAGAACAGTATTCCGCCAATGACATTTGTATATAACCACTATACAACTAAATGCAAAGAATAATATTAACTCGGAGCAACGCCCACGCCGATTCCCAGTCGATCGCTTGAGATAAATGTTGTTAAGTGACTCGAAAAGGCAAATTTTGTGTTTGGAAAAAATGTGATTCAAAAATCAAGTTTGTCCCAGTAAAAAATATGCATGAAATTTCTAAAATAAACAATGGCAAACAGAAATAACTATTGATTAGTTGAAAGGAATACCCAAGACCGCCGCTTCACATGTGCAAGAACCCTGTGAAGGTTTAAGTGTTAAATTCCGCAAAATGTTAAAAAAAGGTGAATCTACTATTCTTATATTATAATGAATATAAAGAGAACTGGGACAATACACTCAAGTTTAAAAATCTCATGCATTCAGACCGGAATTACATGATCCTTAAGGCTTTTATTCTCGAACTACTCCACTCTTGCATTGTTTTGAATTTACTTTCAAACCGCCGCGGATCGCTGTCGCGGACTTTTCCAGCCTCGGTAAAAAGTAGGTATCAACAAGGTTGTGGTTAAGTCCTCGACCTACGTCTCGGGAACGTAGTCATTGAAAAATTCGGCTATCTATCCACCATGCACATTGGAACTCATGTATAGTAGGTCTCGTGATCAAGAATTGTAGTTGAATCCTAAATTTCAAGAATGGTTCCAAAAATATATATGGTTTAGTTAATTACTTTGAGATACATATGACACCATTTTATAAGGGATTCGTAATTAAAGTCATAAACTGCTAGTTCTGGCAATCATCGCGAAATAATATTTCCATCGCTAGCTTGGTTGAAAACACCGCTAGTTCTCGGCAATCACCGCTAGTTAGTTTCGATGATTGTGGGAAACTATAAGGGCTATTATTTTAACTTTTTGGTGATAACATATTTATTCCCAAATCATCACTGAAAAGGTGGCAAAGTGGGAAACGCAAGAACGACCTAACCAATGGCAACTCCTAATGGATAGTTCTTGCAATTCAACACGTGGAGGAATCCCTAGAAAACCGGAAGCATTTGGGGGACATGGATGTTCGTGCTAGGTCCGATGCAGTAATGTTAGACACATCTCGGTAGATGAGAGTAGTTTGGAACACCAACATGATTTGGACTGCTAATGGCTTTCTACATGATGACAATTCAATGATCCACTTCTCGACAAAGTTACATAAAGTCAAGGTGGTGAGAATAATATGAAACTCCAACTTAAATTGACTGGATATATTCACAACTATGGAGTCAAAGATCACCGTCTTAAAAAATTTGACAACAACTCGCAATAAAACAATCGGGGAGGATCAAAAAGCACATGGTAAGTGTTTTGAGAGACTAAGAAGGCCAAGGTTCCATGCATTCGTGAAAGTGAAGAAATCGGAAAGAAAGTAAGCCGTTAATATGATTAAAAGTTTAGATGATGCATCCAAACAGGGGAGGAGTGAGAGTACAAATTCAGCGAGGCATAAGGTAAAGAAGTAGTACTGATGATTCTTTAAAGGGCCGGTTGAAGAAAAGGATAAGGAAGTGGTGCAGTAATTGCCGTGTGCATCCGCCGATAGTAAGAAGTAACCACGCCGCAACAATCGCCGGTATTATTATAGCCACCGCTAATTCGTATACATTTAACACCCGAGGCAACATCTGCTACAATTATAAGCACCACAATAAACCAAAGACAAAACCAAAATAAGTCGAGAATGAGGTTGCCATACAATTGCTTAACCTAAAGCAATCTGACCCTATCCCTCGTACTCCAAACCTATTACAAGAGTCTATGATTATGAAACGCCAGGTAGTGGGTGTGTAGTTATGAACCATATTGAAATGGCAGTGATTGCGAGCCAACATTGAAGTTTAAAAGTAGAGAGATGCAGATAGCTTAAGATGAAGAATTTTATAAAATATTATATATGGAACTAAATGCTAAAGAAATTGCTAAACAAAGGAAAGTGGCAAATAAGAAATATAAGCTCTAAGAAGCAAGTAGGAAGAGTGGGAAAGCAACAGAGGTATTTTCAACCGCTCGAGAAAATTAAGGCAAGAGATAGCTATGAAGTGCATGTTTGAGCCCAATCAAGAAGGTAAATGATGGGAGGCTTGCGTGGTTGAAGAATGGATGTTGTATGATTATACAAGAGTACATGATGTTAAGACTTTAAGAGAAATTCTACATAGCCGTTGGATGAGATTACCCTTTAATGAAAATCAGAGTTTATGTGATGTTGGAAGTTAACCTTAATTTGGTAAAGTACAAAATCAACTCATCCAATTGTTCATCCATTGCTGAGAAAGATTGAGAATATTGCTGATTATGAAATTCATTTGGCCATCAAAGGCAAGCCTCAAGATAGAATGAAAAGAAAGGCGTATTTATCAAAAGTATTTGATGAAGAATCTGAAACTGATAAGATATCATGGCTTAGATAGGTGGAAATGGAACATCTAATTTTGTGTGTAGGTTTACTTTTTTACCTATAAACAATAAATAAATAACAACAAAGTTTAACCTGCTTACGCTCAAAAAAGGTTCGAACGACGCTTCTTTAAAGATGGACTTCCTAGGCAAGTGCTCTTGGTATCACATTTGGATGTTTAATCCACCAAGCATGATATTTTTCAAACGACTCAAGGATCCACACCTATGAGAATAAAAAAATGAAAATAAAACATGAACTTATATACAAATCAAGAAAATGTTAAGTTGGAAAATGGATACTCAACAAACAAAAATCCAAACAAATGTGTATGTTGGACAATGCTTTGATCTTTCTTCAATCTTAAAAGATGGTCCCACAAGCTGCTGCTATCAAATACATTATAAAGATGGTCGTATAAATGAGTCCAAATATGCTCACCCCATGGAAAAGCATTCCAATCATCTAGATTATCAACTAACCTCACGCTGTATCATCCACCTCGCATGTCAACAAACGACCCATAAAGATCACCTCTAAGGCTAACAAAAGACAAAGACGCATAACATCTTCATCGAGCATTCCAGGAAACCGCCTTCATCCTCGATAACACCAATAACATCTAAGTTGGTTAGAATATACCCTTGCTTGTCAGAAATACCCGTTAAGCAAAATTTAGAGAACCATATGTATACAACCCAAAGCTTATATGATCAAAACCATAGACGGTCATTAGACAAAACTCAGCATTTACTAAAATAAAGCATGCCCTTCAATGTAAAAAAAATGAAGTATATATCATAGTGAGAATCGCCAAATTTTATGTTGTTTCCTTAGCAAATAATCTATGATGCGGCCATGTTCAAAAACAAGAGATCAATCCATCTTTCAAAGGTGTATTCCTAAACAAGATGCGGCGTTTCTGCGTCAACTTTTGCTTTATTAACCAAAAGTAGTTTAGTTTATTGGTAATGATTAACTTAGCTTCATAGTCCTAAAAAAGGTCAACAAAAACAAAATTTAAATCGCATCATGGATGGAATCTATACAAACGTCAGAAACAATTGCGATACGATGCATATAAACCACTCCTTATTAGTCTGTAGAGTGCCACTAAAATTTTAATGAACCAAAGTTATATTACATACCTAACGTGACGACATCTAGCGATTATACCCTACAATTAGGAATCGCATGCATATAAAAAGGAGAAATGGATTATAGAATGGAATTAACACCTACATAACAAAGGTATTAATTGAATAACAACAACCATTTTTTCAAGCATATAACCAATTGGAAATAAATAATATACAATAAACAACGAGGAAAATATTTACGTACCATATTTGGCCACATTTTTTAAACAAACTTGATCAATCCAATGTGGGTTGCACACTCAACAAGGTACCTTTATAGATGGTGACATAACTTATTTATACAAGGAAAAGAGGGATAATTTACGAAGAAGACTGCCTCATTTGTGAAAAACAAGTTACTAACAATGTTTTATGGCTGAGAAGCAAAAACAAAGAAAAATGGTAACTATGAATGTTTTATGAAGTGGGAAATTGATTGTGAATACATATGTAATGTACTTTCACTATTCAATTGTGTACGTTCTATGTAATGTAAAAGGACCAAAAAACTTTTAAAAATACTGCCGTCCAACGCTTTTATTGGCCCAAAAACAATACTTTACACATATGGACACTTGTCACAATTTCGATGAGTTGCCCAATGACAAATGCGCCGCCTCTCTATTTTCAAATTAAAAATAAAAGTGGTTCGGAAAGTGATAAGCCTCAGGGCGCGCGGTCTATTTGCGTCATTTTCCCTTGAATTATTCATAAAATGGACAACCATGGCTGATAACGATGCATAAATACTGGTATGATTCATAATTGTATAAATTTATGAAAAATCAGTACTTTACCAAAGTACTGCTTGCAGCTTAAAACCAGTAAATGTCTTTTGGTAAAAATCTTTTGATTAATAAGCAATTTTTGTTAAAGTGCAAAATATTTAGAAACAAAAGTTAACAGCAACAAATGGTTTTTGATATGTTTACAACAAAAGGTTATTAGTCCACCATGTCTAACAAAAGGACTGGCTAATCCATGAGCAAACGGCTCTGGTAAAGATATCTCAAATCCGTTGATGGTTAAAAACTTGCCAATAAGTTGTATGACCATATCTGCAATAGTGAAGAGTTGGCTAGCCCACAAGAAAATGGCTTGTGGTAAAGGCTGTGGAAAAACCATTTAAATGGTAATTAGTTCACCATGGTTGCAAGAACTAACTAGTCCAAAAAGGTAACGCTTTTGTAAAGACTTAACAAATCCGCTTGATAAGTGATGATTTGCCTAAAAATCATGGTTATCAATGTACCATGGTTCACATACCTAAACATTGGCTACTCGAGTTAATGGCTTTGTAAAGAGACATCAAAATCCATTAAATTTTCAATGATCTACCTTCACGAGTTAACACACCCTGGAAGTGATGAGAATAGACTAAACTTTATGATCCGATGTACAATTTGCCATATGTTACCGAAAGTAGTCAAAGATATAGATTACGATAATGATTGTTTAAAAGAATTGCTTATAAAGACTACTTTGATGATGATGATACAAGCACAGAGAGTACAAAGACAAAATTGAAGATACAGACACAATCTTTCCTTGAAAACAAAAATGTTAAAGATGAAAATACAAAGGAACTTGAAATCAAGCAAGTAGAATTCAAGTTAGGGGAGGATTGTTGGGCTATAAAAGTACTAAAGAATGTCAAAGTACTGAAGATAGTAAAAGTACTGCTTAAGTGAAGGTCAAAGTGCGGCTTGTGTCAAAGTATTGCAAAGCTTAAAGACGGTTATGTTACAACATTTATGGAAAGTTATGCTTATCTAGAATTTTCTTAGTTTAGTATTACTTGATGTACAAGGATTAGAGTTGTAAACCGACTAGGGTACTCCTTATGCCTATAAAAGGACCTCTAGATTAGCATTAGAGATATATGTTCTTAGAATATGAATTAGAGTCTTAGCGATTAGGTTTTGATGCAGGTTTTACTGATCAGGTCTTAAATTTATGGTGTCTCGCAATACCTATGGTCTACCCTAGTGTACTAATCGGCAAAGCAAAACCCGGTCGCATGTAGTGTAGTATTCGTAAAACGAGGTCGTCCCAAGAGCTACGAGAATCGGAAATTAACTTAAGTCTATGTCACAAATTTAATTGCTTTTAAGATAGAAATAATAAAACTAACTAATAAAACAAGGAAATAAAAGAAAGCAGATAAAGACAAGAGATGTGATCAATGAAGGAGAGTGGTGCTAACCTAGTTATTCCTCCAAGCTAGTAATGTCTATGTCTAATTACTTCCAATTACTTCGTGGGGTAAAGTCGAGAGGACAAAGATTTGGTCAATTCGCCCCTAACCTATCGCCCAAGATGCCATCACAGAGAAATCAAAGACCGTCATAAGTCCAAGTTGTTCCGTGTCCCTGCGAGTCATTAAGTACCGCTTACATGCTAGATTTATAATAGTGAGTGCCTAACAGTAGGAACTTGTGACACTCACCCCTAATTCTTAAGTTCATCCAAACGATAGGTGATCGCTTGGTCAAATCGCATAAATAGAAAGTGGTCGCCGGTTGGTCATATCTTACCCCTTCCGCCTCACCCGCTTCACCTAGTGGTCATTGGTCATATCTCCTAGGCAATTGGCCTCTACCGCCATTCAAAACCACCGAACCAAGTGGGTACCAATAAACTATGCATGCATACACTTAGAAATAATTTACTAAGTAAAGTAAACGCAAACAAAACAATTAGGAATCATAAAAGGCCAAGACTAAGAGGTGCTTAGCCAAACATATAGTAAATCATACCAAAAAAATGAATAAATCATGAATTGAATTGAACATAATGTTTTATACAAATTACTTGATGTAGAGCTAATGATGATGATTAAGTAGTGAATTCTTCCTTCAAACCGTTTCCTGACCGGCCGAAAATGCCATGAAAGGGCGCCTAATCACCCCTAGAGAGGGTTAAGAGAGATCCCCAAAATGCAAATTTGGGTCAGATGATTAAAATAGGCTCCGTACATGACATTACAGGCGTAACTAAATTTATTAGTTACTTCGTAACTAAAGTTACGCCGTAACTACAAATGTAATTACGCCGTAAATATCATACTTCGTACTTTTTTCATCCTATGATTTTCTTGAAACTTCATTGCACTTGGTTGACGCTTTTAGTCCTCAAGGCGAAGTAGTGTTGATTCAAATTAAGTCCAAAAGCCTTAATAATATTTACTTCCGTGCCCCTCGCCGTTTTAATATATTTATACTTGGTCCTCAAGGAATAAAATAAATATTAACTTGCCGCTTCTAATCCATGGACCTCGATACTTTGCGCCAAGTATTAATTACGGCTAACTAATTATCCTGAAAGTTACCGTAATCCTTTCTTCATCTCATACTTATCCCTCCTAATGATCTCTACGGTAACTAAATTGCCATGTTACTGCAGAACCTTCCGTGATAATACCACGACGACTATAAGAATTGGTTACGCAGACCTTCAAAGTTCATATTTACGCCGTAACCTTATAAGCAAGTTACGCTGCATCTTCACATAAAATCCAAAGGCCCTCAAATCAATCTTCGTGAACATATACTTGGCCTTTATCACTTCTTTTCGCTCCAACGCTCATTTATCTCCGAAATGCAAATATGAACGAATACGAAAGAATTAAGTACCATATTAATGCAAATGAGGCTATAAACACGGGAATTTCATATATAAAAGAGCAAGCTAATTTCATTATATCAAATATCCCCCCACTTGAATCCTACTTGTCCTCAAGTAGACCCTTTAAATAATTCTTAAAAAGATATCTCCCAGGATTAATTGGAAGTTATGAGTTTAAAAATCACCTAAGCTAGAAAATTCCAAACCGGCACCTCACTAAAAGGGAATTGAACTCACACTCTATCTCATAATTCAATGTTTATTTTTTGGGTGATCACTCAATTGCTCACCATGGCTAGTATTCTATCATAAGCTTGAAAAAGATACTAATCTCCACCACTAGAGTCATGTGATGCGCCTATTCTAAAAGGCAATGGGTTGACACAACAAAGGCTTATGGGGATATTTTGTTATTACTAACGAGCCACGGCATTAGGGGAAACCAATGAAACATGACCAAATCCATGGCCAAAGACACCAATTATTGCCGCTTCCTCACCTAAACTCGACCATGACTAAGGGTAGGATAAGGCATGGGAAATTTTAATGGGTGTAAACAAAAAGACACGAAACAAATAGATTCCTAAGTCCACAGCCACCCCACCACTAGTCGCATTCAATCCCATAGCAAAAATCGAGAGTCAAGAGTCAAGGGGTCTTCAATAATCCAATACACGAGTTAATGCATAAGAAATGTAATGTGGTGCCTCAAACTCCATAATCTAGGCAAATAAGATGCATTAACCTCTGGGCCTTCATGCATTTATATTCTACTTTCATCATCAATGAAAAAAAGAATGTGCTATATAAAAAATTTAAAATTTGGGTCAATTTAGCACATATTTCTATCAAAATCGACCATTTATATCTCCCATCCCCATTCTTGAAATGTACAATGTCCCCATTGTACCTAATATTGATGAAAATTTGAAAGGCGAGATAGAAATGTAATGTTTCTAATTTTATCCGTAGACAAAACGGATTTGTAAAATTACGCCGTATGAAACAAGGCAGAACACTAATTATAACTAAACACTTGCTTGCATGCTCTTTTTTTTCACTTTTTTTTTCGATGCAAGACAAGGTATACATGGATAAATGATATGAACATAAAAAAAGTATCCCACTTGAGATCAACTATCATCTAAACCCGATTTTCTTCCACAACCCATTATTCAAAACCCGCGACTTTCACTAGTGGAACCAAAATTAACCAACAACGCCGGACCATGGACATAAGGAAACTACCATGGTAGGCTAGGCGACGTGTAACTAAACATATATAGGGTGACCAAAATGAAAGGAAAGGCTCTGAAGGGTGTATCTAGGGGTATCTTGCACCAATGGTGAGTGCAACAAAACAAGGTTTAATTGGGGGATTGACTAATCGATGTGAAAAGTCAATATACACAATACATATACAAAGTGGCTATTTTGGTTTAATCCTAAAATTTCCTTAAATCCTACCGCACGATCACACCAAGTTACCTTAGTGTAATGCTCATGATAATGGTCTCGAAAAATATATACATAGGCCAAGTTCTAAAGTCTACTACAGTACCACCCACGGCATTACACTCATTTGTGGAATTGTGTATAAGGGGAAAACGGAAAGGCTTATCCTCACACAATGGAAATATAGGGTAGGTGTGTCACTAGATTAATCCAGTTACTTAATGAAAAACATGTCAAAATTTTATTAATGAAACACTTTTCATCAAAAAACTAGAAAAATAGCAAGTAAAAACAAGTCGCGTGTCTATGTCTAATCCTCTTCCCCCACTTCTGGGTCATACTTAAGCATATAAATGAAAGATAAGAAGGGTTAGAATTGGAACAGAAAACCCCCCGATTTGCTCGGCATGATCGAAGACACAAACAAACGGTCCCGCTTTGAGATTCATGAGCAAACTTTAATACCCTGAATTCACTTAAGACAACCAAACGCATCATACTAGAAAAACAACAAGTATAAAAAAAATGAAAAACCAACCTAACTCACTTTCGTAGGAATCACGGTTGCATTTAGCATATGCAACAAGTTTTTTAAACCACTTGGTGTCCCAAGTGGACGAGTGAAGTCTCGTGAGGGTTTACAGGAACACACCCACAAAGTTCATTTAAAATACTAATACAAGGTTATTGTGTTTTAAAATGAAAGAATTAAAGCAGAGAAAGTTACGCCGACTTTTGAGGGAGTTTACGCCGTAATCGCAAAACCTCGCATAAGTCGCGCAAAGCGAGTGGTTACGGCGAACCACTCGAGATGGTATTAATACGCCAGAATTGGTATGCGTCAGAATTCTCGCTGCTATGTAAAGGTTGGTTACGGCGAATCACTAAGATGAGTTATGCCGTAACTCCGGTCCATCAAGAAACCGCAAACAGCCTTACAATTACCTCGCTTCCTGCAAAAATGGTTTCAAAACACAAAACCCAACTATACTAATAAAATGAAAAAGAAAAGATAGGCATGGGGTGCCTCCCACGAAGCGCTTGTTTTTGTTCGAGTCACGAGCTTGACTCCACCCTTATTTACTACTTAAAAGGGTGTTCATCCCCTCACTTGAAATCAAGTGTGGGTGAAAATAGCAATAAACACCATGAGGGTGTGAATTTGCTACGGGATGGGGAAATGATAAATTATGATCATACCTAAAAGGAGATGTAATTTCCCTCCATACCTTATCCGTTTTAGTTGATGGCATTGATGATTGGATCACCTCGTGACGTGGCTGATTAATAGGCTCGTATGTCTTATCGTTAATCACTGAAGTGTCCAAGATATTGTCCTCTAATTCCATTGCAAGATCAACTAAAATTGGTTCAGTAGTCGGAGCTATATAGCCATCATCGGGTGATGTGATAGGTTGCACGATTTCATCCATAATTTCAGCATCCTGAATAGAAAAACAAGCAAGATTGTTAGGAATAAAAGAAGAGTTAGAAGTAATACCATTTTGTGTTGTGGTTGATTCCTCATTAGCTTGTGGCGTTGTTTCATCACTCTGTAAGTTCTTTGCTTCCATTTTCTTCAATTGAGCGTCGCTTGTTTCTTCTTTTCTCACAGTCTTCAAACGTCCTGGAAATGGAATAGGTGGTACATAGGGTCTGATATAAGGTAAATCACGAGGAACCGGCTCCTTTTTGACTTCTTTCATCTCTCCCACTGTTGCTTTGATAGTTCCAACCGCATTCTTTTTACTTTCCAGGACCTTTTGGTTTAATTCTTCAAGCTTATCCTCCAAGCTTTTCCTCTTAGCGTCAAGCTTTTTTAAATTTAGGTCCGCGCCCTCTTTGAATTCCCTAATCATTTCGTCATTCGAGTCATGCATCCTTTTTAAATTATTTGAGAATTTATTGACGGCTTCCTCCAATGACTCAATATACCTGACCTGCTCATATTCTTATTGTAGAGAGTGCTCTTGTATAGCATGAATGCTCTCCTTGGCCATCTTCATATCACATCCAAGTCTATCAAGCTGCTTGGTGATGTCGCCAATGTCATCCAAGCTGTTGCTATTTATGGCCCAAGTGGTTGCCCCATCATACCAATTTCGCGAGTGGTCAGCCATCATTTCAATTGATCTAAGGGCTTGTGCAGGTGGCATTGAAGGAATAGGTCCTTGAGAGTCGAGCATTTGGCGGGACGAGATGTTTAAACCTTTGTAGAAAATAAGGACCATCTGGTGGTTGCTAATATCATGCGTTGGGCATCTGTAGAGAAGGTCACTATATCTTTCCCAAGCTTCATCAAGCGTTTCATCCATCTTCTGTCTGAAGCTCGTTATTTCTCCCATCATCTTATCAATCTTTGAAGGAGGACAATATCTCCGAATGAATGCTTTCTTTAAAAGATTCCACGTATTGATTGACCCAGCAGGAAGCATCTTCATCCATCTTATGGCTGCACCAGTGAGTGTAATAGGGAACACTCTAAGCATTAATGCATCCTGAGAAACTCCTGGAGTGTGGAAAAGATCTGCGATCTCCAATACTCTTCGCATATGCAGGTGGGCATCATCATCGTTAGTTCCCGCGAAAAGCTTTTGTCTAAGTTCCCTCATGAACTGGCAGCTGATCTCAAACTGGATGTCATCATTAAACTTGGGATATACGATGCCCGATCTTTGGTTACCTTGAGTCAAAGAAATATATTCTTCCATAGTGAGCATGTCAAAATCTGAATCTTCCATATCCTGAAATATCAAAACAAACAAAAATGTAAAAGAGAAAAAGAAAACTAAAACAAAAATAAAAGAAAATAAAACTTAAATTAAAAATCCTAAATAGCTCCCGGCATCGGCGCAAAACTTGATGCAGGTTTACCATCGTGTCTTAAATTTATAGTGTCTCACAATACCTATGGTCTACCCTAGTGCACTAACGGGCAGTGTATCCGGTCGCGTGTAGTGTAGTATTCGGTAAAACTGAGGTCGTCCCAGGAGCTACGAGGATCGGAAATTAACTTTAGTCTACGTCACAAATTTAATTGCTTTTAAGATAGAAATAATAAAACTAACTAATAAAACAAGGAAATAAAAGAAAGCAGATAAAGACAAGAGATGTGATCAATGAAGGAGAGTGGTGGTAACCTAGTTATTCCTCCTAGCTAGTAATGTCTATGTCTACTTACTTCCAATTACTTCAGGTGTGGTCAAAGTCGAGAGGACAGCATTTGGTCAATTCGCCCTAACCTATCAGCAAAGATGCCACCACAAGAGAAATCAGGCGCACCATCATAAGTCCCTGTTGTTCACTGGTCCCCTAAGCTTCGAGTCATTAAGTACCGCTACATGCTAGATTTATAATAGTGAGTGCCCGCCGTTAGGAACTTAGACACTCACCCCTAATTCTTAAGTTCATCCAAACGATAGGTGATCAGTTGGTCAAATCGCACAAGTAGAAAGGGTCGTCAGTTGGTCATATATCTTACCCTTCCCGACTCAGTCCGCTCACCTAGGGTCAGTTGGTCATATCTCCTAGGCAATTGGCCTCTACCGCCATTCAAAACTACTGAACCAAGGGTGGCTACCAATAAACTACGCATGCATACACTTAGAAATAATTGTACGGAAGTAAAGTAAATGCAAACAAAACAATTAAGGAATCATAACAAGGCCAGCACCAAGAGGTGCTTAGCCAAACATATAGTAAATCATACCAACAAAAATGAATAAGTCATGAATTGAATTGAACAATATGTTTGATACAAATTACATGATGTAGAGCTAATGATGATGATTGCGAGTGAATTCTTCCTTCAAAACTGGCTTTGGACAGCTGGAAAATGCCCTGGAGTGGTGCCCTAATCGACCGCTGGGAGAGGGGTGAAGAGAGATCCCCAAAAATGCAGATTTAGGGCTGTATTTATAGGCCCCGACATTGTTACGGCGTAACTAAATTTATTAGTTACGTCGTAACTAAAGTTACGCTGTAACTACAAATGTAATTACGCAATAAATATCATACTTCGTACTTTTTTCATCCTATGATTTTCTTGAAACTTCATTGCACTTGGTTGACGCTTTTAGTCCCTGAAGTAGCGTGTTGATTCAAATTAAGTCCAAAAGCCTTAATAATACTTACGGTTTCAGCCCCTCGTCATTCTTGATATATTTATACTTGGTCCGCGAAGTGAATAAAATAAATATTAACTTGCCGCTTCTTATCCATGGACCTCGAAACTTTGCGCCCAAGTAATTAATTACGGCGTAACTAATTATCCGAGTTACGCCGTAATCCTTCTTCATCTCATACTTATCCCTCCGAAATGATCTCTACGGCATAACAAAATTGCCATGTTACGCCGTAACCTTCCGGATAATAATTACGACGTAACCATAAGAATTGGTTACGCCGTATCCTTCAAAGCTCATATTTACGCCGTAACCTTATAAGCAAGTTATGGCGTAATCTTCACATAAAATCCAAAGGCCCTCGTAAATCAATCTTCAGAACATATACTTGGCCTTTTATCACTTCTTTTCCGCTCCAACTCCTCATTTATCCTGAAATGCAAATATGAACGAATATGAAAGAATTAAGTACCATATTAATTCAAATTAGGCCATAAACACGGGAATTTGGTATATAAAAGAGCAGGCTAATTTGATGATATCATGTTTGTTAGTGAATCTGTATATCAAGCAGATTCAAGGTTTATTATTAATAAAATCGTTGAAGTTTAGAGTTATTCTTCTTAGCTTTATTGAATTAGTTTCCGCATACTTAGTAAAGTAATATCAGTGTTTCATTGTTAGTAACTTAGGATTTATCCGAGGTTACTAAGCCCTTACAAGGTACATAGTTAGTTTGGTCAGAGTATATCGATCCAATAGTAACTCCTTGCGGGTTGCACTTAGTGTTGTCTCAAACGGTCTACAGTCGTGAGGTGATGCTTCAGTGTACCTCAGCGACTCACTTGAACTGTAGATGTACTTCGGTACATCGTGTTATCCTACTTGAAGGACTCCAGTTTAGGAACAGCCTTTGCTATAATTAGAGATGTGTTTTCACACTATGCTGTTAACACCCTTGAAGTTCGAACTTGTAAGTGCTGGAAATCCCGCTAAGGAGATTCCTTCCAAGAATCGAGTCCTGAAGATATGGGTCATTACTTGAACTTGTTCAATGTAATGCCAACTATCCCTAACGGGATTTAGACGGCTGATTTGCCCGACCAAGGTGAATAGAATCAAGACATTCATCAGAAGAACAATCGTAGTGGTCAATTCCCTAAGAAACGATCACAATGATCGATTGGTGTATTTCACTAACCAATTCTTATGTTTTCTTCTTATGGATGCTCCTGGGCGGAATGATCGTGCTGATTCTCCACATGCTCATACCAACATCTACACAAATGAAGTTCTCTCAAAAGGTAACGCAAAAGTCAGAATGATTCTTCATCAATGTTAAAGAATCTACAAAGTTTAAAGACTAGAGAACTACATCACATCTGAAATCCAACGTCAAATAGCATGTGAGCATGTTGGAGAAAGACGTGGAGACACCTGAGCAACGAAGCTGACCAGATGCCGACAATAACAACATAATATCACCATATCCACACCAGAACAAAGAACAAAGATAACAAAGACGTCAAAGTTGAAAACTTCAAAAGAAACAAGATCCTTACTATGGGGAGATTGTTGGAATCAAGACACTTCTTCTCAAAAGAAAGAGGATTGCCAGAAGACGTCAAAGCAATCAAGCTATTACATCAACACCAATAACTTATTCAAGATTGCTGGAGTCATCACTAACACTTAGGGGGAGATTGTTGGAATCACTTCTAACTTGTATTTCAAGTGTTAGTCATATAATATGTAATAGGTTTCTTAATTAGGCTTTTATGTTAGTTATTAAGGCTAGGCTCATGTAGAAAGCCCATGAGCCTATGTCAAAGCCCAATAAGAAAGGAAGGGACTAGATGTGTTGCCCTAGCTCCCCTCCCCTAAAAATATACTTGTAAACCATCACTTGAAGATTGGTTGTTCACTTTACATAATCTACGCCTAAGCTTTTATTATTCATACGTGTGTGTGTAGTGTTCATCCCTCCTTCATCTCTATCTCTTACATATTGATCCTTGTGTTATGTAGGATCTTTATTTTATTGTGTTAGATGATTCGGGTGGTCTTGGGAGATCAAAATACATGTTTTCCATTTTAGAGAGAGAAAGTAGAGAGAGAGGGTGTTCTTGCTAGAGGTTTACACAAATGAAAGGTTAGATTGAATTGAAGCACCACCCCTTCCATGGATGGAAGGGGTATTTATACTTACAAATACACGACCTCCTATCGGCCCTGTGGATCAGTGGATACAGTGGGTAACGACCCGTCCTTCCTCCACGGTGTTGCACTAAACTAAACTACGCTACAAACTAACAATTAAACTGCTTAATAACGTAACAAACGACACGTCTACGAGCTAACATATGCTAGACTTATAATTGGGGTGACCGACACTTTACCATAGAATTTTCTAATTCCCAACAATCTCCCCCTAAGGGAGGTCACCCCATGAAATACATTTTGCATCCTAGCATTCTATCTTTGTCTTTGTTCTTGAGCTCGTAGACATGAATTCTTCATTTCCGCAATCTTTGTGCTTTTGTAGCGATTCTTCAAAGTCCGCATAGTTTTGTACTTTGAGTGGAGGTCTTTGAACTAATCCACATCTTTGATGATCTTCGAGCTTTCATTGAGATCATCAGCCACAGTAAATCTCTGGATCACCCTTTATTGTGTTGCCATCATGTGAAGTTGTGACTTTTGGACCGACATGCTCACACTTTTGAATCATGACATCTTTCCATCAGAGTAGCGAAGCTTTTATGGTTCAAGATATTTGCAGCCGCAAAGACGAACATAGTATAGAAATATCTCGAGCCAGCTTATGTAGATATGCACCAGTCATGATTTCTTCAAATTAAGTGTGGATGCCGTGAGCATGCGGCTTTGGAATTGACTCCTCAATTCTCGATCACCGCAACCGTCCAAATGTAAATGCAAACAACAGTTAGCAATAAAACACACGAAAGTGTCTTTGATCACTTTCGTTGAATTGAGGTACACGGCCCACGGTTCCCCGTTGATCAGTACAAGTACTGCCTGTGATCAGTAGGATTCCTAAGAATCTCCTTGACAGGGTTTCGCAGCTGTTCTAGCCGTTCTCAAACCGGAACGTCTCAAAGAAGACAACACGGAGTGAGTGAACCAGCGAATTGAGATTCACTGATTGATGAAAAATTGATTTGAAAACAATCGCGTATTGCTTAGAATAAAGAGTTTTGCAATACGACGAAGGTTTTATGAGAAAGATCAATTTTCAATCAAAAATACTTTTTGTATTAGAGAATGAGTACACATTCGACGTGCTAGTGAAAAGAAGAGATTCGCACATCGAACGGTTTTTCTAAAAGTATTTTTCAATCAGAGATACTTTTGTGTTTGAAAATGAATACACATTCGACGTGCTAGAGAAAAGAAGATTTGCACATCGAATGGTTTTTCCAAAAGTACTGTCAATTCCATTCTGGACCAAGGTTGATTCACGAATGAATCGCCCCATTGTTTCTATCCAGTTGTCACAAGCTTGATCTTTTGCAAGATTTCACATGTCACCCACCAAGAGCTTGTTTGATGTTGGCTCTAGAAGGATTTCCATCTTCATTGTGAATATTTTTACATATCACCTGATGTTCTCGGCAATACCACAAGGAAAATGCGTAGGACTCTTAATATATACTTACTTTCCACATTGTGTGAAACAGCAAGTCTTCAAGAATTTTGTGTCCTAATGAGATATAGTGGATGATCTCTTGGCTCTAGACTTAATTAGTGCACATTTGGTTTCCTATGCCGGAGACTAGGGAGAGGGTCTCCTTCTTCAATATCAACAATCTCTAAGAGAAAGTCGATAGATAATGTCGGTTCCCCGTGAGAATGAAACAAGTCCTTTTAAGAGGAACTTGAGTAGTTTGGGAAGTTGTAGTGCAGTACATCACTGGGTCCATGACGTCTTGTCTTCAATACCAGTGTTACCTTGGTAACAACCAGTAGCATATGTATTGAACCCGGTGTCTGCCCTAAGGTTGAATTGATGGAGGGCTATTTCTTTTCACCCTTTTCACATTCATTTCCTTTTCATTCTTCAACCCCTTCAATGCTTACCAAGACTTCATAACTATAACCTTGTTGGGTTTATTCCAGTAATAGCTCTGTCTCAGTCCGCACTCTTCCCATATTCTCATTTTCTCCTTTTTTCAATATACCTAAGGACTCTACACTATCTAGTGGATTGTCCCTGGTAGATCCCTCCGCTCTGATCTGTGGGAACGAATACCAAATCTAACCATCCTTATAACACCATGCATAAAGTAAATTGGTCGGTCTTTTGGTATTGTTCTTTCCTTCATGAAACCAATCGAAAAATCATTTGGAAAAACAATCAAGGTACTTGTGATACGAGATCAAAGCATTTTGTACCTTAATAGTTTTGATCATTTTAGAAATGCTCCCCCTCAACATGTGCATATGATATTGAAATTGTTTGGCACATGGAGGCAAGAGTTCTTTGAAATAATTTCTTTGAAATAATTTCTTGATCACATTTTCCTTAGAAAAGCCATTTGAATTTCTTTGGTAAATTCTCCCCCTCAATATGTGCATAGGATAAGAGAAATCATTTTATCACATAGAGGCAAGAGTTCTTTTGAAGCACATCCACGAATCATAAAAGCCATTAAGAAAACCATTTGAAAACTCAATCAAGGTACTCTATGTTAAAACATAAAAGCTTTTGTACCTCGATAGTTTATTTTCCTTTAAAATGCTCCCCCTCAATATGTGCTTCAAGATTCGAAAGCGTTTAGCACATATGAGAGAGCAGCCTGCACAATTAAATCAAAACGATCACCTTTTATCAAATTTCATTATTAAATCACAAATTCTCCCCCGATCAAAAATATCAAACCCTTTGAGATTTTGGATCCCAAGTGATTTAATTAGGTTTAGAAAACATGGGAGAAAATGTGGCCTTGTTTAAATACTCATCTGGTTTTTGGATAAATCCTCCTCCTCAACATGTGCATTGTGTATTTGAACTCGTTTGGCACATGGAGGCAGGAGTGCCTTTAAAGGACTAAAACCAATTCCATTTAAAACAGATTTGAGATTTAAATCACGATCTATACCCCGATCAGAAATATCAAACCATTTGAGATTTGTGATCCCAACTGATTTAAATCATTTAGAAAACTTTAGGGAAAGACGTGGCATGATTTAACTTTGAAAAATGACAGATAAGGACCATTTTAAGACATTAAAGATTGTTAGTGTCAGGTATGATAGTTTTAAGAGATCTTTAAGTAAAATAAAACAATTTCACAATCAAACAAGAACAGAAAAAATTTCATTTTGAAAGACCTTGATTCAAAAGAAAAATCATACCATGACATAACATTAAATCTTTAGATCACCACTTATTATCGTACAAAACGGACTCTTTTGAAGATATATTGTTTGAAAATATTTTATTTTAAATCACTCTCCCCCTCAATCCATGACAGAAGTCAATAATTGAGTGACTTAGGTTTTGATAACAAGAAGTCCAGTGATTTTCAAAAGATTAGTCCAATATATTTTCAAAATAATATTTTCCATTTTCAAAACAATTTAATCAAATTATTCAAAATTGTTTAAAAATGGTATCATGCACAAAGATACGTTAGGTGGTTGAGAAGCTTTCGTTGTTGCTGTAGGGCTTGGAAGAAAACCGTCTGCAGATGCAGTGAGACTTCTTCTTACGTTGCATTTTGAATGCCAACTGAGGTCAAATTAAGCTCCGTTTCTTCAATCACTTAGAAGAAAACCATCTGCTGATGCAGTGAGACCTCTTACGTTGCATTTCATGCCAACTCTCCATTGAAGTCCAATTAAGCTCTGTTTCTTCATTTGTCAACCCAAGATATAGTTACCCTTTCCTTTTGGCATCCAATCATCTTCAATTGTGGGATCCGGATCGGGAACATTCTTTTATACCAATATACCTGCATACGTTAGTCTACACAAACAGATATATGGTGGTCGACATCACCCAAACAACAATCGACTAATAAAAGTCAATGCAACATATCAATCAGATCATATAAATGTATGGGAATAATGTGTTCATCAAACTCTAATCATCTAATCCTAGCAATCATATCCTAGGCACCTAGTCCTTCAACATAGGTTAACATCATTTTTAATTAAGCATATTAGGATAATTAAGAAAGCCCGTTTGATGATGTAGATTTGAAAAACATTATCCCCCTCAATCCATGACTCATTTTATGAAAAGTTTAAAAGCGCTGAAGTCATTGATTGAGTTTGCAAATTTAATAAAAACTCTGAAACTGATTGTTTTTAAAGCAACTCATTTTCCACCATTTTGAAATACAACAAATATTTTTCTGAAGAATTTTAGACGGAAAAACATTTGTGTAGGAACAGCAGTCCTTCGACATACTTTCCTCATTTTGATTTTAGGATAAGTGCACGAAATATTTTGAAAATTTATTTAGCGCAACACTTTCCTTTCTATAAGAACGGGTTGCTATCGGAAATAATAGCAAGCCATTGTTTAAGCACGGGTCACAGTCAGAAGTAACTGCAAGCCATCATTTGAAGCCCGGGTTACAGTCAGAAATAACTGTAAGCCATAGTTTGTGACATGTATAGAAAAGAATATTTACACCTCCTGCTCGAACTTCATCTAAAGTCCCATGCCATTATTGAATGACATTTCTAAGACCGTAGATGTTATCGATACCAGAAGACATGTCTTTGAAAACATATTTTTGGTCTTTTTCAATTTTCTGATTTTTATGGGTTTTTGAAGGTTTTATATTTTTCTATTTTGTTTTTCGAACAAATATTTACAAGGATAGATAAGATGATATAGTAAAAGAAGATGATGATACGAGTACCGAGATAAGGATATCGAGCAGCACGTCGTAGAAGATAGAAGTCATCAACTCTTAAACATTCACCACCAAAGCTTCCAGGGCTCTTGAATCAAAGAAAGAAATTGAACCATCTGAAAGTGAGACTTTGGCAGCTTCCCCCCAAACCGAAAATCCTTTAGCTGAGCAGATTCGAAGCTTTATTTCAAGCTTGCCTTAGCCAGGTGCACAGAAAAGCACACCATTATCATAAATCCCGCTGCTCCATTTAAGAATGATGATCGAGGATCTCCATTTGGGGTTATATCATCGCAAGAAGAAAGAACGTATCATCCCACACGTAAAATAATCTTCTCAAATTTCTTTTCTACTGACGTCTGAAGCAATCCATTTAAAAAGGTGTCAAGAGACCACTTCCCCCACGTAGTTGAATTGATGCAGTCAGTCTCTTAGACTAGAGCTCACGAACCCGAATACACATACCCGAAGACAAAGAAACTTATACCATCGAAGTAGTAGATTAAGTCCAATAGCCAAAGAATAACCCCGATGTATACTTTTCTCTCCCCTGAAGAAAGTGTATGAAGCTCAAGAACCCGAAGTACCCGAATGCCCAAAGAGAGAAAAACCGATAACATTGAAGAAGCATGCCGAATCACTGATTATCTCTGCGGGTGACAATCTCTGCGGATGTCAACTCCGAAATAAGTGATTATATCTCTGAATCACTGATTAAGCCCTCAAGTGAGACACTGAGTGTCCCCAATGTACACAATCTCTCTCCTCTGATGAATGCGATAGCATCATCACACACTTGTGTACCTCTTTATCATCAAACTAACTCTTCCATCTCTTCCCCACATAGTTGGAATAAAAAACACTGAACGCCATGAGTCAAATCTTGAGTTTCTCATGTAATGACGATAGTCTTCCCTGGATATCTTCAATCACTTAGAAGTATTAAGCTCGTCAAGATTACTCGCGTATAGAAGTGTGTCTCCTTCCCCCTTGCTGGTTTAGACACTTCAGAGTCAGCAAGAAATTATAAGCCCGTATACTAGAAATTTGTTGAGAAGATCGCTTGAAGTCTTTGTGAGAATCAACATGTGAATAATAACGGTGAGCAAGTCTAATTGGAGATTATATTTGGCATTTCAATCTCCCTCAATTAGTGCTCTCCCCTAAACTCGACAATCTTTTGGTAAATGCCCAGAATAATAAGAAGAAGTCTTTGATAATCACATGCAACTCGCTCTTTTAGTCTTCTAACATATAGCAGAAAATGTAGAACCGACTGTAGACTCGACCTTCTTCTAGATTGTCCATTTGGGGAATAGATAGTTAACATCTTCTTTACACCAAAGGCATTCCCGTTAACTTGTAAATAGCAAATCCCCTTAATTAAAATCCCTTCCAATCAAACAAGAATAGAAAGATGTTCATCAAAGAAATCAGCCCAGCAACTAGAAGCACTTTGTCATTTAATCATATCAGCCCGTGTGAAGATGTCAACCAACAACTCTTAGAAGAAACTACATATGAAGATGACCCGATAAGAAGAAGCTCGGTTCTTACATGAGTTTAGAGCCGTATGACCATTTATATTCTCAAATATCAATCAACAATGTAAAAAATTCACACTTCTTCTCCCCCTCAAGAATTGCATACGGAGATGCCATTCTTGACTAAATAAGTGAAATCCATCCAAATGTTCTATTCACACTTCTCTCCCGCAAAATAAGCACATGATGTCGCCATCTTCATTATAATCGAGCAAGTGGAATGAGAAAACAATCAGTGGTAGCCCGTTCACTTGATAATTGAAGCGCATGGAAAAACTATGAAGCATGTTGAAGAGAATGGTCATAAATAAGAAGATTTCTCTTCTTCGTAAGATAAAGCGCAATCTGACACGCATACACCTTTCTTTTCTTTAAGGAACGAGGCATGAACTGTTGTGTTCATACGTCATAAGAAGATTTCTCTTCTTTCTCAAGATAAAGCGACCGAGACGCATACACTTTTCTTTTCTTTAGAGAACGAGGCTTGAACTTATGTGTTCAAACGTCATAAGAAGATTTCTCTTCTTCGGAAGATAATGCGCACTGAAACGTACACATTTCTTTTCTTTAGAGTACGAGGCTTGAACTGAAGTATTCAAACGTCATAATCTCTCTCTTTTCAATCTCTTGGCAAAACATGTAATCAACCCATTATCATTCAGTAGGCTCTTTGTCGTGACAGCTGATGGAGAAAACCCAATATGATGAATTTGACCCAAAAGTAAACTATCCCGAACTCGTGACTTATACTTGCACATATGTAACAAAGAGCGGTGCCGAGACTTCATCCTCCACTGAATCTCTAAGTACTCTATACTCTTCAACCAACCAACCATCAAGTAATAGACGTACATTACCTCTTGAAAATCCACAATTGAATGTGACACTGAGCACTACAACGTAACTCCTTAAAGTGATAGTTATTTTGTGGTGGTATGAGCCCAAATCCCCCAAGTGGTAAAAGAAAAGGTAAAAGACACCCAACAATAACTAGATTTCCAAGTCTTCGTTTTTGATAATAAGCTTGAACAAGGATCTAGAAGAATCTTCATCCATCCATCCCCAATACCTTCAGATGCTAAGTACACTCGCCCGTGATATTTCACTTCAACCTCAAATAAATAATAGTGAATTAACTCCGTTGTCACATCTTCTGATAAAAACTCAACTCTAGCCTCCTTTGACATTTTAAGTGAACTCTGATAATGGTTTCATCCCGACCATGGTTAAAAGCACATAACCCCATAAAACCATGTAATAACCAAACTCCCATGACGAAAATCCAAACACACATCCAATTCATGAAATACACCCTTTTATCCCTTCTTCGAAGAAGAAACCGTAGCACCAGCATCAAGTAAGATCCAGAATCACACTTTCTCTTCTCCAAGATGGTTCTATCATTACGGGATTTTACAACTCTATGGTTTAAACCGAAAAATAGATTCTTTCGCGGGATTTTACAAAGCCAAGAATAAACCGTAAGATAGATCCGGAAATGCACTTTACTAATACCAGGATGTTTCCATTGTCACGGGATTTTACAAGTCTATGATTTAAACCGAGAAATAGGTTCTTTCGCGGGATTTTACAAAATCAAGACAAAACCGTAAACAATGTCAGCTTGAATGTGTTATGACAATTATGGTTTCAGTGAATATCTGTTTTAGGGGAACATGCAGCGGTTCATCAACTTTTCATAATCCAACATCAGCACAATCATCACTCATCAAATCAACACTTTGATAAACACATCATTCGCGCATTCTGTCGGCTATTGTAGTGACCTCCTGGTGAAGTAAACCCGATATATCAAACTCGAACATGAAGTAAAATTCCCCAGATTTGTTACTTAAACTTGTACTAATCCTTGTGAAGAAGAAACGGTGTACCCAATGTACAAAACCTCTTGACATATCCTCAACTCATGTGAAACACCGAAGTGATAGATACGTTGTGGGTTAAGCGAGAAAGAATCATAACCGTAACTAAATAGCCAAGTCTTTATCACCCTCTATAAACGCCCAAACAAGTCATCTTCGCGGAAGGGTAGAAAGAAAGAAGACGAAATAGGTAAACACGCCCGGAAAACTTCACTTCAAACTGAAATAATAAATATCGTCCAAACAACTCCATAGTCACCCTAGTTCCAATAGAAATTCAAGCCGAGACGAGATATTCTTTGTGAAAATGCATAGACCAAAGTATCAACCCTCATACCACAACATCTTTGTCAAATTACACGTGTTCAAATTCACGTATTTACGATCCAAAATTGAGAAGCCCATCAGACCATCACATTACATCCAAACCATCATATATACAGGCACATCCGAAAAACATTCAAGCCCATATTCAATACAACTCCTCTCCGAAATCCAATACTCGGTCCATTAAAATTACAAATACTGAGATATATTCATGGTATATCACCTAACTCCTTAAGCTTGCAATTAACTCCATGTAATAAAATAAATTCCATCAAGAGATGAGCCATGAATAGACTGATGGAATAAGTTCCGCTAATCCCACTCTCAACACCAAGATCGTGTATTACCAAAATGAAGTCCAAATAACATATTACCAAAATAACATATTACCGAATAACATATTACTGAAGTCTGTCTAGGGCCCATAAAACGTTTTGGAGTGCATGAAGCTATATTATGCAATCTATAAGGCCCAATGTAAAATACCTCATTCAAGTCCGGTCCACGAAGTGATACCCTATCAGTAGCAATATTCACACCATATATAATATCACATACCCTAAAAATAAGGTATTAGCCACAAAACCTAATCAGATTTAGACGCCTCCATCTATTCTCCCACTCAAATCTGTCACACGAGTATCACTTCAGTTCACAAATCAAAACTGAACAAATCACACTCAAATCCTTTTATCCATCAACAAATAATTCACAACCGTTGTTCATTCTAATTCACCAACAAAAACAATTAACCCATCTTCTTTTTATGGTCATCGAATTACGAAGGTTAATGGTCTTCAAGGTCTCTGTTAAGGTCTCGGTAGGTAACTCTTTCATTTTGGTTTTTCGTATTCAAGATCAATGATGAATATGTTCTTGTGTGAATAGATAGAATGATATCTATATATATGAAGTACCACTCACATAAGGAACACAATCTGAGATCGAGTCAGTCATTTAATTTCTTTTCCTTGATTGTCCAAAATCTGAGTATCACGAAAAGTATTAAGCACAAGTTGTTTCTTATCTTTTCTTTTAAGATTTAAACATTATAAGTGACACGCACATATCACACTTGGATCAATGATGGAAGGATTGACTCGTGCATAAGACTCTTGGAAGTCTTGATGTTTCATTATGATGACCACGAGTCATGAAATCTGAGATCTATTTCAATTTGAATCGAGACATGAAAGGTATGATCTGTGATGATAGAGGTTTAAGAAAGAAAATCTTTAAAAGATAACTTTGAATCTTTATGAGATCTTGATTAGTTTTCATCTATTAATTGTGTCTCGGTTGAGATGTAGATTGATGTTGGGATTAGGAGAGTTTGGAGTTTTTTGTTGAATCAAACAAATGTTACTGCTTCACGATGGTATTTGTGTTGAGGTCAAGTGGTTGTGGTCAAGTCTTCTCTACTTCTACCTTTCTGTCAATGTCAAGTCTAGTCGTGAGACAACTCGCTAAGCCAAGTCGCTAAGCAAGTCGCTAAGCCAACTCGCTAAGCAAGTCGCTAAGCAAGTCGCTAAGCCAACTCGCTACGTCTTGTTCAAAAACAAGTCGCTACCGTTTTAAAGAGTCAAGTCGCTAGTATTTTTCCAAAGCAAGTCGCTAGTTAACTTTTGATATAACTCGCTGTTGACTTTCAAGAAAGTCAACGAGATAACCAAGTCGCTACAGAGAACCAGTGAATCTGGACAGTTTTGTGTCTAAGTCGCTATCAAGATTTTTACATTTTCCGATGATTTTTCCGACCTCTTTTCCGACCATCTTCAAAAATAACCCAGAAATACTTATGCAGAAAAAGTATGCTTCATTTTGACCCATTTTTATCATGTTAGACCACATATTATGACCAGTTGACCACTTTTACTACACATAAATGATGGCAAAAATGATAAGACAGCAGTATTGTTCACGGACATGACACAAGAAAGTTAAAAACGTAAATGGACCATAACATTTATCATTTGACCAAACAAAGGATACAGAAAAACCATGTTATAAAAAACTGTTTTTCACAAAAGTATTCGGAAAAAAATAATCCGACCCACAAAAATAGTGCTAAAAACAGTTTTGAACATGATCCAAAAACCAACATAACCATGATGTGAAACCACACAAATCAACACAACACAACAACCTTGGCTCTTGATACCAATTGTAGGATCTTTATTTTATTGTGTTAGATGATTCAGGTGGTCTTGGGAGATCAAAATACATGTTTTCCATTTTAGAGAGAGAAAGTAGAGAGAGAGGGTGTTCTTGCTAGAGGTTTACACAAATGAAAGGTTAGATTGAATTGAAGCACCACCCCTTCCATGGATGGAAGGGGTATTTATACTTACAAATACACGACCTCCTATCGGCCTGTGGATCAGGGATACAGTGGGTAAAGACCCGTCCTTCCTCCACGGTGTTGCACTAAACTAAACTACGCTACAAACTAACAAATAAACTACTTAATAACGTAACAAACGACACGTCTACGAGCTAACATACGCTAGACTTATAATTGGGGTGACCGACACTTTAACATAGAATTTTCTAATTCCTAACATGTTAACTTATGGTGACCTAACAGAGTTTTAGAAAAGTGTGAGGATCATTCAAAATAGTGATGAAATCATCTCAATCGCTTTTATGATCAATAATCAAAGCCTTATTCTACCCCTCAGCATATTTGCACATATTCTCCGCATCCCTTATGAAGGAATTTGTATGTACTCCCAAGATTGGGCAATATCCACTCATTCCTTTGCACTAGATCCCAAACCAATTTACCGCACTCCTCTTGATGACCCCGCAATTGTTCGAGACACCGTTTTATAAATTAGAGCTGACCAATCTCGCTTCAACCGCAACAAAGAGCTTATTCACCGTGATCCCTTTCAAATGGAACTCTTTGAAATGAATCCCATCTATAGAAAGTGGGAAGAAATTCTTAGGGAAATTGTCATTAGTTAGGTCGGAAACAAAGACCATCCAAATGCATGTCTTGTCCAAATGATCTATTGCCTCATTCACCAAAGACCATTTAACCTTGCCTATTACATAGTGAAAAGAATAGCCGATGTATTCAAAGTCACCCACATGGTACTTCCCTGTGGTATGCTCCTAACACGACTTTGTGAGTATGTTAGTGCAATGCAACCTTCTCCAATCAACGATGATCATTTCCGTGCCGATCACGTCATGGTACCACTCACCAAACAACCTTCTAAACGGCTCATGATCAATGGAAAAAGACCTCTTGCTCTCTCGAACTCCTCGGACAAAGAAGAAGTAAATGTCAATCCCGTTGCCAACGTCAACTTGGACCCCATAACCTACTTTGAACAACTTCTAACTCTTCCAAACGACACCGAAGAATTCAAACAATTGAAGGGTATGATCCAATGCCTAACTAACTACCTCAAGACGTCAGGAAAGAGGAAGATAAAAGATTGACAAAAGAGACATTAGGAGTATGGTTGTTTTTAGACATATCTTTTATCATTTTGAAATGGATGCTTATGTTTTTGGATGTTTTAATCTTGTTTGTTTGGATATTATCACTACTACTCGTATTGATGTTATGGATTATGAGATATTTACTTGTTTTGATTTTCATTTACAGTAGAGACTAGTAGCAATTAGTATGCATAGTATAGTGCAAAAACTACACATCTTCTGTGATGCTGATCTGCAGTTGCTGGATCCCTCAATTTGTAATAGACGGATCCCTCCTTTTAGGGATCCGTGGGATCCGGGGAGACAGAAATGCAATGCAGACCTCCACACATCAAACCAGCCCACTAGACCACTTCACACTAGCTAAAAATAATGCCTTAGGACCACTTAAGTCTTTCTCAAGCTCAGTAAGTTTTACACTCACTTATAGCTCATTTAGGATCACACTCAAGGTGCTTTTTGATTTATCATTTCACCAAAACTCATATTTCCTTCCGCTCCTATACTTACACATCATCTCTCACATGTCAACACATCTAGTTTTATAAATCTCTCAATTTTAGCAAATTGATTTTAGTTATCCCTACCTCAAAATGGGTCAAAAACTAGTTTTTTCAATTCTTATAATTTTTAAGGAATTTTTAAATTTTATCCCAAGTTGCCATCTGATCTCTAGGGTCATTTAACACCACTTGACACTCTCAAATCTCCTAGTGTCATCCTTGATCACCCATTGGTGCTCATAAAATCCCATTTTCTTCCATAAAAGGCAATCATTAGCTACCATCACTCATTACCCTTGATCATTTAAGTCACATTTCATTTAAAACTCTTAAGAAGACTGAAACACTCAAGATGTATAGGTATTAGACCTTACAAACATCATTTTTCTCTTTTCTTGGCTGCTGAGAGCCGGATCCCTAGGATTAGCCTAGACGGATCCCTCATTGGTGGGAACTGTGGGAACTGGCTGGAAGATTCAGCTAATCCTAGCTAAAACAATCATTTCAAGCTCTCTTTTCTAACTTGAACACTCCATCTTACTTCAATTAACCTTCTTGATCAGTACAAATCTGGAGTTGACTCTTGTGCATGCAAATCATCACATTTCAAAGGATCTTAGTGGCTTAAGTCTTGAATGCACTTTCCAAATCCTTCCCTTTATTAGCCACCGTGTTAGGACTTCTTAGTCACCATCCACAACTTAATTCTTAGAAAATTGAGACCTCTATCTCACTAACATTTTGTCGTCTCATTATGAGGAAAGCTCCTAGTGCTAACTCCTCCACCAAAAGACCACCTAAGAAACTTGCTCGTGTTATTCACGAAATTTCTTCAACCGAATCATCTCCCGTTAAATCCACAAATGCTAGGATTTCTCATCCACCAACTCAACCAATCAAACCAATCCCCAAAAGGATTGTTCCCACAAAAATATCATCACCAAACACCATAATTCCTTCTAAATAAAACACACCCATTTCCACCCAACCATCACCATTGGTGCCTAGAGCCATATCATTTACCACTCCACATTCATCTCTACATCTCTACAACTTGGAGGACTTGCCTCCTAGACCATCCCATCCTCCAACATTGCCGACATTCTCTTCAATAGAGAAGATTGTGCAACAAAACCAATGTCTTGAATCAACACTTCCACCGGCATCCTTTTCTCCATTTCCTTCAAATGATCCATTTTGGATTATGAGAAATCATCAAAGTCAACCACCCGACCACATGGAAGTTGATACCTCTCTACCTCCACCACCATCCTTTGTTGAGCCATCATCGAATGGCCTCCGCCAATCCCTCCTTCTTTTGAGGATCCTCAACCCTCTTCACTTGATCCTCCACCTCAAGCCACTCCATTTCTACCACCACTTCTTCCAAGCCATGACAAAGATTGTTATCATTGTCAACACGTTGAAGGCTTGATACATGAACTAGGTGAAGAGCAACGTTTCATGTTTAATCACCTCCTCGAACGTTTCGATGAGGTCAACAAACCCAAACAACCTTGAACTTAAGGATTCAAGTGGTGTCCTAGTCTTAAGCTTAACTTAGATAATTTAGGAATCCCAAATCATGTATTATTCATTTTCTTAGTTTTTGGAGTTATGTACATCATATCTCTATTTTTATTAAATGAAATTACATGTTATATGCCATATTGTCTTGAGAATATGTTTGGTGCCTTAATAAATATCTCACTTTGATGTTAACATCACTTATTACATCACCATTGTTGTCTTATGCTTACAGACAGACGGATCCCTCAGTTTTGCTTATCCGGATCCCTCCAAAGAGGGAACCGTGGGATCTATGCAACAGAAGACTTGTTTATTACTAACTTGAGTCTTATTTGCAGGAAATTATGCTCTATATACTTGTTTCCTAACCTTTGTTTTGTAGATTTTCAACATACACATGAAGACTTTGACACCCTTAACTAGGGGGATTTTCTTGTCAAAACAAAACATTGCAAAATCATTTGCAATATCATTCACATAGGGTTACATTACATGATGTCCTCCTTGCAAAGGTGCAATCATCAGGGGCAGCATACTCGTCACAAAGACGAAACCATTTGTAAAACATAATTGCAATGCACTAGTTAGTATTTCTACTCACTTGACGCCCTTAAAAAGGGATGGACTAGTCAAGCGGGAGCTAAGATGAGAATAATTCTCTTCACTTGCTCTCTATTTTTTCACTTTTTCTCTCTTTTCACATTTTTTAAAAAAAAACAAATGTGTTAGTTTCTTTTCGACGCTCTTTTTGTTTCGAAAAAAAGGGGGAGAAGAGTGTAAAAACTCCAATTCAAACTTTTACAAATTTTATTTTTTCCTTAAAATAATCTTATGTTTTGTCATCAATAAAAAGGGAGAGATTGTTAATACAAATAAACCATAAAAACGTTTATTTATATTTTACGATCTTCTAATGTTTTGTCGATAACAAACGTAAAATCATTTTAACGAAACAAATTAAATTCGTAAATAGTTTGAGCCAATAGTTTACTAACACACTTACATTTTAATATAATTCACTAAACAAGTAATAGTGTTTTTCATGTTATAATAATGCATATGTATAACAACTAGTGTTTACATATTGGGTAGACATATACATACTTAGTATGTATTATAATGGGCAATTGAATCGGTAGAAGTTTAAGTATTTGACCCATTGACTAAATACATTGAATGTAGTTGGGTAAAACCCAAAGTCCTTGACCCATTCTTATGTTTTCTTCTTATGGATGCACCTGGGCAGAATGATCGTGTTGATTCTCCACATGCTCATACCAACATCAACACAAATGAAGTTCTCTCAAAAGGCAACGCAAAAGTCAGAATGATTCTTCATCAATGTTTAAGAATCTAAAAAGTATAAAGACTAGAGAACTACATAACATCTGAAATCCAACGTCAAAGAGCGTGTGAGCATGTTGGGGAAAAAGGTGGAGACACCTGAGCAATGAAGCTGACCAGATGCCGACAACAACAACATAATATCACCACATCCACACCAGAACAAAGAACAAAGATAACAAAGACATCAAAGCTAAAAAATTCAAAAGAAACTAGATCCTTACTATGGGGAGATTGTTGGAATCAAGACACTTCTTCTCAAAAGAAAGAGGATTGCCAGAAGACGTCAAAGCAACTGCTATTACATCAACACCAATAACTTATTCAAGATTGCTGGAGTCATCACTAACACTTAGGGGGAGATTGTTGGAATCACTTCTAACTTGTATTTCAAGTGTTAGTCATATAATATGTAATAGGTTTCTTAATTAGGCTTTTATGTTAGTTATTAAGGCTAGGCTCATGTAGAAAGCCCATGAGCCTATGCCAAAGCCCAATAAGAAAGGAAGGGACTAGATGTGTTGTCCTAGCTCCCTTCCCCTATAAATAGACTTGTAAACCTTCACTTGAAGGTTGGTTGTTCACTCTACATAATCTACACCTAAGCTTTTATTATTCATACGTGTGCGTGTAGTGTTCATCCTTCCATCATCTCTATCTCTTACATATTGATCCTTGTGTTAACTTATGGTGACCTAACAGAGTTTTAAAAAAGTGTTAGGATCATTCAAAATAGTGATGAAAGCATCTCAATCACTTTTATCATCAATAATCAAAGCCTTACTCTACCCCTCAACACATTTGCACAAATTCTCCGCATCCATTGAGAAGGAATTTGTATGTACTCCTAAGATTGGGAAATATCCACTCAATCCTTTGCACTTGATCCCAAACCAATTTACCGCACTCCTCTTGATGACCCTGCAATTGTTCGAGACACCATTTTCAAAATTAGAGCCGACCAATCACGCTTCAACCGCAACAAAGAGCTTATTCACCGTGATCCCTTTCAGATGGAACTCTTCAAAATGAATCCCATCTATAGAAAGTGGGAATAAATTCTTATGGAAAATGTCATTAGTTTGGTCAGAAACAAAGACCATCCAAATGCATGTCTTGTCCAAATGATCTATTGCCTCATTCACCAAAGACCATTTAACCTTGCCTATTACATGGTGAAAAGAATGGTCGGTGTATTCAAAGTCACCAACATGGTACTTCCCTATGGTAAGCTCCTAACATGACTCTGTGAGTATGTTAGTGCAATGCAACCCTCTCCTATCAACGATGATCATTTCCTTACTGATCATGTCATGTTACCACTTACCAAACAACCTTCTAAACGACTCATGATCAATGGAAAAAGACCTCATACTCTCTCGTACTCCTCGGATGAAGAAGAAGTAAATGTCAAACCCGTTGCCAACGTTAACTTGGACCCCATAACCTACTTTGAACAACTTCCAACTCTTCCAAACGAGACCGAAGAATTCAAACAATTGAAGGGTATGATCCAATGCCTAACTAACTACCTCAAGACGTCAGGAAAGAGGAAGATAAAAGATTGACAAAAGAGACATTAGGAGTATGGTTGTTTTTAGACATATCTTTTATCATTTTGAAATGGATGCTTATGTTTGTGGATGTTTTAATCTTGTTTGTTTGGATATTATCACTACTACTCGTATTGATGTTATGGATTATGAGATATTTACTTGTTTTGATTTTCATTTACAGTAGAGACTAGTAGCAATTAGTATGCATAGTATAGTGCAAAAACTACACATCTTCTGTGATGCTGATCTGCAGTTGCTGGATCCCTCAATTTGTAATAGACGGATCCCTCCTTTTAGGGATCCGTGGGATCCGGGGAGACAGAAATGCAATGCAGACCTCCACACATCAAACCAGCCCACTAGACCACTTCACACTAGCTAAAAATAATGCCTTAGGACCACTTAAGTCTTTCTCAAGCTCGGTAAGTTTTACACTCACTTATAGCTCATTTAGGATCACACTCAATGTGCTTTTTGATTTATCATTTCACCAAAACTCATATTTCCTTCCGCTCCTATACTTACACATCATCTCTCACATGTCAACACATCTAGTTTTATAAATCTCTCAATTTTAGCAAATTGATTTTAGTTATCCCTACCTCAAAATGGGTCAAAAACTAGTTTTTTCAATTCTTATAATTTTTAAGGAATTTTTAAATTTTATCCCAAGTTGCCATCTGATCTCTAGGGTCATTTAACACCACTTGACACTCTCAAATCTCCTAGTGTCATCCTTGATCACCCATTGGTGCTCAGAAATTCCCATTTTCTTCCATAAAAGGCAATCATTAGCTACCATCACTCATTACCCTTGATCATTTAAGTCACATTTCATATAAACACTTAAGAAGACTGAAACACTCAAGATGTATAGGTATTAGACCTTACAAACATCATTTTTCTCTTTTCTTGGCTGCTAAGATCCGGATCCCTAGGATTAGCCTAGATGAATCCCTCATTGGTGGGAACCGTGGGAACCGGCTGGCAGATTCAGCTAATCCTAGCTAAAACAATCATTTCAAGCTCTCCTTGCTAACTTGAACACTCCATCTTACTTCAATTAACCTTCTCGATCAGTACAAATCTAGAGTTTACTCTTGTGCATGCAAATCATCACATTTCAAAAGATCTTAGTAGCTTAAGTCTTGAATGCACTTGCCAAATCCTTCCCTTTATTAGCCACCTTGTTAGGACTTCTTAGTCACCATCCACAACTTAATTCTCAGCAAATAGAGACCTCTATCTCACTAACGTTTTGTCATCTCATTATGAGGAAAGCTCCTAGTGCTAACTCCTCCACCAAAAGACCACCTAAGAAACTTGCTCGTGTTATTCACGAAATTTCTTCAACCTAATCATCTCCAGTTAAATCTACAAATGCTAGGATTTCCCATCCACCAACTCAACCAATCAAACCAATCCCCAAAAGGATTGTTCCCACAAAAATATCATCACCAAACACCACAATTCCTTCTAAACAAAACACACCCATTTCCACCCAACCATCACCTTTGGTGCCTAGATCCATATCATTTACCACTCCACATTCATCTCTACATCTCTTCAACTTGGAGGACTTACCTCCTAGACCATCCCATCCTCCAACATTGCCGACATTCTCTTCAATAGAAAAGATTGTGCAACAAAACCAATGTGTTGAATCAACACTTGCACCGGCATCCTTTTTTCCATTTCCCTCAAATGATCCATTTTGGAATATGAGAAATCATCAAATTCAACCACCCGGCCACATGGAAGTTGACACCTCTCTACCTCCACCACCATCCTTTGTTGAGCCATCATCGAATGGCCTCCGCCAATCCCTCCTTATTTTGAGGATCCTCAACCCTCTTCACTTGATCCTCCACCTCAAGCCACTCCATTTCTACCACCACTTCTTCCAAGCCATGACAAAGATTGTTATCATTGTCAGCACGTTGAAGGCTTGAAACATGAACTAGGTGAAGAGCAACGTTTCATGTTTAATCACCTCCTCGAACGTTTCGATGAGGTCAACAAACCCAAACAACCTTGAACTTAAGGATTCAAGTGGTGTCCTAGTCTTAAGCTTAACTTAGATAATTTAGGAATCCCAAATCATGTATTATTCATTTTCTTAGTTTTTGGAGTTATGTACATCATATCTCTAGTTTTATTAAATGAAATTACATGTTATATGCCATATTGTCTTGAGAATATGTTTGGTGCCTTAATACATATCTCATTTTGATGTTAACATCAGTTGTTACATCACCATTGCTGTCTTATGCTTACAGACAGACGGATCCCTCAGTTTTGCTTAGCCGGATCCCTCCAAAGAAGGAACCGTGGGATCTGTGCAACAAAAGACTTGTTTATTACTAACTTGAGTCTTATTTGCAGGAAATTATGCTCTATATACTTGTTTCCTAACCTTTGTTTTGTAGATTTTCAATATACACATAAAGACTTTGACACCCTTAACTAGGGGGATTTTCTTGTCAAAACAAAACATTTCAAAATCATTTGCAATATCATTCACATAGGGTTACATTACATGACGTCGTCCTTGCAAAGGTGCAATCATCAGGGGGGCATACTCGTCACAAAGACTAAACCATTTGTAAAACATAATTGCAATGCACTAGTTAGTATTTCTACTCACTTGACGCCTTCAAAAAGGGATGGACTCGTCAAGCGGGAGCTAAGATGAGAATAATTCTCTTCACTTGCTCTCCATTTTTTCACTTTTTCTCTCTTTTCACATTTTTTTTAAAAAAACAAATGTGTTAGTTTCTTTTCAACTCTCTTTTTGTTTCGACAAAAAGGGGGAGAAGAGAGTAAAAACTCCAATTCAAACTTTTACGAATTTTAGTTTTTCCTTATTATAATCTTATGTTTTGTCATCAACAAAAAGGGGGAGATTGTTAATACAAATAAACCGTAAAAACGTTTATTTATATTTTACGATCTTCTAATGTTTTGTCGATAACAAACGTAAAATCATTTTAACGAAAAAAATTGAATACGTAAATAGTTTGAGCCAATAGTTTACTAACACACTTACATATTCATATAAATCACTAAACAAGTAATAGTTTTTTTCATGTTATAATAATGCATATGTATAACAACTAGTGTTTACATATTGGGTAGACATATACATACTTAGTATGTATTATAATGGGCAATAGAATGTGTAGAAGTTTAAGTATTTGACCCATTGACTAAATACATTGAATGTAGTTGGGTAAAACCCAAAGTCCTTGACCCATACCCATGGAGCATAGTCCAAAACCCATGACCCATTGCATGACATCATGCATAAGTCATAATAGGTATTATCCATGACCCATGGAGCTAACCCATAACCCATTGACTAGATGCATTGCATCTTTTAGATACATTGTATCTACTTGGATACCCATGGTATAAAGCCTAGGACCCATAACCCATGACCCATGACCCAAAACCCATGGGTAATGAGGAGCGTCTCACGGATCCCTCTGAATACACTAGACGGATCCCTCCAACAAGGGATCCGTGGGATCCATGGAACAGTAGCATATTTTGTCTATAAATAGTGAGCCATTTCTTTATTGTAGGTTGCCACTTCCACACATACTTTCTCCTAGTATTGTATACTCTCTAACCTCAGATCCAAAGGATCTTTCTATGTAGTTTGTGTTTGTTTTTGTGTGATTCTCTATGTTCCTCTTAAAGGCGAGATCACCACCTCTTGAAGTCGAGCAAGCTCAAGTCCACGAGTTGCCATGCTTCGTCATCATCAAGACTACTGAAGTTCTCTTGTTGATAGTTCTTTCTTCCTCCCTAGAAGTGTTGTGTCAAAGGCATTAGTGAAGGATGCCAAAAGGGTCAAGACGAAGGCATTAGTGAAAGGTGCCAAACGTCCATGTCAAAGGCATTAGTGAAGGATGCCAAAAGGGTCAAGTCGAAGGCATTAGTGAAAGGTGTTAAACGTCCGTGTCAAAGACATTAGTGAAGGATGTCAAAAGGGTCAAGTCTAAGGCATTAGTGAAAGGTGCCAAAAGATCATGTCAAAGGCATTAGTGAAAGATACCAAGGGTATACAATCGATATGGTGCATCGATGGAAAAATAGAGATAGGTTGTATCCAAGGATATTGATATCCTTGATGATATTGTAATAAGGAGTGGGTCTCCTTTAGGATAGGCGTTGTTTAGTGTTGGGTAGTAGTTCCTCCTTTGTAATGGAACTCGGTATCTAGCCTTGTACCGGATAAAGTGTAGGCGACGTTGTGAAAGGTTTGGTTCTACCTCGTGGAAGAACTCGGTATCCAGCCTTGTACCGGAAAAAGAGTAGGCAACGTTGTGAAGGCTTCTTCGCCATAAGGAGTTGTGTAGTGTAGTGCTAATGAACTCTCGAGTAGGTGACTCGAGGAGTGGAGTAGGGCAAGGAAGGTGTCCTTGTAGCCGAACCACTATAAACACTCGTGTCGTGGTTTTGTGTTTCTTACTCTTTTCCTTTTCATTTTATCTTTACATATATATCTATCAATATCCAACATACACATCCAAATAGATTGACATAAGTTGATCGAAATATTTTAAAACAAAGTTTTAATCGGTAAAACTATTCAAGCCCCCCTTCTAGCTTTCCACAATTGGCATCAGAGCTTCGTTACCAAGTTTCTTAGAGTATATTGTACTTTAAAAACTTGATACGATCTATGTATGATTGAAAACTACAAAGAATGAAATCTTTTAAAACAATTTGTTTCTTTTATGCTGGATAGTGATAGATTATTCTAACAATTTCTTTTTAAGAAATCTTCTTGCTAGGACTTGTCCAAAGTCTTCATTTCTATTTAAAGAAAAATGAAGTCAACTCTCAAGGAAGAACCTAAAAGTAATCACAGCCTACTTATACTAAGTACAACGGATTACTTTAAAAGATCATAAAGTATTTTAGATATATGGTCTCTATAAACCATATCAAGAGTTTAGAGGTATGTTCACTTATCCACAAATTAGATATGTTACGTTTACATGGATATGCTGATAATTTTTTTCTTTTCACATAAATTAGGACGTTAATAGTTGCAAGTCTCTAATAAGTCTCTCTTCACAACTTTCCTGACTTACTCATCATCGGGAATAGTATTCCCCTTTAATTTTCTAAAGATCGTCAAACCAACGCCGCCGTCACAAATAGATCCTTGATAGTTAACCTATCAAAACACGCTGACCAAAACGTTTATCCAATTAGGAACCTCAAAGTTTTTTTTGTTCTATAAGCTATTGTATAACTTATTCCAAAAATAACACCAAACACTCTTTTTCTGTCCACAGTAGCCGGATCCCAATTTCAAGGGATCCGGGGGAACCATGTGACAGAAAACAATTATACGTTTTTCAAAACCAGTTCTGCTCTTTTCCCTCTCCTGACAAAACACAAAAATGACTAAATTTCTGCTTCCATCTCCATAGGGCTTCATATCATCAAGCATCTTCTTCTTGAACATCATTGTAAGTAATTACACTCATATGTTCTACTCGTCATCATTTTCATTCTAGGGTTTATGGTTTTTAATTTTCTTTTTAAAAACATCAATTGATGAAATTAGGTTCTGCAAAATTAATCACTAAAAAAGGTTTTCACATAACTAAGATTCTATTGTGTTTATAACATTGTTAATACAAATCAAAACCATAAACCCATCTCAACAAATTTTACCTAATTGGAATATTTGTTTTTCTAGGACCAACCATGCCCAAAGCCACCCAAAAAGACCACCATAATACCGTCCACTACCTCTCTATATACTATCGAAAAGAGGAGTTTTCAAAAACCGATCGTAAAATCTTCAAAAAGCTTGAAAAACGACTTATTCACGAAGGTCGTGTATTTAAGGAATATATCCTTGAAAATACCGACATTTGTCAAGTCTTCTTGGCAATCAACTTTGATTGTCTCCTTGATATTGATGAACAAATTTGTCCGGTTTTCATCTTTGAGTTTTACAAAAGTGTTAGGATCATTCGAAATAGTGATGAAAGCATCTCAATCGCTTTTATCATCAATAATCAAAGCCTTATTCTACCCCTCAACACATTTGCACAAATTCTCCGCATCCCTTGTGAAGGAATTTGTATGTACTCCCAAGATTGGACAATATCCACTCAATCCTTTGTATCCAAGGATATTGATATCCTTGATGATGTTGTAATAAGGAGTGGGTCTCCTTTGGCATAGGCGTTGTGTAGTGTTGGGTAGTAGTTCCTTCTTTGTAATGGAACTTGGTATCTAGCCTTGTACCGGATAAAGTGTAGGCAACGTTGTGATAGGCTTGGTTCTACCTAGTGGAAGAACTCGGTATCTAGCCTTGTATCGGAAAAAGAGTAGGCAACGTTGTGAAGGCTTCTCCGACATAAGGAGTTGTGTCATGTAGTGCTAATGAACTCTCGAGTAGGTGACTCGGGGAGCGGAGTAGGGCAAGGAAGGTGTCCTTGTAGCCGAACCACTATAAACACTCGTGTCGTGGTTTTGTGTTTCTTACTCTTTACCTTTACATTATATCTTTACATATATATCTATCAATATCCAACATACACATTCAAATAGATTCACATAAGTCGATCGAAATATTTTAAAACAAAGTTTTAATCGGTAAAACTATTCAACCCCCCTTCTAGTTTTCCACAGACTCTACCAAAAACCCTTACAAGTGTAGATCAATTTACCAATACAAGAATAACCTACGTTTACGGTTTAATGTTGCATTAATACATTTAAATAATTAGCAAAATTCAATATTAGTATTTTCGATAATTAAACTTTTCAAGAAAATAAAATATCCAAGGTAATATCCATATAAACATAGAATTTTTTCGAAAACTAGGATCCAAATTATCATAGTTACATTACATCAGTTGATCTGCTAGAAACGAAAGCACATAATAAGGTAATCTTTCGAATAATAATTGGCAAACCTTTTCCAATTCCTAGATCATTATGGGATTTACATTATCATCAACATTGTAAATGTAAACATGTTTTATCCCCATCTTGTGCCTTGAGTCCAGTTCTCACTTACTACTCTATTTAAGTCGTCTAACTTAAAGAACTTCAAATGTGTCCATGTGAGGTCTGAATCAACATGTAGATTTACCTCTCCATCACAATCTCGCCAAGTTCCCACATGAAGTAAATTGCAACTTCAAGTGTTCCTTTAACTAGATGTCACTAATTTAATTTTAAGGGTACTAGTTTTGATATGTGTAATCAAAATATGTATGAAGAAGCATGCATACAACTTCGTATCAATAGTTATAATAAAAACCTTTTTATTAACCAATTCACAAAGATTAAATTAACAAAGTTTTGATTGAGGTATTGGGTTCACCAATCAAAGAATTTACCTTTAATTATCATCCATTATATCATACTTTTGCATAAGTCCAAAGACTTAGTGTTTCGGATAATTACCACAAAGTGGCGCATGGAATTAAAGCTAATTCACCCTTAAGATGATTTTGTACATAAAATAGCCTACTTGGTAACTCCAATTTGACGCACAAAGAAGCGGAGAATTTGGTCAGCGCAAAGCAATAACCTCCTTCTTTCGGGTCATAATTTAATGCGCTCTCCTCCTTATATCCCTCTTATAGTTTGTCAAAATTGGATGAGTCATTCTCACTATTTCGTCCAAATTCATCACTCAATTAAACTATTGAAAATTTAACTCTTCAAAAACAAATCAAATTTCATCATTGTTTAGTCCAATTTATTTTTCTATTCATGAAATTACCCTTTGCTTAAAACTTGTCAAACAAAATAAACAAACAAGTAACAAATAAAAAATAAATAACTAAAACAATGCGCACATAACTAACAATTAATATGCGTAAACAAGTAGGCACATGCAACTTATTTGATAAAACCTATTAATAATCAATTGTAGGTTAAATTATGTATATGTTAACTAGGGCTTTCACTTACTAAGGCAAGTGAGCCACATACATCGACGAATCGATTGCGTAAACCATAGTTAAACATATACCATATAGCACATAATTGATTCATTAATTTTATTGAGGTATTCCCAATTCAAGATTTATCAAAACAATAAACATATGTATAAAACTTAACAATTAATTTTCACATAACCAATCTTAACAATTAAATATCTATCGACAATAATCTATGCCAAACATGCACGTTTTAATGGATTTAACACAACAATTATTCACGTTATCACAAGATCGCATACAATTCCATGTCACATAACAATTACTCACGAATTAATTCACGTAACACATATATAATTCTAGGTTTAGATATCAACTAAAAAACAGTTTTTATAAACCCTAAAAAAAATTTGAACAATTCGACTAAAAAAAATTTTTGGGATCGACCTAAAAAAATTTAATGGACATAAAATATTTTATAAAACCAATAAGGGCAAAAGTCCTAACCCTAAAATTAGGTTTTAAATAATCATAACCAAAACCCTAGAATAATCATATCAAACACAATACAATATCCGTTTTTTACGTGTTCAGTACTTAATTACTCATTAAACCAAGCTCGTGATGCCACTGTTGGAATTATATAACATGACACCTTATAAATATAAACAATAAACATCAAAATAATCATGCGGAAGCGAAAGGAACATATAATGAATAATTAATTAACTAAAATATAAATAGTATGCGTACCTTTTTTATTCTAGCAAAACAAGAATCAATCCAAGCAACTCTTCAATTAAGACGAACCCTAATTTGGGTTTATAAGGATTATTGGAATTGCCCCTTACCAATTTTGCAATTCAATCCAAGATACAATCAATAGCGTGATTGTATCACGTTCTTTTACACACGTACTAATACCAAGTTAATGTTAATGCTAGTTAAAGAACACAAAACTTAAAACCAAACACTTTGTTTAATTAAAACAAATCGATCAACCCTTAGGGTGTTTGTTTGATCGACCTAGAAAGAAAACAAGGAGAGGAAAAAGTTTAGAGTATTGTATGTGCACAAGAGATGAGATACAAATAACCCTAAACTTTGTATATATACTAAGTGAAACTTGTAGAACAAGTTGGATGAGAATTGGGTTTCCCCAATCCAATCCATAACCGGCCACAACCCAAAAGGGTGTTCCGAATCCTTCTCGACTTACCAAATTACACTCTAGTCCTTCCTTTATTATTTAATTGTCGTTAGTCAATTATCATTAATTACATAGCGGTTGTTTAAATGTTTTGTGTATATAATAATTAAATATAACTTTTATATATAATTATTATTCATTAACTCTTCATACGTAAAGTGTGTAATCCCGTGATCTCGAGTTCGATCCTAACACACGTCAATTAATTTATGTCCATTAAACCAACACTTTGTACCTAACACAAACTCCATTTTCCTTTCTCCCTTGCTCGATGACCTAAAACACAAAGAGTTTATTTGGTTTTGAAAAGCATAAAGGGGTTTAGTTTCTAGTTAGTTCTTAGCTTGGGTTAGGGTTCTTCATAGTCGATCTCTCCAATTCCTTGCACTTTCTTCTCGATAGTAGGTAATCAATCACCAAATAGCCATTTCATGCACATTTCTTACTCGTTCATATATCATGAATACATGAAATCTTGTCACCAATATTTTCTTGTAGTTTACAAACCTTGTTTTTTTAAGCTATTAAAGAAAGTGCCTGATAATGGCCTCTTTGCTCGATTAGGGTACCATTTAAAAATAGCTGGTGGTAAAAGTCTCGTTACTATACTCCATTATAATGATCATAGTGTAACATGTTCAATATCTAAGGCTTGTGGAAGTGTAATGTTTTGAAAACGTTTCTTTCAAATTACAGGGTACACGCATCTGATATATTCTCCTCCCAGCAAAGCACACTACTAAAACTTGATTTTTTGATAGATTATGAATCGTCATGCCTAATATAATGTTAGAAGCTTAGTATAACCAAAGTATAGGGCTCGCGAATGCATAAAATCATTGTTTTTCGAAAATAGCCCAAGTAACTAGTAAATGACGTTTTCACAGATTACACACCCAAACTTTTTTTGTAGAGAAAATATTGACTACTATACTTAAATGTGATGTTATTAGCTCAATATATACCAAACCTTGCACCATAGGAAGTAATCTCGACATTTAAAACTTGATAATAAAACCCGATTTTATTTATAAAAAGTGACTAAGTGGTCATGTTGAGGCCCAATTTGGTATATCTTGAACTTAATATGGCGGACCATGATAGTTACAAAAATGTAGCCCACATAACCACCCATACATATCAATTTGAATCATGTAAAACCGAGCTCTAACGAAAAAGTTACGACAAAAAGAACTTTGCCAAAATCGTTTTTGAGAAAATTTCAACAGCAACCATTTTGAAAATTTGTCTGACCCAGCCTTTTTGAGCCCGTTTTTCACCAACTTACTACCCGATTGGGAGAAAATCAAAACAAAAAAGTTGTAGACAAGCTGGAAAATTAGAAGTGGAAATTTAAATCGTGTCAAGAGATGGGATAATGAAGGAGATAGGTCCTGGTAAAGTTCGGTAAAATACACGTTTAAACAAAAAATTTATAAGTGTTTTAGTCGTTCTAACCTAGCATATTTAAGCCCAATTTGGACCACCTTGTGAGCCGATTTGGAGGATTCACTAAGCACGAAGTTTGCAGACCTCACAACCTAGTTTCCAAAAAGTCTGACCACTCGTCAAACGGATTAATAACGAACAAGATACGGGTCAGTAAAGTTGAGTACTTGGCTATTTTTGAAAGGCTTAAAAAATAAATTCTTAATTGTTATATTTTGACGTAAATTTTATTTTTCGTATAAAACCTAAACGCAACATATATTGGTGATAAAACTTATAAAATGCATATGCATGACATACATATCATGTTCACGACCTAAGTCATGTTAATATTCAATTAGCTCGCGGCTAGGGGTTTACCTCGTTTTGCATGCCACTTCATTATTTCCTATTCTTATCATTCATCTGAGGTGAGTTCATAGCCCCCTATTTTAAAAAATCTTTTATTACTTGGGGTGAGAATACATTCTTGTTTTCACTTAAATTCAATACTTGTTTACTTGAATACGATATTTGTTTACACTCAAAAAATTACTTCCTTTACTTGAATACTTGTTTGGTTACTCGAATGCATTACTTATTTCACTCGTTACATACTCAATTATTTTCTCTTGGACACAAGCACTTAAACAATTACGAATTGCCTAAGCTATTACAATTTCCATGAAGTCCCCACATATTATGAACCGTTAATTGCGTTGTAAGCGTGAATAGTATGAATATATCTATTGGGTTGAACTCCCGTCCTTAGTAGGATAAGCTCTACTGACCACTAGTACGAGTCGGACGGACGCATAATTATCGCGATAATCTTTGGGGGTTTCGCAAGACACCCATTGGGGAAATATACATATATAATACTTAAGGCTTCGGTTCCATGAGCTTAGGCCAATTTTATTTACTTTTACATGACATGACAATCATACTTTCTAAAATCTTGTGGTTCACTATTACACTTATCTAATGGCAAATTTTCACTTTCAAGACTTTGTGGGTTACACAATGTTCTCATCATTTTCACAACATTGTAGGTTACACAATGGTCTCATCTTTTTATGATGTTGCGAGAGATGCAATGATTACTAAATTCTTTTGACAAATATTCCTCTTACTTTACTTTACTCTTTACTCAAACCTATGAACTCACCAACAATATGTTGACCGTTTTAGCATGTATTTCTCAAGTATCTGATTTTGGCATGGTTCAGCATTCATGAAGTCTCATTTAAAGGTAATTCTCTATAACTTGATCTCTATATTATGAAGTAGCACCCCGGTGACGATGTCTTCTGCTGCGGTATTTTTGGGGGTGTTACATTAACTTTGTAGTTACTTCTAACCAAGTTAACAGGAACAACAGTTAATTAATAGGTAAAGTCAGAAAAATATAAATAGTAAAACTTGATAATATATTTACCTACACACAACAACACATCAATCCACCAACAAAAATTTTCTATCCTACGGTGATCGACTACTCGTTGGTGATCCAGAGGGATCATTGTAATTTTCACTTTATTGCATTAGTTTTTGTTTTTTTGTTTTTTGTTTTTTGTTTTTTGTTTTTTTAACAAAGTCATAAACCATATCCCGCAAAACCCTAGCCGTCATAATATACCCCATATGTTTGTTGAGAAATCAATCAATTATGCCCACCTCTCCCTTGGCTTTGGGGATTGTGGCGACCAACGAATACCAAACAACCCTACTTCGACCTTGTTAATCTTGATCATTGATAACGCTACACGCGTCGTTCGGGGTCAAAGGAACTTCCTTTTCGTCGAACAAGTTTTTCAACACCCTAGGCAGTGAACCTAATCGTTGTAGTGTAGTATTACGGTAAACCACGAGAATTGATATCGTTCTCTAGGGGAATAGGAATGCTAGTGAGAAGTTACTACGCTAAGGTTGGGGTTGGGGAAGATTATTTTTTTATCTTTTTATATTTTTTAGGGAATGGAAAGGTACGAATCTCGGGGTTTGGATTTGGAGGGGTTGGTATTTCTACCGATTACTCTACTCGTCTAATTATCTAATCTAGTGGGTAGTCTATGTCTAATTATTGTGTGCTCGTATGATGATTTAAAGATGTGTTTACTTAGATTTTATTACTCCTTCATTATCTCCTATTGATGGTTGAATTGTCACGTCCTTATTCTTAATCGCGTTGTGTGTCTAAGGTCGTAGGGTATGCGTTTATCCCTAACTCTTTGAAACTACCAAAGGTTAATGACTACAAAATCTCTAGGATTTATAAACTTTAACTCTAAGGTACTCTTCGGATGGTTTAGCCTACAATGACTCTAGGTACTATAAGCTAAGGTTCACAAAGATTAATCAAGCATTAACTACATAACGGATGACCTATCGCAATACTAGATCATTAACAATTAAGATAAGAGACAACCAATCAATATTCAATAATTAAGTTTCATATTCCCAAAGCAAACACACAAGTAAATTAGCCGGACATGGGAAACATGCAAGCATACACACAATTAATTAAAGACATAATTGAATTAATGAAGTAAAATACTTATCTTGATGTAAGATAGGGTATGGAACCCTAAAATACTGTACAATACAGCCTTGGTTCGGTTTAGGTTTTTACTCCAAAGACTACACACCCAAAACTAAAAATTGGATTCTATATATAAGATTACACATGTGGCGGCGTCACCTTTGATTTGTGGCCGTCCGGTTGCGGTCATTAGGGTTTCGTCTTGGCCACGTAAGTCTTGCGACGGCATCACCTTATGCTTGTGACGCCGTCCCTTCCGTCTCGGCGTCGTGCTGGATCAAATCTAGGCCGTCTTAGTTGCGGACGCCCCTACTCTTTTAAAACACTGAAGCCGTCAGCGGTAAATGAGCAATTTGGCTACTTGAGCCGTCACAAAAGTTGTCCGACGGCGTCCGCTAGTTTGTGCCTGACGCCGTCCCTTCAGTTCCAGCTGACCGAGTGTCTCGATTCTTGACTTTGGCCATTTTCTTCAGTATATTCGCCTTTTCGTCCGAATGAGTGTCATTCCAGCATTTTGCCTTCAAGATACCTAAAAGTGAAAAGGAATGATATTAAGTAATAACGGATACAAAAGTGATCAAATAAGGGCTTAACGACCCCTCAAAAAGGTACATTTTAAAACCTTATTAAATATCCCTACACTTGGTATTTGCTTATCCTCAAGCAAATGTGCTTTTAGCCAATCAATTTATAAGTTAGAGGTCATGAAGCATTAGTTTAGAAAGATTCACAACACATATAAGCCCCGCAAAAGTCATAACAAGCACGGAAATTACATACTAGCACCTCACATGGGGTGTTTGGATACCCACATCTCTCAGGTGTATATGAAATATAACAAGTTGGAAATGGAAGATAAACACTCATTAACCGGTCCTAGTACATAGATTACCATAAGCTTGAGACTAGATCAAACCTCCATCGCTTTGGCGTAAGCACCTAGGAAAGACTATCCAAGAGGTCTTTTAAAGGGTTGTAATGTTAGGCTTACGGTAGGGAAACAAAGGGTTTGATGGAATAGGCTATTTAGTGGTGGCAAGTCAAAAATCTTTATGTTACAAGCATGCGAAGAATGGCGTTGCTAAGCCAAGACTCGACACTCTTGACTCTAGATAACTGAAACAAACAAACATAAATTTAAAGATAGATGTAGGATGGTAGCCCGTATGTTTTTTTTTCATACACTTTTACTCTACCATCCTCTACGATAACATCAAAATGATAGGGATTTATAGGCACATCCCTACACTTGAGTTTTTATTACTCTAACACTAATTTGACCCGAATTGAAAAGATCAAAACACTTGGAGTACATTATTATGCAAATAAAGGGAATTTGAATTTAACGTTCCATTCCCGTCATCTCACAAAGTTTAACTTTTCCCATGAGTCCCAATCGTCCCAAAACTGTGTACAAAGGATATGACTCGACTTAGCAACTTATGCAAGCAACAAGATAATTGAACTAAGGGTTAAGTGTGATAACAATAATGCACTAAAAGTGAGTGCATACAAGGTAGGTTAAGGCGATTTGGGTGTACATTTGGGGGTGGATTGTAAACAATGCTCTTCATTGATATTCTGGAAAACCGAAACATCACGAGAACCGCGAAAAGGATAGGCTCTGAGGGGTTAACTAGGGGTATCGTGTACTAAAATGAGTACAACGCAAAGGTGTGGGGAATTACTCAACCAATGTGGAAGAAGTAATTATATTACGGGTATCAAACAAGGGTTATCCTAATGCCTCTTATCATTTAGTTATTCCTAACTACACAAGTGTAGGCTTACTAGCGATCTCGGGATGCATCACAAAACAAGTTCTAGAATCTATTATACTACCGGTTCACACTCTAAGCATTAAGGATGAATGCTTTAATTCCTACTAATCTAAAGGCGATCCTCACATTTTGGGTGGAATTTAAGTGGTAAAGGGTTTTTGTGCTAGTCATATAATTTCCTATCCATGAGACGCTTTATTAAGACTAATGGCCCACTCCTATATGTCATGAAAAATTTTAAATTTGGTGCCAAAATTACCCTAGCCGACATTTTCTCATGGTTTATTACACAAATGCAATTGGACAAAGCAAATAATCAAGGATAAGCATAGTTTCAAAGTTCCCGTTTTATTTTCCCTCCCTACACTTAAAGTGAACATTGTCCCCAATGTTCCCGAAAGTATCAAAGTTATGATAATGGAAGGTAATAAAAGATGAAAGAAACTAATACTCCCCTGATTAGCTCGGTAGGATCCGTGTAAAGTGGTGGTTACATCTTTCTTCAAGAAGAACGTTTGCGTGTGTTAGGATTTAGTAAATCCATGTATTAAAGAGTCGGTCACCTCAAGTATATGTAATCGTTAGAAAGCTCGTAGTCGCAGATTATTATAAGTTAAGTAGTATTTAGTTTGTAACACCGTGGAGGACGGACGGGTCTTTACCCACTGTATGCATGATCCACAGCCCGTCAGGTGGCGTTTTATTGTAAGACTATAAATACTCTCTACCTCCCAAGGTAGAGAGTTGGAGCTCATAATAAGATTTTTCTTTCTCTCACTAAAGTTCCCAACCTCTAACTTTCTCTCTCTAAAACATCTCTTATACGCCTATTTGATCGTGTGGTTTAGTGTATTTATGAAATCCAATATGTTACAAATGGTATCAAGAGCCATGGTTCGATCATCTCTTACATATCCTTGGATTTCTAGTGGTTTTTTAGATGGTTTTAGAGTTTGAAAAAGTTTAGTGGTTTTTGCATCATTTGGATCATTTCTAGTTTTAAAGTTTGAATCTTGGGTGTAGTTTTGTGTTTAGAATCATTGTATGTGCTTTGGTTTTGATTTGGTAAGCTTGAATCATCGTGGTTGGGTTGTTTTTGGATTGAAAAGTGGTGTTTGTGAGATTTTCTAGCTAGCGACTTGAGCCACGGATTGTTATTCTTGTTAGCGACTTGCTTTGTAAGTTGGTAGCGAGTTGTAGTTGATGTTGTTAGCGATTTGAGCTTAGCGACTTGTCTATTGAGACAAGCCGACAAACAGTACACTTAGTGGATTCTCCACTACGGGTAGCGACTTGGTGAAAGTTAGCGACTTGTACTTAATTTTGTTAGCGACTTGGTGTTAGCGATTTGGTGCTTAGCGAGTTACTATTTAACGACTTGACAACTTAGCGACTTGGTGCGTAGCGAGTTGTTCTTTAGCGACTTGACTGTGTCTTAGCGACTTGGCATTATAGCGACTTATTTGTTAGCAACTTGGTTCTTAGCGACTTGCTTCAAGGTTTCTTAGCGACTTGGGTGATTTTTTTCAATACAGTTTTCTCTTGATTTAGTAAAATCCCGTGAAAGAATCTATTTCCCGGGTTAATCATAGAGTTATAAAATCCCGTGTAATTTGTTAACATGTCTACCAACGTACCTACAATCATCTCCACTGTTGTCGAGGATGTTCAAGCGGTGGTTCGATACTCGTCCACCCATGCTTGACAGAACCGACTACGACTCTTGGGCTCAACGAATCAGATTGTACTGTCTTGGAAAGGAAAATGGGGTCAACATTCTCAAATCCATTGATGAAGGACCTTATCAAATTGAGACTACTAGAGACTTAATTGATACAGCTGCAGATGGAACAATGATCCATGGAATAGACAGACCAAAGACGTATGATGAGCTCAATGAGAAGGAGAAAAAGAGATTCGATGCATATATCAGGGCGTCTAACATTATACTTCAAGGTCTTCCAAAAGACATCTACAAGCTTATCAATCACAACACTGAAGCAAAGGCTGTATAGGATAATGTCAAGATGCTTCTCTCAGGTTCTGAATTAACTGTTGAAGACAGAGAATCACAACTGTATGATGAATTTGAGCACTTCAAGATGAAACTAGATGAAAGTGTCTATGAGTACTATGTGAGATTCCATAAGCTTGTGAATGACATGAGGAACATCAAAATGACCATGCCAAACATTCAGCTGAACTCAAAGTTTGTGAACAACATGAATCCCGAATGGCACAAGTTTGTCACTTCTGTGAAGCTAACTAAAGGTTTGAAGAACACCAACTATGAGCAACTGTATGCTTTTCTTCTTCAGAATGAGAGACATGCAATGTTTGAAAAAAGGATTCTTGATTAGTTCAAAACCAACCAGGGAGAGACAAGCTCATCAAATGATTCTACTGCTTTTTACACAAATGTTGAAATTGCCACCAAAGCTTCTCAAGTTATACCCATGGGTAATGGTAATCACAAACTCATTCCCGATCCAATGTTCAAACAAGCTGATGCTGATGCAGCCGTGGGAAACTTCATTAATCAACTGGCTCTCATGATTAGTCAAAACATGAACTCTCTCCCACACACCAACAACAACCTCAGAGCAGCATCCAATCCACACAATCAAGCCACTGTCAGAGATGGGAAGGTTATGGTGCAGCCAGTTCAAGAAAGGCAGTACGAACAAGGAAGAGGTGGAGTTGGTAGAGGATATGTGGCAAATCTGAATAGGGGAAGAAATGGAAATCAGGGACAAGCAAAGCCGATCAAGTGCTACAATTGTGGAGGAGAGGGACATATTGAAAGGAACTGTACATCGCCAAAACGTCCTCAGAATGCAGAGTACTTCAGGGATAAGATGTTGCTTGTGCAAGCTCAGGATAATGGAGCTGCTTTGGATGAAGAGGAGTTATTGTTTCTTGCTGAAAGGAACGCCAAGACTTATGATGCTGATGTTGATGAACAGCCAATTCAGGAGATAGGTCATAATCATCGAATGCCTTTCAAGTAGCTGATTGTGATGCATTTGACTCTGATGTCGATGATGAACCTACTGCTCAAACAATCTTCGTGGCTAGCATCTCTCCTATGGTTTCTCCAAAGGTCTCTCCACCACAACAAGCTGGTCCATCCAAAGACAAAATCATCTCAGAGGTACTAAAACTATATGATGATGTTGATGAGCGAAAGATACATAATGAAGTACAATCTCTTGAGACTTATGAATCAGATATTGATAATGTGGGTAATAGCAATATTGTCCCATATGATCAATATGTAAAACAAAGAAAAAGTGAGGTTGTACCAAGTAATGCATCTTCCGCAGTCAATGACGACTATGTCTTTAATGAATACACTGCATGTACCCCTGATGATTCTGTTGTCTCTGAACTGAATGCCTATAAAGAACGTGCTGCTATTTATGAACAACGTGCCAAATTTGAGTTGACCACCCGTGAGCAGGAAATGGATGACCAAATGCGTACAATTATTAGAAAAAGTAATTTTAGAGAAGAAGTATTAAAACAAGAGTTAAGCTCCTTACAAGAAAAGCTTTCTAAAACTGCTAAGCAAAAACAAGAACTTCAAGAAAATGTGAAAATGCTTAAGCAAGAATTCAATGCTAAGGAATCAAAGCTTTTGAATGATTTCTCCAATCTAAAAACTTTGAAAAACAAGCTTGAAAATAAGTTGTACGCACAAGGGAACACCATTCAGACTGCTCACATGATCACTAAGCATAGAGTCTTAAGCGATAAACATAGCATTCCCCTTGTTGAGGAACCAAATCCAGAGGTCATTAAAAAGGCTAGAAGTGCTCATAAGGTACTTTATGATGGCAATGAAATCCTTAAGCCTAGACAGAAACCTAGTTGCACTGAGTGCACTGAGGAAGATAAGAAATCAGATGAAGTCACTAGGGAGAAGATGAACAAGAAACTAGATGATCCTAAATGTAAAGAGAAGAAAATAACTATCAAACCCCATGATTACAAAAAGGAGAATTGGATTTCCTTGAACATGTTTAAGCCTCAAACGTTGTTAACGCCAGAACAAGTGTTCTGGAAAAAAGGATTTAGATAAGCAAAAAGCAGAGAATCTTGTTGTAACAAACCCCCCCTCTTAGGAAAATGCCTTCAGCAACTGTGTATCCTCCCAATACACCAATGCATCTAGTTCCTAGCACTATTGCCACTAAAAGCAAGACCTTAATCAGTCAATATGTTATCTTTCAATTATTTGTTGATTTTGAGAAAACTTGTAAGAAAAGGATCACACCTACTGGTATAACTGAAGGGGAAAGGGGTTTTGAGCAAACTAAAGAATGATATTTAACTGAGGTCATGCCTTTCTTTAAACAACTAAAAGATCAATTTGAGAGTCTTAAAAAGGGGATGGATTCATATATTAAAGAAATGGAAAAGGAATTTGATGCAATGATAGTTGAGGTTAGTGACTATGAGCAAGAATTAAAATATAATGAGATTGAGAGGAAGAACTTGCATACACTGAATGAGAATCTGATTTCTGAATGTATTGCTCAAGATGTGTTTTTCACTGCTACGAATTGCTCCATTAATGCTTCTCAATTTCATGAATTATCTGTTGCTCTGAAAGTCTCCCATGATCGTGTCATTGAGCTTGAAAAGACTAATTCTAAACTAAATGAGAAAATTGATCTGGATGATTACGAGAATTTGGTAAAACATCTTTCTAAACTAGAAGTTGAACATTTTAATTTACAACTAAAATATCAACATCTTAAAGAAAATGTCAAAACCTAAAATATCAAGACATCCTCAGATGCTCCAGAGTTTGATGCAGTTTTTTAGATAAACAAACGCGACGAACAGATTCAAGCTCATTGTAACACGATCAGAAAGTTGAAGGCCCAAATTTCTCAATTAAAGGGTGAAAAGAACAATGTGACTGGCTCCCAAATGCCTCCTCCTTTAGATTCTCAGTATTCTCAAACTTTTCATCTTCAAAACTTAGTAAATGCTTTACAAAAAGAAAACAAGAGCTTTCTAGAAGAAAATGAAAATGTTAAACGTCACTTTAAAGAGTTATATGATTCAATGAAAGTTACTCGTGACAAAAACAACGAAAAAATAACTTCTTTACAAAAGGAAATTGAGAATTTGAGGGGTCAGGAAAAAGGGAAACTGCCACTTGTTTTTAATGAGAATGCCGCTTCAAAGTCATCCTCTGACTGCAAATATACTATGACTGTTAAATACATTCCTCCTCATCTTAGGAATAATGAACTTGTGTTTAATAACTACTGTGCTCACCTTAAGGATAGTCTAGAATGTCTCGGTGAGATTGTGGAAGAGGATTTCATAAATAAACCTCTTGATAGAGAAATTAGGTTTGCTTGCATTTGTGCCAAACGATCTAAAGAGATGCTAGAATGTTTAATTGCAACATGTCCTAAATCCTTAGGTGCGAAAGGTAAAGCTGTGATGCCTTGATGTATGCCTAGTGCCAAGCATACAAACCATTCCATGCCCAGTTTTAAGAAAGTAAACACTAATGTGCCTTCTAGTAGTTTAGATCCTTGCACATCTAGTTCAGGAATGCAAAAAGTAGTTCAACCAACTAATGTTCCCATAATTCCCTCTACAGGAGTAATCAGTGACATTAAAGCAAGCGGGTCAAAGCCTCCAGGCAATACCAAGCAAGATAGGACCTAACAAGCTAAGAATGTGCATTGGAAGAGTAGAAGACCAACCTAGGAACTTTAAGTTTGAGTTGAATAAAACGAATCGTGTTGCTTCTAGTATTTGCCATAGGCGTACTGTAATTAATTCGAATTCTGATATTATCTGCAAACCATGTAATGATGTCTGCTTGAATTCTGTCACTAATCATGAATGTGGTGTGAATGCTTTGTCTAATGCTGTCAAATCCCCAGTTAATATTGTTAATGCAAAAAATCATGCTAAGAAGGCTAAAAGGCAAAGGCGATAGAAAGTCAGAAAATAGTGGAAACCCACAGGAAGAACATTTAGTAAGATAGGTTATCAATGGATACATGTTGGCCATAAGGTTAATCAGACAATGCCCACTAGAAAATGGATGCCTACTGGTAGAACTATTCCCTTAAGAAGTAAACATACTTTGAATAGGTCAAATATGGACACTAGTACAGCATCTATTCATAATGATTCCATTGCTTCTATTTCTGATATGGATGTTTCTATTTTTGATGTGGGTGTTCCAATCACTGTTACTAACCAAATGGAACCCATTCTTGCATGGGGATCCCAATTATCCAGTTATCCATTCTTGTTTGTGTTCAACTGCAGATCGTTCGAATCGTTCTGTGGTACCTGGACTCAGGTTGTTCCAAGCATATGAATGGAGACCGGTCGCGGCTCATGAACTTCGTGAGTAAATTAATCGGGACAGTTAGATTCGGGAACGACCATTTTGGAGCTATTATGGGTTATGGAGATTATGTGGTTGGTAAAAGTGTAATTTCCAGGGTATATTATGTGGAAGGTCTTGGTCATAATTTGTTCTTTGTTGGTCAATTCTGTGATTCCGATCTAGAAGTGGCTTTTAGAAAACATACTTGTTTTGTTAGAGAACTTAATGGTGTGGAATTATTAAGAGGTACTCGAGGTTCAAACCTATACACCATCTCTATCGATGACATGATGAAGTCTTCTCCAATCTGCTTGCTGTCAAAGGCTTCTAAAACAAAGTCTTGGTTATGGCATCGTCGTCTCAATCACTTGAACTTCGGCACCATAAACAACCTTTCCAGAAAGGATCTTGTCAGAGGCTTACCCAGATTAAAATATGAAAAAGATCATCTTTGTTCAGCTTGCCAATTGGGAAAAAGCACAAAATATGCCCACAAACCAAAACCCACAAACTCTGTAATGGAAGTTCTTCATACCCTTCATATGGATATGTGCGGCCCAATGAGAGTGCAAACTATTAATGGGAAGAGATATGTGTTAGTAGTGGTTGATGACTACTCCCGATTCACTTGGGTTAAGTTTTTGAGGACAAAGGACGAAACTCCAGATGTCATCATTAAACTCATTAAACAACTTCAGATCCGACTCAACAAAACGGTTCGAATCGTCCGAACTGACAATGGAACTGAGTTTGTTAATAAAGAACTCAATGAATTTTATGAAAATATTGGAATCAATCCTCAAAGAAGTGTTCCTCGTACTTCTCAACGGAACGGTGTAGTTGAAAGACTAATCGAACTCTTGTGGAAGCTGCAAGAACAATGCTGATTTACTCAAAGGTTTCAATGTTTCTATGGGCGGAAGCTATTGCCACTGCATGTTACACTCAAAATCGATCTCTAATTCACACTTCTTATGGAAAGACTCAATATGAACTTGTCCACAATAGAAAACCTGATCTATCATACCTTCGTGTGTTTGATGCTTTATTTTTCCAACTAATGACGGTCAAGATTTAGGTAAACTGAAAGCTAAAGCGGACATTGGAGTATTTGTAGGATATGCACCAAACAGAAAAGGTTACTGAATCTACAACAAGAGAACCCGAAATATCATGGAAACAATTCACGTTACGTTTGATGAGCTGACCGGTCAAATGGCTCCAGGACAATTTAGTTCTGGACCCGCACTTCAAAACAGTCCCATTGGCTCATCCCTTGTACCAAATTCCTCTCCAGCAACTCCATATGTACCTCCAACTGAAGATGATTTAAAGAAATTGTTTGATCCTATGTTTGATGAACACTATGAGCCAAGTGCAAATGATCTGCCAACTCCTACTACAGAGGCTGCTCATATCCCTGTGAATGAAGTCAACCCTTCAGTCTCAATATCATTAAGTCAAGAAGCGCCTGCTGCTGATCACTCTGTCTCATCAACAAATCATCAATCTTCGAATATACATCATGGAACTATTTCTGGCATCAATGATGAAGTTAATCCCTTTGCTACTCCTGAAGATGCTCCATTTGAAAACATATTTGCTCCTGAATCATCATCAGAACCATCTTCTTCAGGAGACATCGACTCTGCTACTTCAGTCCCTCAACAACAGCCACATAAACACCTTAGAAAATGGACTCATGATCATCCATTGGACAACATCATTGGAAATCCCTCTCATCCAGTATCCACACGTAAACAACTTGCAACCGATGCCTTATGGTGCTTCTTCAACTCCGTACTCTCTAAGATCGAACCAAAAGATGTTAAAACCGCCATGAATGAAGACAGCTGGTTCAATGCCATGCAAGAAGAAATTCATGAGTTTGATCGACTTGATGTATGGGAATTAGTACCTACCCCAGATTGTGCTATGATCATTGCTCTAAAATGGATCTTCAAAGTGAAACTTGATGAGCATGGTGATGTCCTAAAGAACAAGGCTCGATTGGTGGCTAAAGAATACCGTCAAGAGGAGGGTATTGACTTTGAAGAATCATTTGCTCCTGTTGCTCGTATCGAGGCAATTAGAATCTTCTTGGCTAATGCTGTAAGTAAGAACATGGTAGTCTATGAAATGGATGTAAAGACGGCGTTTCTTAACGGAGATCTTAAAGAAGTCGTCTACGTCAGCCAACCTGAAGGCTTTGTGAATCCAGAGCATCCTACTCACGTTTATCGTTTGAAGAAGGCTCTTTACGGTTTAAAGCAAGCTCCAAGGGCATGGTATGATACGCTATCAAAGTTTCTTCTATCTACTGGATTCAGCAAAGGAGCAGTTGATCCGACATTGTTCACCGGAAGTCAGGCAAACATTTAATTCACGTTCAAATTTATGTTGATGATATCATCTTTGCCTCGACTGACCCCAATGAGTGTGACCGTTTTTCAAAAGAAATGGGTTCTAAATTTCAAATGTCAATAATGGGACAAATGTCATTTTTCTTGGGATTACAAATTTCACAAAGTCCCGGAGGCATTTTTATAAATCAATCTAAATATGCAAATGAGATTTTAAAGAAATTTGGATTTGATTCTAGTGACCCTGTTGACACTCCCATGATTGAGCGTACTAAACTAGATGAGGACCACTCAGGGATCATGGTAGACCAAACAAAATATCGTAGTATGATTGGATCCCTGATGTACCTCACAGCTAGAAGACCAGACATCTTGTTCGCTGTTTGTATGTGTGCTAGATACCAGGCTAAGCCTACTAAAAGGCACCTTGAAGCGGTTAAACGGGTCTTTTGGTATCTCCAAGGAACCATCAATATGGGACTTTGGTACCCGAAGGACACCGGTATGTCACTAACAGCCTATGCAGATGTTGATCATGCAGGATGTCAAGATACTCGCCGAAGTACGTCTGGAGGTGCTCAGTTTTTGGGTGATAAGCTTGTGAGCTGGTCTTCAAAGAAGCAAATGAGTACTTCTATTTCCTCTACAGAGGCTGAATACATAGTCATGTCATCTTGTTGTGTCACACCCCCAAATTACCTATTTTGCAGCGGAATGGAATTCCTGGGGGATGACTGTCATAGCACCACAATCACAGTTATATCGAACGACCTAAAGTGTTGTTTGGAAAATACATCGTTTGATATAATAAAATAATCAGAGTTTACAAAGTGTAGGTCCCAAATGAAAATCAACTTGTGCGGAAATAAATTTGTTACAAGCCAAACGATGTTTTAAAGTGCATAAATCTCATGTGTGACGTGTCGTCACCACGACTCTATGATGTGTCCATATGGATGTCATGAAATGAATGCCTTAGATACCTGAGATAAAACATGCTAAAAAGTGTCAACACAAAGGTTGAGTGAGTTCATAGAGTTTGAGTTGAAATGTAAAGCCTTTCAAAATCGTTTATGCAAAGAAAGGTATTGTAAATCCACTCAGCTCCAAGTTCTGCCCATACAAAACTTGCAACCTGTGTGTTCACAACCCACTGCCAAAATGTGTATAGTTTATGTTCAAGCACATGATGACAAATGAATTCACAAAATAGTGCATAACTTAATGTATCAATAGTTACTTGACATAACACATAATTCGTATAGTTTCAAATAGTTCCAAGTCCTTTAGTTCATGTTTGTACCAAGACCTTTAGTTCAATGATTTTACCAAGACCTTTAGTTCAATGATTTTACAAAGACCTTTAGTTCAATGATAATCCCAAGACATTTAGCTCAATGATAATCCCAAGACATTTAGCTCAATAATAATCCCAAGACATTTAGCTCAATGATAATCCCAAGACATTTAGCTCAATGATAATCCCAAGACATTTAGCTCAGATAAACATATAGTTTGCAAATAATCATGAATGTCATAAAAATAGTTGATGAGCATGTATCTCCCCCAAAAGTAGTATAAAAACAATTGAAAATGGGGCTATGGAACTCACATGGACAATGATGCGATGGCAAAAGTGAGTACATCGAAATGTAGCGTGAATCTCTAACCTCGACCTATTATGAATGATATGTTCTATGATAAGTTATGATGTAATATTATGCATGCAATTCGTATGATATCTATACCACTTATGAATTTTTGAAAATAACACTTATCGTCGAAAAATAATCGTATAACGTCTTGACCATGTTTAAATTACTTTACATGTATTTACGTTGAAATGATATCCTACGATAATCAATTAGTGATTTATTAAGAGATTATAACTTTTCGTCGAAAAATAATGTCGTTGAAATTTCCATGAAAGTGACTAAAACGGCCTCGAAAAGCTAGTCGTAAAATGGTGCACGTCGAGTGTTAGGAAACGAAATCAACGGTTTTGGGAAGCTTGTATCGTTATCTCAAAGTTTTAGCATTTAAGTTTTCATCCTAGAGGTCTCGATCATAAAGAAAAATATAGGTTAAGTATGGTACTTGTGTCCAAAATATAGTTTAAAGGATGGTTTTCGGTAAAGTTTGAGTAACCATATTTAATTCATTACAACTCCGCTAGACAAACGGTCGGACATTTTGAAAAATATACTTGGCGAACTTACTTTTACTAGAAGACATCTCTTTATAAAAAGTTCTACATCAATGTTAAAAACGTCCTCCAACATGGTGACTTGCTTTATGTAATACTTGTCTATTAGAAATAATATAGTTTTTCTTATATAATATAAGTTACGGCAACTTTGTGAAAACGAGTATAATTTAATCGTTACAAGTCCGTTTTCTACGTTTTATATGTCCTTAGCTTCGTATCAAAGTATACTAATATATTTTTGATAAGTCGAAATAATTTACAACGCCTAAGCTTCATTTTTGACTCGTACAAATTAGACGTAACTTGCTGAAATTTCCAGAATTTATAGTTTTCGTTGCTTAACTTGAAAAATTCATATCTTCTTCGTTATAACTCCGTTTTAACCCGTTCAAGCGGCCACGTTTTCGTTTTAAAGTGTATTTTCTAAATATCTAGCCCAAAATATTTTACAAACTGTCGGATTTTCCAGATTTTCAAAATAAGGACAGACCCTTTAGAAAACTTGTCGAAATAAGTTTTTCTCGCGCCAAACCTATTCTAACCAATTCAAAACAACTCCGAAGCTATTCTAATCCTACCATACACCTTCTTAGGGTGTCATGGGTTCCTAGGCATCACCAAGAGTGATATATTACAAGGAATAATTATAGGAAGACATATATATATATATATATATATAACTCTTAAAATCAATGTAAAAGTGGTACAAACATCATATGACTTGCATGTTTTCTCAAATATGATGTAATGAATATGAAAATGAATATGAAATATGATCATGAAAATGAAAAGCTTACAAGTAACTTGATGAGGTTATAAGAACAAAGGATTTTTCCTAATCACCCAAGGTTTATATTGCAAAACCTTAAACAAAAGTGATACTAGATTATATAAAACTTGATTAGAGAAAATATTTTGATCTCCTTCTTGGTTCTTGTGATTGCCGGTTCTAGAGAGAAGAGAGAAAGAAATGGTTTGATCTTTTACTTTGCCAAAAATGAAGTGAAATGTGTTTAGATATTATTAAGAGTATAATACTATATACTTTGAAAGATATTTGCAAATAAAATGACTCACCCCCCTCCTTGTGTCGACAAGGGGGTGTTAGTCATTGATAATACACATTTTTTTTTTATTATTATGTATTATGTAATATTTTGTAAAGTTACTTGAAGATAAGTGATCACTTGTAGACACATTTGAGTATATAGGGTCGCGTTAGTTAAAAATAAATTTTAACGGGTCAAGATAAAATATATTTAAGTCATAAAAATTATAAAAATACATTTCTTGCAAAATTTGAGTGAAATAATAATAATCGTGTAGTATTTAAGAGAACCGTCGTAATTATATAAATATAGCAATTTATATACAAAATAAATTTAAAACACTGGGTAAACTCATAATATTATTTTTATAAACTTAATATAAGTATAAAAATATATCGGGATAATTTTTGGAAATATCGGATCAATTGTTCAAAATAATTAATCACGCGATAACGTTTATTTAATAGGAAAATATTCGTTTAATGTAAAATGCAAAACCCATGCATAAATTGATATGAAATGATGTTACTAATGATGTGTAGACTAAATCTAGTCTATATGAAATGTCCTGAAATTACGAGTTGTCACATTCGCCCATCCAAAAAGGAATTCAGTTCGTGTTGGTCTCTCCGGTTTAGGGTTTGATGTGGCAAACTTTCCCATTCTCGAGCAAAACCCTCAAAAGACTTTTTACCAACCAATTTGCACTTAATCTCACAACTCATCAAACGAGAACTGTCATGAGATTAGGCTAAATTGGTTTGAAGGAGGACTTTTGAAAATTTGGCTCGATTACGGAATTGCTTACACATATAAGCCTACTACTCCCTTCATTGCATGATTCTTCCTGAATTAGACATAGGTGATCAGACTATGTATAATTTAGGAGTAACTATGCAATGCTTGGACTAATCGACTCATATGATGTTTGGTGTTAAGCCAACTGATGTTAAAATTGTGATAGGGAATGACAGGGCATTCACCATGTCAAAGTCTGATGTGAGTATGATGGTATGGGTATTTGAAAGCATTAATGTGACAATCGATTTTGAAATGAAAGTAAATAACTCGAAAAATGTGCGTATGAAACTGCATGTAAAGTGAATATGCACTTATGATGAAATGATGAGATGCTATGATGATGTAGTTATAGTCTAGGGTCAATGATGCAACCTAGTTCCCTATAACTGAAGCTCTGATGTCAATCTGTCACACCCCCAAATTACCTGTGTTGCAGCGGAATGGAATTCCTGGGGGATGACTGTCATAGCACCACAATCACAGTTATGTCGAATGACCTAAAGTGTCGTTTGGAAAATACATCGTTTGATTTAATAAAATAATCAGAGTTTACAAAGTGTAGGTCCCAAATGAAAATCAACTTGTGCGGAAATAAATTTTTTACAAGCCAAACGATGTTTTAAAGTGCATAAATCTCATGTGTGACGTGTCGTCACCACGACTCTATGATGTGTCCATATGGATGTCATGAAATGAATGCCTTAGATACCTGAGATAAAACATGCTAAAAAGTGTCAACACAAAGGTTGAGTGAGTTCATAGAGTTTGAGTTGAAATGTAAAGCCTTTCAAAATCGTTTATGCAGCAAAGGTATTGTAAATCCACTCAGCTCCAAGTTCCGCCCATACAAAACTTGCAACCTGTGTGTTCACAACCCACTGCCAAAATGTGTATAGTTTATGTTCAAGCGCATGATGACAAATGAATTCACAAAATAGTGCATAACTTAATGTATCAATAGTTACTTGACATAACACATAATTCGTATAGTTTCAAATAGTTCCAAGTCCGTTAGTTCATGTTTGTACCAAGACCTTTACTTCAATGATTTTACCAAGACCTTTAGTTCAATGATTTTACCAAGACCTTTAGTTCAATGATAATCCCAAGACATTTAGCTCAATGATAATCCCAAGACATTTAGCTCAATGATAATCCCAAGACATTTAGCTCAATGATAATCCCAAGACATTTAGCTCAGATAAACATATAGTTTGCAAATAATCATGAATGTCATAAAAATAGTTGATGAGCATGTATCTCCCCCAAAAGTAGTATAAAAACAATTGAAAATGGGGCTATGGAACTCACATGGACAATGATGCAATGGCAAAAGTGAGTACACCGAAATGTAGCGTGAATCTCTAACCTCGACCTATTATGAATGATATGTTCTATGATAAGTTATGATGTAATATTATGCATGCAATTCGTATGATATCTATACCACTTATGAATTTTTGAAAATAACACTTATCGTCGAAAAATAATCGTATAACGTCTTGACCATGTTTAAATTACTTTACATGTATTTACGTTGAAATGATATCCTACGATAATCATTTAGTGATTTATTAAGAGATTATAACTTTCCGTCGTAAAATAATGTCGTTGAAATTTCCATGAAAGTGACTAAAACGGCCTCGAAAAGCTAGTCGTAAAATGGTGCACGTCGAGTGTTAGGAAACGAACTCAACGGTTTTGGGAAGCTTGTATCGTTATCTCAAAGTTTTACCATTTAAGTTTTCATCCTAGAGGTCTCGATCATAAAGAAAAATATAGGTTAAGTATGGTACTTGTGTCTAAAATATAGTTTAAAGGATGGTTTTCGGCAAAGTTTGAGTAACCATATTTAATTCATTACAACTCCGCTAGACAAACGGTCGGACATTTTGAAAAATATACTTGGCGAACTTACTTTTACTAGAAGACATCTCTTTATAAAAAGTTCTACATCAATGTTAAAAACGTCCTCCAACATGGTGACTTGCTTTACGTAATACTTGTCTATTAGAAATAATATAGTTTTTCTTATATAATATAAGTTACGGCAACTTTGTGAAAACGAGTATAATTTAATCGTTACAAGTCCGTTTTCTACGTTTTATATGTCCTTAGCTTCGTATCAAAGTATACTAATATATTTTTGATAAGTCGAAATAATTTACAACGCCTAAGCTTCATTTTTGACTCGTACAAATTAGACGTAACTTGCTGAAATTTCCAGAATTTATAGTTTTCGTTGCTTAACTTGAAAAATTCATATCTTCTTCGTTATAACTCCGTTTTAACCCGTTCAAGCGGCCACGTTTTCGTTTTAAAGTGTATTTTATAAATATCTAGCCCAAAATATTTTAAAAACTGTCGGATTTTCCAGATTTTCAAAATAAGGACAGACCCTTTAGAAAACTTGTCGAAATAAGTTTTTCTCGCGTCAAACCTATTCTAACCAATTCAAAACAACTTCGAAGCTATTCTAATCCTACCATACACCTTCTCAGGGTGTCATGGGTTCCTAGGCATCACCAAGAGTGATATATTACAAGGAATAATTATAGGAAGACATATATATATATATATAACTCTTAAAATCAATGTAAAAGTGGTACAAACATCATATGACTTGCATGTTTTCTCAAATATGATGTAATGAATATGAAAATGAATATGAAATATGATCATGAAAATGAAAAGCTTACAAGTAACTTGATGAGGTTATAAGAACAAAGGATTTTTCCTAATCACCCAAGGTTTATATTGCAAAACCTTAAACAAAAGTGATACTAGATTATATAAAACTTGATTAGAGAAAATATTTTGATCTCCTTCTTGGTTCTTGTGATTGCCGGTTATAGAGAGAAGAGAGAAAGAAATGGTTTGATCTTTTACTTTGCCAAAAATGAAGTGAAATGTGTTTAGATATTATTAAGAGTATAATACTATATACTTTGAAAGATATTTGCAAATAAAACTGACTCACCCCCTCCTTGTGTCGACAAGGGGGTGTTAGTCATTGATAATACACATTTTTTTTTTATTATTATGTATTATGTAATATTTTGTAAAGTTACTTGAAGATAAGTGATCACTTGTAGACACATTTGAGTATATAGGGTCGCGTTAGTTAAAAATAAATTTTAACGGGTCAAGATAAAATATATTTAAGTCATAAAAATTATAAAAATACATTTCTTGCAAAATTTGAGTGAAATAATAATAATCGTGTAGTATTTAAGAGAACCGTCGTAATTATATAAATATAACAATTTATATACAAAATAAATTTAAAACACTGGGTAAACTCATAATATTATTTTTATAAACTTAATATAAGTATAAAAATATATCCGGATAATTTTTGGAAATATCGGATCAATTGTTCAAAATAATTAATCACGCGATAACGTTTATTTAATAGGAAAATATTCGTTTAATGTAAAATGCAAAACCCATGCATAAATTGATATGAAATGATGTTACTAATGATGTGTAGACTAAATCTAGTCTATATGAAATGTCCTGAAATTACGAGTTGTCACATGTTGTGCTCAAATCCTATGGATGAGATCCCAACTATCTGACTATGGCTTTGAATTCAACAAAATCCCTCTGTACTGTGATAATAAAAGTGCTATTGCTCTCTCATGCAACAACGTACAACACTCAAGAGCAAAGCACATCGACATTCGACATCATTTCATCAGGGAGCAAGTTGAAAACGGTGTGGTGGAACTTTACTTTGTAAGGACTGAATACTAGTTAGCAGACATCTTCACCAAATCTCTTCCAAGAGAACGTTTTAAGTTTATCCTTCCACGACTTGGTCTTAAAAGCCTTCAACCAGAAACACTCAAACGTCTTCAAGAGGAAGAAGAGGAGTAAAAGTTTTTCTTCATCTATCTCTTGTAAATATTTATTCAAAAAAAAATAGAAAAATATAAAACTTTCAAAAACCATAAAAATTTGAAAAATTCGAAAAAAAAAAAAAAAAAAAAAAAAAAAAAAAAAAAAAAAAAAAAAAAATTCATTTTGTCATGTTTTTCTCAATTCGATAATATCTACGGTCTTGATGCTGTCATTCAAAGAATGACACGGGACTTTAGATCTTGTTCGAATTTTCTTAAAAAAAAATATAAAATAAAATATATATATATTTTTGGGAGAAAGAGAAACTATGGTTTATTATCATTTCAGGCAATAACCCGCTTTTCAAAGAAAGAACAGAGTCATGCTTTATCTTGTTTGTCAAATCTCATGCTCTGATTCTATAAAACACTTACTTACTATCTAATGAAAACTAATTGCTTTGAAAAATAACTCGGACTCTATTTTTGAAAATCATCTGGACTTAACGGTTGTCAAAAATATCTATCTCTCAATCAACAACTTATGTCATTGATTGAGGGGGAGAATGATTTTTCAAGATAATCAAAAAGTGTATTTTTCAAACAATGGTACCAGACCTTGGTTATTATTATTATGTTTTCAAAAGATACTCAAGCATGTTTAATCAATGGAGTCTAAAGTTTCAAAATCCGATCCTTATCAGTTAAAACTTTCTCATAATCAAGTCACAATTCTCCTTAAAAGCTTTCAAAATCAATTTAAATCAACAGAGATCACAAATCTCAAATGATTTTATAATTGTGATCGGGGGAGATTTTGTGATTTAAATTGGATTTAAACTGATAATTCGGTAAATGGTTTTATAAGGATGTACAAGCTCTCCTTCCCACATGTGCCAAACGATTTCAAATTTTCCATGTACATGTTGAGGGGGAGCATCTATCTTAAACCACAAAGATTTGAAACGTGATCATTTTATTTCAATGTGCAGTCCTTTCCTAATATGTGCAAAACATTTTCAAATATCTATGCACATATTGAGGGGGAGCAACTATTTTGAAAACCACATTCTTTATATAACTACTCTTAGATTCAAGCCAATCCCTCAAACATGAAAATTATTTCTATTACTAAATGATGCTTAATGCAAATGTTGAGGGGGAGCTCTTGTTCTAAAATTATCAAAAACAATTCAGGTACAAAATGCTTTGATGATATATCACAAGTATCTGGGTTTATTTTAAAATGGTTTTCAATTAGTTCCAATGGCAGATGAACAATACCAAATAGACCGACCAACTTTACTTTATGTATGGTGATATAAGGATGATAAGGTTAGGTATTTGTTCCCATGATCCGCCAGAACCGAGGATCTACCAGGACAATTCACTAGTTAGTGTAGAAGTCCTTAGGTATATTGATAAAAGGAGAAAAATGAGATATGGGAAGAGTGCGGACTGAGACAGAGCTAGTACTGGAATAAACCCAACAAGGTTCTAGTTATGAAGTCTCGGTAAGCACTGAAGGGGTTGAAGAATGAAAAAGAATGAATGAGAAAAGGGTGAAAACAAATAGCCCTCCAATTAAGACACCGGGTTCAATTCATTTGCTACTGGTGGTTACCAAGGTAACATCGGTATTGAAGACAAGACGTCATGGACCCAGTGACACACTGCACTACATCTTCCCAAACCACTCAAGTTCCGCTTAAAAGGACTTGTTTCATTCTCACGGGGAACCGACATTATCTATCGACTTTCTCTTAGAGGTTGTTGATATTGAAGAAGGAGACCCTCTCCCTAGTCTCCGGCATAGGAACCAAAATATGCACAATTGAGTCTAGAGCCACGAGATCATCAATAAATCTCATTAGGACACTTTCAATGAAGACTCTCTGTTTCACACAATGTGGAAAGAGAGATTATATCTTATGAGTCCTACGCACTATCCTTGTGGTATTGCCAAAATATCTGAGTGATATGCTAACATATTCACAATGAAGATCGAAAGCCTTCTGGAGCCAACATCAACCAAGCTCCTGGTGGGTGGCATGTGAGATCTATCCAATAGATCAACCATGTGACAACTGAACAGAAACAATGGGGCGATTCAATCTTTTGAATCAATCCGGGTTCAGGTTATGGATTGACGGATCCCTTTGAAAAACCGGTCGTTGTGCTTAAAAACTCTTTTCTTTAGCACATCGACTGTGTACAAATATTTCAAAATAAAAGGTGTTTATGATTGATAAATGATTTTCATTAAAACCTTCGTTGTATTGCAAAAACAATTTCTATTGAGCGATACACGATTGTTTTTCAAATCTCTTTTTATCAATCAGTGAATCTCAATTTGCTGGTTCACTCACTCCGTGTTGTCTTCTTTGAGACGTTCCGGTTTGAGAACGGCTAGAGCAGCTGCGAAACCCTATCAAGGAAATTCTTCGGAATTTTACCTGATCACATGCAGTACTTGTACTGATCAACGGGGAACCGTGGGCCGTGTACCTCAATTCAACGAAAGTGATCAAATACACTTTCGTGCGCTTTTATTGCTAACTGTTGTATGCAGGTACGCCCGACGTTTGCAGCTGATCAGAATGAAGCTGTCAATCCATAGCCGCATGCTCACACAATACATTCATTTCTAAAGAAATCATGATAAGTGCATCAATGACTCTGATATTTTCACTCCATGCTTCTGCTACGCTGCTGCCAATATCATGAATCAACGAAAGCTTCCACTACTCTGATGAGAATATATCATGATCCAGAATGTGAGCATGTCGGTCCAAATGTGACAACATCACATAATACCAACACCACAATGGAAGAGTCAGAGATTTAATGTGGCTGATGATATTAAAGCTGGCTCAAAACTCATTATCACGTGGATCAGTAAATACCTCCACTTGGATTAACCAAACATGCAATTTGAAGAATCAATGACTACGAGCTTCAAAGTAAAGTACTACATCAAGAATGCAAGAACAATTTATAATGTAATATCTGTTTGTATTCAATGTAATTGTAATGTGTGTTTGAGGTGACCTCCCTTAGGGGGAGATTGTTAGGATTTAGTAAATCCATGTATTAAAGAGTCGGTCACCTCAAGTATATGTAATCGTTAGAAAGCTCGTAGTCGTAGATTATTATAAGTTAAGTAGTATTTAGTTTGTAACACCGTGGAGGACGGACGGGTCTTTACCCACTGTATGCCTGATCCACAGCCCGTCAGGTGGCGTTTTATTGTAAGACTATAAATACTCTCTACCTCCCAAGGTAGAGAGTTGGAGCTCATAATAAGATTTTTTCTTTCTCTCACTAAAGTTCCCAACCTCTAGCTTTCTCTCTCTAAAACATCTCTTATATGCCTATTTGATCGTGTGGTTTAGTGTATTTATGAAATCCAATATGTTACAGCGTGAAAAGCTCCTTCTCATCTTATGTATCTTCTTCTTGGTAAATTAAACTTGCACACTTGAAGAAAACAAACGAAACCTTCGCGTAAAATCAGCGGTAATAATATATATAGGACTCTACTAAACTAGGATATAATGCTTGTAGAATGGATGTTTACAGAATTTCTGGAAAATTAAGACCTGGAAAATTCCATAAATTTATAAGTAGCTCAGAAAATGAGAAAAAGTAATCAGTTGTTTCTGCTCCTTCTTGACGCCGTCAGGTTGCGATCCTTACGCCGTCAGGTTATCCTGACAAAAACTGGTCTGCGATTTTCTGGAAAAAATTCTGAAAAATTTACATCTTTAGAATCTGGAAAAATTTCCTGCAAAACATCCATTATGACTCGATACAAGCATTTGACTCGAACAAATACACATGTATGTCTTTTAATTAATTGAAATTCTCATGTTTACGTTTCTTTTGAAAACGTGTGTAATCCTCCCTACACTTATCCCTTATGTAAAATACCTTTATATGTAATTAAGACGAGGTTAAAGACAAAACAAAGCATTTTTACAAATTTAAACATGAGAATAAAAAATCAATAAAAGATACACAACACAAACAAGCAAACAATTAAGCATGGGTTGCCTCCCACGAAGCGCTTTTCTTTATTGGGTCATTTGCATATATATCCCTCCAAAGATGCAAAATTGCATATATATCCTTTGCATGCATAAAAATCATTGTACTATGTGCATCAAAAACTTGTAAGAAGGATATATATGGAATTATTCACCTTTGGAGGGATATATATGCAATTCCCCCTTCTTTATTTATGAGTCTTGTAGCTAGACTCGAAGTTGTGCCCCTACGTGACTTCATTACCGTCACCTTCTTCCTCATGACGATCTCTAGTGGGTGATTCCATGTTGTAGAAGTGCCCTATAATGCACCTTTCTAAGAGTTTGTCCTCTCCCCACTCAGTTCTATATTCCGGTCCTAAGTTCAAGCAATCCTTATAGAAACCGAAAATCTTGGCCATAACATAATCTACTCCTTTCTCCTTATCCTTCTCATTCCTATAATAGACCGATAGTTTAAGTTCCTTTTCATCATTGGAGAGTGATGAAAATTTCTCAATCTTAAACGGCATTTGGTAGGCTACATCATCGGTCTCATCCTTGAATCGCACTATTCCTAGCGAGGGATCATAAGTCATCCCGGTGCTTTCTATGAAAGGTTTCCCTAGAATAACGTGGGACAAGCTAGGATCTATGGCCATACTAATATCATCCACTATTATGAAATCCGTAGGAAACGTGAAACTACCTACATAAACGGGCAATCACTTAACTCTACCAAGAAAATTGCAACTAACCCTAGGATTATCGGGATCTTGCCTAGTTGGGATAGGCTTCTTCATTACCCAATTATAGTAGGTGCTAGTCATTATGTTTATTGGGGACTTGCGGTCAACGTAGGCCTTTGCCACGAAAAGGTGTCCAATGCAACATGGTATGTTAAGATTCCAAGGGTTCCCAAACTTGATCCTAGGGCTTCTCCTAACATACATGTGACGGAGGTCACGCACTGAGTGAGGGTTGCGAGATAGTTCTTCTTCCGAAGGAAACTTATTGAAATAGTTATTGTCTACTTCATCTACTTCCTCGGTTGTTTCATTCCTTGGTGTTTCACTAACCTCAAGTATCGTTTCATGGTTCGCTTCGTCATTTGTTCTATTGGGTTTCACTAAGGTGATGGTATTGACGAATTGAACGTTCTTAGCAAACTTACTTGAGTCCTTAATCTCTACACCAGAAGCTTCGGGAGTTGAGATAGCATTAGCCTTCCTATCCCTATTGGTCATGGCTTTCAAGAGGTTATCTATCTTCCTATCCATCTCGGCTTGTTGTTTGTTAAAACGTTCCGAGAGCTTAGCTATTTGAGCTTCTTGGGATGCAACTAGGTTTTGCAACATCCCCTCAATGTTTTGTTGGTTAGGGTCGTGAGAAGGGGGCCATGAGAAATCATTGGATGTGAATTCTTTGGTTTGTCCCCAATAAAAGTCAGGCTTGCCCTTCCATGCTTCTCGGGTGTCATTAAAAGTCCTAGGTCTGGGTGTTGTAGGGAATCTTCCTCTCGTTCCATTAGTACGCGAGGATGCGTAGTTAACGGAAGCTTGTTCAGGGAATCTGGTGCAAGGGCGCGTTTTATGAGGATCACTACACGGCTCACACGAGGAAGAAACTTTGTTTGCATGCCGTGAAGACTTAGGATTTTCGTAGGAGCTCATTAGGAATTTAACTTGATCTTCAAGCTCGAGCATCCTATGGTCGGAAGATTGTGAGTCAATGAGAGGCAAGGAGATTGCCTTAACTGTTTTGGGCAACTCACGGGGGTCATTCCAACTTTCGTTGTCATAGAGAGTGATGCGTGCCAAACCGTCAAGTTTTCTCACGCAAGCTGACCACTTGTGAATGGCCAACTGTAAGAAACTTAAAACAGCTTAAACACGAATGCAATGAAGATCTGAGGAGTATAGTGTTTCCCCGGGTCGTTATGTCCCAGCGAGCTATGCAATGGATCACCCAACGAATAGTGATCGAGAGATTTGAACGGAAAAGAAGGATTTGAATTATTATAACTAAGGAAAAAGGAAACAAATTACAGAGGCTTAAATGCAAATTAAAGGAAATTTAAAAGATAAAAACTATTAAATAAACGCTATCACTATTTTTAAAATTGATGAACGTTTAAAACTTAAAACTTAAAACTTACGTTTAAATAAAATTACGTAAACGTACAAAATAAAAAGTGAGATCTAAGAAATAAAAGTCCTAAAAATATGAAAATGACACTTCTACAAACCTAATGATAAAAGAAAATTTATAGAAAAAGAAAATTATTTTTATAACTAATTATCTAATTATTATTAATTAAAAACTATTTTTAACTAATAAATAATAACCTAAAATGAAAGAAAATATGAAATAAAGCTAGAAAAATAAAATTAAGACTTAGAAAAATCTAAAATATCAAAGAGAATTTTCAAAAACTATTTTTGTATTTTTCTGATTATTTTTCTATTTTCTATGAATTTTAAACTATTAAAAACTAATTAAATTATTTAAAAATACAAATCTAACTAAGAAAAATCTAGAAAAATATTTTTTTGTCTTTTTATATTTATCTTAACTTAATAAAAATGAAAAATTATTTTTTTGAACCTTTTCTTAATTTTTTGCAATAAAAGCTAATTAAAAATGCTTAAAAACTAATTTAAATCAAGAAAAATAGCAAACTGACTTGGAAAAATCTGAAAATTTCAGGAAAACTCTAAAATTATATTAGGAAGCTAGAAAAAATGGAAAAACATGGGGTTATGTGGAGGAATTTGAAACTGATTTGCAAGTGCTTATTATTAAGCACTCCAAATAAGCTAAAATGGAGACCAATAAGCACCAAACCAAAACAGAAGCTCAAATATGCTAAAAGAACTAAAATGCAACAAGAATCAACAAGCTATAACCTCTGGATTGCTGAATACCAAGATTTGATGAAATTGAGTTTTGTGCTAAAATCAGATTTTGAGGCCAACTTGCAGCTGAATAATAAGCACTTGAATAAGCTGGAGACTAAATACTAAAAGCTGGATCCTAAAGAAGACCTGGGTGAGAGCTTGTAAACCAAAAAACAGACTTGGATAAGCTCTTATGAGCCCAATGCAAGCTCTACAAATGGCCTGCACACACTCAGTTAATACTGAGTGTGTGCACAGGGCATATAAGGCCCTGTTGCCAAGCTCATTTGAAGCTAAAAAAAAATCACAAAAATCTGTAAAAATTGTAACAAAGAAATAGACCAAGAGAAGTTTTTAAAACAACAATTTTCATTGACATTGGCCCAGAGATGAATCCAAGAAAAATCACCCTAGTTGGCCAAAAACTGGACTTTTCAATGTTTTGACTTTTTTTTATTACACTAAGCAGTTGACTCTTATGAACTTTGGGATTAATTTAAGGACTAATATAGAAGTAATGTGATGAAATTAAGCTACTGCAAGTGGTATCTATGAATTTTAAACATAAAACAAGATTTTGCTTTTCCTAAATCACAACAGTGGATTAAATAAGACAGGTTAACTATGATATTGACTTTTGCTGATAAGAAGTGCAAACAGATGAACTTAAGGACTATACGACCTACTAGGAACTACTACAATGCAACTATACCTCTGCCTACCTCTGATCAATCAAACAGCAAATCCAAACACTACACTACTTAAATCTGATAAGCAATTTTAAATGAGCTAATCTCTAGTCCAACTTGTTCCAATGATCAAACTGAGTGACATTGACCTAAAGACAACTATTTAAACAGGTTTAAACAGTGTGTGACTACAAATTCAATCACAAACAAAATATGCAAACTGACTTGAAAATGTAAATGGGACAGATGCTTACAAATGTCCACTTTTGTAGCAGGCTAAACCAAACCCAATCCTACTCTTATCTAACTATTTCACCCATATCAACCTCTGCATCAACCAAATATCATCACCATTCCTATTCTTAGCTCAGTTTATCTTTCATTGACCATGGACCCAAATTGTTTGAATCTGTTTCCCAAGCTACTCAAAAGCTATAATAAGCTTAAATTAACTTGTTTAAATGAGAAAAGAAGCTATTGGAAGCTTTAATATAGGAGCATGAGTTTGAAAATTCCAACAGTAACCAGAATGAGAACTTAAACCAAACTTTGAATTTGATCCTTAAAACAGATTACAATGCTAACATGACTTGAGTTTGAATCATAAAAACAAAAGATTACATATTTTAAACTGAACTAAGACATTTATTAAAAAAAACGACATAAAGAAAAACTTAAAAACTAACTACTCTTTTCTCTTGCTATCTCTTGCTCTTTTTATACCTTCAAATGCTTCTCTCACATCTTCTGAGCATATCCCACCATAAATCTGGACCATTGGATCACTTCAAGTAGTATTGGCCGTTTGATTGGTTTTGGCGGGAAATGAGCTTTTGACAGTTGGATGAGGTTGAGTGAGGGTAAGGGTGAAGCATTAAATGCACTTTGGAGTTTGTTGAGGATGAGGGGACATGGAGGAGTAGGGTGGCTGGAGTTGGAGGGGGGATGGGTGTGCAGGGCTAGATGTTGGGGAAGACAGGAAAAAGGGCGGGTAGGGGTGTTTTGTTTGACTTTTGGATTGACCGAGGTTAATATTTTATGAAGGGGGTCAAATGAAGGGTCCAAAGGGCTAATGACAGGGGTCCATGGGTTTATTGACAAGTCCAAAATGGGTGTAAAGGGTTTTAAATACAAGGACTAATGTTGCAATTTCTGAAAATAAGGGACCAGTTCTGCCAATTCATCAAAGTTGCTCCAAGGGCTAAAAGTGACAAGATCTAAAAGTACAAGGACCAATCTTGACATTTTCAAATTTCCAGGGGCCATTTTTGCCAATTTTTAAACTTGGAGGACCAAACTTGTAATTTTCTCAAACTTTTGATATTTTTCACCAAAGGACTAGTTTTGACAAGTTATGGTTTAAAAAGGACCTTTGGTGATTTTTCTTTTGAAATTTTGACTCAGGGACTATTTTGACAATTTTAGAAACTTGGGGGACTGAAACCGCCAATTATGCAAACTTGCTCATTTTCATCTGATTTTAACATTTTGCATCTGAAATCTATAAAATGCCATTTTGAGATATTTTCAGTATTTTGATGCATTTCTGAGCATTTTAAACGTTTTGCAGTTCAGATTGACCCAAAATGATGAGTATTTACACACTCATCAATCCCCCACACTAAACTATTGCTAGTCCCTAGCAATATTTTGAGAAAAACTTAATGGATTTGAATCTCTTTACCAAAAGCCATTACTTCTGGAGTAGCCAATTGTTTCAGTTCAAGTAAGAACCTTGGTACAATGATAACCAAATGATTTTGAGCAAATCACCAGCTTTCAACGGTTTTGATTTGTCTTTACCAGAAGCCGTTTGCTCTGGACTAGCCAACTCTTAGATAAATTATCAATGTTATCTTTGGTGAGCTGATTACCAATTATGGTTTTTCCACTGCCTTTACCACAAGCCATAAACTTGCGGGCTAGCCAACTCTTCACTTTTTAGGATATGGTGAGTTGAATACCATACAATTTTGGGCAAATTGCAAGCCGTCAACGGATTTGAGATATCTTTACCAAGAGCCGTTTGCTCCTGGATTAGCCAATCCTTTTGTTTTTTAGACATGGCGGACTGATAACCATAAGATGAGTCAGTGTAAAACACTTACTCCAAAAAAAAATTTTGGCCAAAAACGGGGGAATTAGGCGGTATAATTACATGATAAAATTCGTGAGAATCCCCCCCACACTTAGAAATGAATATTGCCCTCAATATTCAAAGTACCGGCGGTTATGCCGAAACATAGAACGTAAAAGGGAAATACTACGGCCATTATTTGAAATTTTTTTTTTTTTTTTTTTTTTTTTAAAACTTATATATATACACAACATGTGGGGCAACTCCCCCACACTAGGGTGGTAGAAAATAGAAATAAGTCAGAAATATGGGTGAAAACCCATATGGCGTGCTACTGTTTTTGATTACCGAGTCGCTAGCTTGACTCGACCCCGTATTCATTTGTTCATGGGGAAAGTAACGTGGAAAACCAATCTCGATCGGACTTTCGTTCACAATGTTAATAAACATATGAACATCAGAAAGTTCCACACCGACGAGATACAACCGCGGTATTGTTAATAGAAGAATCTATAAAGGATGATACCGGGGTCAAAGATGGTGTCCTCATTCCCGAAAGAGAAAAGGGAAAGAGCAACCACACCATCTGTGAAGAATGGAATAAAGACGTGCATGAGAATGCAAGTCCATTCCTCATCAGAGAGAAGCAAATCACCAGTTTTGACATTTTTAAGCTTAAACTTGAAGCTTAGATGGTGATTGTCAAGAAGATGTCCGGGAGGGAGGGTGGGAAACGGTTCTTCAATCAACAGATTTTCCAGAAAAAGGATGTCTCCCTCCGGATCAAAGTAAGTATTATCAATTCCCGTTGGAATTGACTCATCACTAAGAAATGCATCGACTTCATTCCAAAAGTTGTCATCTTCCTCATCAGGAGTGAGAGAAGGGATGGAAGAGTCGGGAATAATAAGACTAGAAGATGATGGATCATTTTTGAGCAATTCATCAATGGGTGGAATGTCTCCCATTGGATCACAATCATCATCCAATTCAGATGAAACTAAAGAGAGTTTGGTTTCATCCACAGAGTTAACAAACTCGATGCGACAAACTGATTCCGAGGTGGGATAAGTGGTGTGCTCTTAGAGCTAGCAGTTTCCACCACTTCCGATGAAGTCTCCGATTCTAGATCATCATCATCAAGAACACTCTTGACTTTCCCGGTACGCTTTCAAACCATTTGTTTGAACCAGGGTTGATTTTCAACGCTTTTAGCTCAGCACTTTTTTGGTGACTCCTCTTAACCGTGAAATTTGAGAGTGTTGCATTGAATCTTTCAGATCTTTGATCAATTGTGGCAACACCTTTTTGGACAGAGGTTTGGAGTTCTGATTGATATTCATGTGAGCTCTTCGTTGTCAACCCGTATGGTCAACTCTTCAGAAAACACATCAATCAGAGCACGACTCGTTCTCAAGAAAGCTCTCCCTAAGATGAGGGGAACTCTAGGATCTGCATCGAAGTCTACTACAACAAAGTCAGTAGGAAGTGAAACTTCCCTCTTTCATCACGACGTCCTCGGCTATCCCAAGTGGACGAGTTATGGTACGGTCCGCTAGCTCGAGTGTCATACAAGTGGATGAAAGTTTAGGAAGAGACATTTTCTTCCATACTGAGAGTGGCATGAGGTTAATGCTAGCGCCAAGATCGGCCAAGGCGGAGCATTGAACCATCCCCAAGAAATCACATGGGATTAAAAATCTGCCAGGGTCTTCAAGCTTTTTGGGAAGCTTCTTGAGAAGGACCGCTGAGCATTGCTCATTGAGAGGATTTTTAGCCATCTCAGATAGCTTATCTTTGTTGGTGAGTAAGCCTTTAAGCGTGGATGCAAATTTAGGCATTAGAACGAGAGCATCAACGAAGCTTATATCAAAGTGTAGCTCATTGAAGATTTGGAAAAAATTTTCCATTTGCTCTTTGTTTTTGTCTTTGAGCTTCTCATCATTCATTCTTGATGGGTAAGGAAGCTGACTAGACTTTTGAGCCGGATGGAAGTCTTTTCTGGCTCAGAATTTTTCTTCAGAACTTCGGGTTCCGGACTTAAAGCTTGGACTACCGAAGGTGGACTGGGCGGTACTTCGTGGGCTTGAGAATTGCACCTTGTCCGTTGTATCCTTGTAACTTACTCAATGCTACAGGAGGAAGGGGCATTGGAGTCGAAGGTCCATTGTGCGTCTTACCACTACGAGTGGTGACGGCTTTCAACTCGCATTGGGATTAGGAATTGTATTGCTTGGGAGTCCTCCAGAAGATGATGAAGCTTTGTTCATATTCATGTTCATGAAACTGCTCATCATATTCTTTAACTCATTTGTCTGCCGAGACAATGTGGTATCAATTTCTTTTCTTAGCTCAACTCTCATGTTATTGATCTGAGTTTGCATTGAACGCATGTTTGACTCAGTAATTTTCATGAAGTCATTTCGCATGGGAGCTTGAGGAGGTTGTTGATAACTTTGATGATTAGGAGCTTGATATGGTTGGTTGAAATTGTTCCGTTTTTGATTGAAATTTTGAGAGTTATTGAAGTTGTGTCCTTGATTCGGAACAAAGCGATTTTGATTGCCATGGTTTTGCACAGGAGGAAAACCAGTTGGTGTCATACCGCTAGGTGCACGGTAGTGAGGATCAGCTTGTGGTCGGTATTGATTGTGGTTTACCGAAGCTACGGAGCTTGGTAAAAGGAAACATCGGTTGCTTGACAATCATAATACGCGTGTGGACCACTACAAGTTTCACACACCTTGTTTCCGGCTTTGATTGGTTCCGGCTTATGAATTTCGCTTTTGATCTCCTTAACATCCTTAATCATACAACGGATGGCATCCGTTAGAGCGGCTATCAGAGCTGCTAACTCAGAAGAGTTATTGGATGAAGAAGCAGGAGTGTTCGGAATATTGACTTTGTTGCGAGAAATAGGAACTTTTGATTTTGCTCGCAAATCTCAATTACATCTTTAGGTCTACGATTCAAGATATTGCCGCCTGCGGCTGCATTCAAGGAATCTTGATCGTTACCGTTCAACCCATTGTAAAAGATATTGACTTGTTGAAGCTCCGTGAATTCATGATGGGAGCATTTCCTGAGGAGATCTTTGAATCTCTCCCATGCCTCTCCAAAGTTTTCACTCGAAATTTGACGAAATCCAGAAATTTCATTTTTAAGATTAGTCGTCTTTGATGGAGGAAAGAAATAATTGACAAACTTTTAAACAAGATCCTCCCAAGTTTCGATAGATCGAGGGGGTTCTTTTTCCAGCCAAATCCGGGCTGTCCCCTCAAGTGAGAATTGAAATAGCATCAACTTGATCACTTTTTGTGGCACATCTTTGAAATTGATCGTTGCGGTCAACTTGTTAAACCAACGGATGTGTGCATACGGGTCTTCTCGATCAAACCCGCGGAATTGATTCGTAGACACAAGTTGGATCAAATGTGTCTTCAATTCAAAGTGATCAGAATTGATTACTGGTAAAACGATGGCATCTCCATAACCCTCGGTGGGTGCCTGGAGCATTTCCGCCATAGTGCGTTCGTCTGCCATATTGTTGTTTGAAATAGTACGAATCTCGGGTTCGACTATTTGGGCAGCACGTCTACGAGAACGTCTTCTAGGAATTTCTGCTAGATCACGTCAGGACTCAATGATCTGGAAGAACGAGTGCGCATGCACTAGAGTTAACTCTAAGAGACTCAGAGTTAAGGAGAGAAAGGAATTATGAAGATGAATTATAAAATGGGGTGAGAAGAATCTTTATGGGTTTTTATGTTTTTTGACAAGTAGATATCACAACAAATCCAAGTAAAACAAAATCGAGGCAAAACAACAGTGAACTTAAACCAATAATCACAAGATGAATGGCTTCTTTGAAAAAGGTACACCAATCACAAGGACACAAGGCAAGTTTTAATCTTTGGTTCGGGAACTTATTATGGTCGCACCCCCAGTTAGGTAGTGCACTGCCTTGGTTTGCGGTGGTAAGATTTTATGTTGTTATTATTAAGAAAACGACAAATCTTTTTGTATTTTTATATTTGATACATATATAAAAAAAAGAAAAATATTTTTGTGTTTTATACGTTTTTTTAGCTGTTTTTTGGTTTTGGATTTTTTATAAGAAAATATGATATATATATATATAGATAGATATGGATGATATAAACAAAGAGTGAGTATTCAAACTACTAATCTGCTAAACGGAGGATAATCAGCACAGCTCCCCGGCAGCGGCGCCAAAATTTTGATCCGTGCCAAACCGTCAAGTTTTATCACTCAAGCCGGCCACTTGTGAATGGCCGACCGTAACAAACTTAAAACGGTTCAAGCACGAACTCAATGAAGATCTGAGAGTAAGTGTTTTCCCCGGTCGTTATGTCCCAACGAGCTATGCAATGGATCACCCAACGAATAGTGATCGAGAGATTTGAACGGAAAAGAAGGATTTGATTATTATAACTAAGGAAAGGAAACAAATTACAGAGGCTTAAATGCAATTAAGGAAATTTAAAAGATAAAAACTATTAAATAAACGCTATCACTATTTTTAAAATTGATGAACATTTAAAACTTAAAACTTAAAACTTACGTTTAAATAAAATTACGTAAACGTACAAAATAAAAAGTGAGATCTAAGAAATAAAAGTCCTAAAAATATGAAAATGACACTTCTACAAACCTAATGATAAAAGAAAATTTATAGAAAAAGAAAATTATTTTTATAACTAATTATCTAATTATTATTAATTAAAAACTATTTTTAACTAATAAATAATAACCTAAAATGAAAGAAAATATGAAATAAAGCTTGAAAAATAAAATTAAGACTTAGAAAAATCTAAAATATCAAAAGAGAATTTTCAAAACTATTTTTGTATTTTTCTGATTATTTTTCTATTTTCTATGAATTTTAAACTATTAAAAACTAATTAAATTATTATTTAAAAATACAAATTTAACTAAGAAAAATCTAGAAAAATATTTTTTTGTCTTTTATATTTATCTTAACTTAAGAAAAATGAAAAATTATTTTTTTGAACCTTTTCTTAATTTTTTGCAATAAAAGCTAATTAAAAATGCTTAAAAACTAATTTAAATCAAGAAAAATAGCAAACTGACTTGGAAAAATCTGAAAATTTCAGGAAAACTCTAAAATTATATTAGGAAGCTAGAAAAATGGAAAAACATGGGGTTATGTGGAGAATTTGAAAACGATTTGCAAGTGCTTATTATTAAGCACTCCAAATAAGCTAAAATGGAGACCAATAAGCACCAAACCAAAACAGAAACTCAAATATGCTAAAAGAACTAAAATGCAACAAGAATCAACAAGCTATAACCTCTGGATTGCTGAATACCAAGATTTGATGAAATTGAGTTTTGTGCTAAAATCAGATTTTGAGGCCAACTTGCAGCTGAATAATAAGCACTTGAATAAGCTGGAAACTAAATACTAAAAGCTGGATCCTAAAGAAGACCTGGGTGAGAGCTTGTAAACCAAAAAACAGACTTGGATAAGCTCTTATGAGCCCAATGCAAGCTCTACAAATGGCCTGCACACACTCAGTTAATACTGAGTGTGTGCACAGGGCATATAAGGCCCTGTTGCCAAGCTCATTTGAAGCTTAAAAAAAATCACAAAAATCTGTAAAAATTGTAACAAAGAAATAGACCAAGAGAAGTTTTTAAAACAACAATTTTCATTGACATTGGCCCAGAGATGAATCCAAGAAAAATCACCCTAGTTGGCCAAAAACTGACTTTTTCAATGTTTTGACTTTTTTTTTATTACACTAAGCAGTTGACTCTTATGAACTTTGGGATTAATTTAAGGACTAATATAGAAGTAATGTGATGAAATTAAGCTACTGCAAGTGGTATCTATGAATTTTAAACATAAAACAAGATTTTGCTTTTCCTAAATCACAACAGTGGATTAAATAAGACAGGTTAACTATGATATTGACTTTTGCTGATAAGAAGTGCAAACAGATGAACTTAAGGACTATAACAGACCTACTAGGAACTACTACAATGCAACTATACCTCTGAACTAACCTCTGGATCAGATCAAACAGCAAATCCAAACACTACTTAAAAATCTGATAAGCAATTTTAAATGAGCTAATCTCTAGTCCAACTTGTTCCAATGATCAAACTGAGTGACATTGACCTAAAGACAACTATTTAAACAGGTTTAAACAGTGTGTGACTACAAATTCAATCACAAACAAAATATGCAAACTGACTTGAAAATGTAAATGGGACAGATGCTTACAAATGTCCAGCTGTTGTAGCAGGCTAAAACCAAACCCAATCCTACTCTTATCTAACCTATTTCACCCCATATCAACCTCTGCATCAACCAAATATCATCACCATTCCTATTCTTAGCTCAGTTTATCTTTCATTGACCATGGACCCAAATTGTTTGAATCTGTTTCCCAAGCTACTCAAAAGCTATAATAAGCTTAAATTAACTTGTTTAAATGAGAAAAGAAGCTATTGGAAGCTTTAATATAGGAGCATGAGTTTGAAAATTCCAACAGTAAACACAAGAATGAGAACTTTAACCAAACTTTGAATTTGATCCTTAAAACAGATTACAATGCTAACATGACTTGAGTTTGAATCATAAAAACAAAAGATTACATATTTTAAACTGAACTAAGACATTTATTAAAAAAAACGACATAAAGAAAAACTTAAAAACTAACTACTCTTTTCTCTTGCTATCTCTTGCTCTTTTTATACCTTCAAATGCTTCTCTCACATCTTCTGAGCATATCCCACCATAATCGGACCATTGGATCACTTCAAGTAGTATTGGCCGTTTGATTGGTTTTGGCGGGAAATGAGCTTTTGACAGTTGGATGAGGTTGAGTGAGGGTAAGGGTGAAGCATTAAATGCACTTTGGAGTTTGTTGAGGATGAGGGGACATGGAGGAGTAGGGTGGCTGGAGTTGGAGGGGGGATGGGTGTGCAGGGCTAGATGTTGGGGAAGACAGGAAAAGGGCGGGTAGGGTGTTTTTGTTTTGACTTTTGGATTGACCGGGTTTAATATTTATGAAGGGGGTCAAATGAAGGGTCCCAAGGGCTAATGACATGGGTCCATGGGTTATTGACAAGTCCAAAATGGGTGTAAAGGGTTTTAAATACAAGGACTAATGTTGCAATTTCTGAAAATAGAGGGACCAGTTCTGCCAATTCATCAAGATTGCTCCAAGGGCTAAAAGTGACAAGATCTAAAAGTACAAGGACCAATCTTGACATTTTCAAATTTCCAGGGGCCATTTTTGCCAATTTTCAAACTTGGAGGACCAAACTTGTAATTTTCTCAAACTTTTGATATTTTTCACCAAAGGACTAGTTTTGACAAGTTATGGTTTAAAAAGGACCTTTGGTGATTTTTCTTTTGAAATTTTGACTCAGGGACTATTTTTGACAATTTTAGAAACTTGGGGGACTGAAACTGCCAATTATGCAAACTTTGCTCATTTTTCATCTGATTTTAAACATTTTGCATCTGAAACATATAAAATGCCATTTTGAGATATTTTCAGTATTTTGATGCATTTCTGAGCATTTTTAAACGTTTTGCAGTTCAGATTGACCCAAAAATGATGAGTATTTACACACTCATCAGAGAGCAAGGTCCTCTATTATACCCCACGATTCTTCCGCGGTGAGATCACTAAGTTTTCCACCGGCCGCTTGGTCAATGGATCGCTTGGTGGGGAAGTTGACATGATCATAGAAGAGTTGGACTTGAAGCCAAAGATCAATGCAGTGATGAGGACTTTATGGATTAAGTCCTTGAATCGAGTCCATGCTTCGTAAGAGATTCACCTTGACATGTTGGAACATCAAGATATCATTCCTAACTTAGTGGTTCTCCCGGTGGGAAATCGAGCAAGAAAGCGAGAGGTGAGATCATCCAACTTGAGATGGAGTCGGCAGGAAGTCGCTCAAGCCATTACTAGCTTTGGTCCCGCAGAGAGAATTGGAAGAGACGCAGACGCGTGGTCTCCCGAGTAGTAGCATCGAGGTCGATGGAATCGACAATTTTAAGGAAGTCCTTAAGATGCTGATTAGGATCTTCGGAACGAAGTCCATGGAATGCACATCCGTTTTGCACCAACCGATGGTGTCGGATCGCAGGGCCGTAGTTTGGGCTTGGTCGGGAAGCTCAATGGTGTTTCCTATAGCCTAGGTGGCTGGTCCTCGTATTCACCAAGATTACGGCCTTTTGGCGGTCATTTGGTGGTAGGTTGATGAATGGTGTGTTATTATCACCTTCCATGATGAAAATGTGATGGGATTACGAACAAAGGTCACGAAGAATGGGATAAGACTACGAGAAAGCTAAAAATGGGAAAAAAGCTTACTTGATAGGAATCAAGCAAGGAAACCTAAACAAGGTGGACTCCTAACTAGCTATTCTATTCCCCGGCAGCGGCGCCAAAAACTTGATAACGCTACACGCGTCGTTCGGGGTCAAAGAAACTTCCTTTTTGTCGAGCAATTTTTTCAAAACCCTAGGCAGTGAACCTAATCGTTGTAGTATAGTATTAGGGTAAGCCACGGGAATTGATATCCTTCTCTAGGGGAATAGGAATGCTAGTGAGAAGTTACTACGCTAAGGTTGGGGTTGAGGAAGATTATTTTTTTATCTTTTTATATTTTTTAGGAAATGGAAAGGTACGAATCTCGGGGTTCAGATTTGGGGGGGGGGGGGGGTTGGTATTTCTATCGATTACTCTACTCGTCTAATTATCTAATCTAGTGGGTAGTCTATGTCTAATTATTGTGTGCTCGTATGATGATTTAAAGATGTGTTTACTTAGGTTTTATTACTCCTTAATTATCTCCTATTGATGGTTGAATTGTCACGTCCTTATTCTTAATCGCGTTGTGTCTAAGGTCGTAGGGTATGCGTTTATCCCTAACTCTTTGAAACTACCAAAGGTTAATGACTACAAAATTTCTAGGATTTATAAACTTTAACTCTAAGGTAATCTTCGGATGGTTTAGCCTACAATGACTCTAGGTACAAAGATTAATCAAGCATTAACTACACAACGGATGACCTATCGCAATACTAGATCATTAACAATTAAGATAAGAGACAACAAATCAATATTCAATAATTAAGTTTCATATTTCCTAAGCAAACACACAAGTAAATTAGTCGGACATGGGAAACATGCAAGCATACACACAATTAATTAAAGACATAATTGAATTAATGAAGTAAAACACTTATCTTGATGTAAGATAGGGTATGGAACCCTAAAATATTGTACAAGACAGCCTTGGTTCAGTTTTGGTTTTTACTCCAAAAAACTACACACCCAAAACTAAAAAATTCGGATTCTATATATGTTGATACAAAAGTTGGGCTTTCCTTGTTTGGACTCCGGTTCCCGTATCAATTGGATCTTATGCTTGAGACTGCGCACTAAGAAACAGAAAACAACCGTAGGCTTATCGTGGGGATTGTCTCCCACGATTATCCTCTGACGTGAGAGTAAGT
>OU343217.1:281354271-281478697 GCA_910596185.1 Chrysanthemum makinoi
TGAGCATAACTAGTAGTGGAAACCAAACAATAACTAGCAGTGGAATCAAGTAAAGTAGCAGCGAGCAGTACTTGAACCCTGAATACAAAACCTGTTCAGATTATAACCTGCTCAAATCATTGAACTCAGAACCTACTCGAACCCTTTCAATAATCTGCTTCTATACCCATGCTACCATTCGAACTGAATAAACATGTATGAACTTCAAATCATGACACCATCTGAGTCTTTGAACATACAGTAGTTTCCATCGATCAAGGAAAACTCACCATAGCTTCCCCTCAATCGTTACCATGGTTCTGCTTTTCACCGATTACTAGGGTTTTATGATTTTGGAAAAGAAGTATAATAAACCCTAACATTCAATCAATAGATAGTCTCGTCTTTTTTTTTTTTTTTGGTCTTTAGTGACACTTTTTAGTGTCACTAAAAACTTGAAAAATTCAACTTACATGATGGTGTCTGCAGCAGTTTTCAGGCACGTATATCTTTTGACTGAGACCTCAGATCAACGATCCCTCCAGTGGAAAGTTAGATGAGTATATAGAGAAGCTCCACCAAATTTCAGCCGATCCAACGTGTCCAAAAAAATTATCCCTGTTTGAAAACGCCTGCAGAAGCATTACGAAAATTTAACCAGTTGCGAATTTTTCTTCTTTTCACCATCTTTTTTGAGAAACCTTATAGATCCTAGATATCGAGAGCCACCCGCTCTGATACCACATGTTAAGAATCGTTTCTCTAGGTTTATTAGACCTTATCTAGGATAATCAATGAAGTACAAATAACAATGAACAATAATAAGATACACAGCGGAATAAATAAACTATCATTGTTATTACTAAGGTTTCTTCGTCATCATCATGTGTTCCACAAAACACATCTACAGCCTCAATCCTAGACGATCAACTCTAAGACGGTTACAATCTAACAGGGATCAATGATCCTTGAGGCTAACCAACTAGTCAACTAACACTATAGTCTAGGCATTTACAAGACCTACGCCCTAGACACACACACACACCTTTGTCTGATGTTTACATTGTTTGACACTCATAAACCTAATTCCCTGTATCTTAATAAAGATAATAGGGTTACAAATGACTACAAGGAACTAGATAATAAATACTTCTTTGACAAGTAGGTCCCTTGTCTTTCTTTGTCTTCAATAGTCCTTCATCTTTCATGTACTTTGTCTTATCAACTTAAATATATGTCCCAACAGAAGCTATCCCTCTGCAGAGCGTGCCTAGCCCCAGGGTACCTTCTCCATTAGTGCAGCCGTCACAAGTAGGAGTGGCGGAGCCCATGGAATAAGAGGAGGAGGAGGAGGAGGACCAAGGGTTGAAGCGCAAGAGATCACTTGGGGGTGATGGCGCGAGCTCATTGAGAAAGAAGCACCCTGCTGTCCTAGTTGTGGAATCGTCATCCAGTGACGTGTCGTCGCCTCCCCCGTCGGCCGATACCACTGGTCCCCAGTAAGTAATATCACCAAAGTTGTTTGCACATCCCCTGTTTATGTGAGAAACAATTACTAATTCCCTTTCTGCTGTGTAGGTTTGAACACTTTGTGAAGTCGCCCCCCAGGGCTAGTCCTGTACGTTCTGAGTTTTCTGAGCCAAACAGCCAAAGCGATGAGCCATTGGCGGCTGGGGATGCGCCAATGGATCAGCTTGTCGAAGATTGGTCTGTGGCGCTGCGCATCAAGCTTCGCTGGTGGAGAAGCTAAGGGCCAAGCACTTTGGGGAAAGCAGCCAGAGCGCTCAAAAGGATCAACAAATTACGTTGTTGGAGGCGCAGTTGGCTAGTGCCAGGGTTGAAGCAGAGGGCCTGAGCTCGTACGCCCAAAAACTTGCTGAAGAAAAGATGGCGCTGCTTGGTCAAATAAGTCAGGAGCGTGCTGCGTCCTCGGGGTATAAGGCCTCGTATCTCTGGGCACTGAAGTATCTTGAGAAGGGCAAGGATGAGTTGTCCTCGCAGTTGGGAAATTTTGGGGCCACTGTAAGCAGTGCATTGGAAGCGCAGGAGATGAAGTTGCGCAAGCTCAGCCTGGAGTATGATGAGGAGTTATATCCCCTACTCCTGTCTACTATCGGAGCGGCAGGTGGCTCCCTCATGGTCTCCGACTTGCTGCCCTCAAGCACCTTGGAGTCACAGAAGTGGTGACGCTTTCGGGGAGTTGTTCAGTGCGCATTGGCGCGGGGTAAGGCAGAAGCTGTTGAGGAGCTTCATGAGGCTGATCTTTTGAAGGTGACTACGGATAAGGTACCTGGATATAACGCTAATGTGTATGATGATCTGGTTGCAGCAATGGACAAGATGAAGCTGTTAGAGCTTCCTATGATTGCGGAAATGGAGCGCGACAAGGATTATCCCATCGGGGTGATTATGGAGGGACTAACCTTGGCCCGCCATCGTGCTGAAAATGCAGAGGCACAGCCCAATTATTTTTTGAAACCTGATGAATCCCAACTTCAAGTGCCTGTATTTGTCCGCCCTCGCGACATCTTGAATCCCTTTTCCCTGGAGAAGGAAGTGCCTTTAAAGCAAGTCCTGGAAGCGCATGCTACAAGGCTTGCCAAGAAGGAAGGGATTAAAGGTAAGGCCATTTTCTGTGGTATTGGCGCAGCGCATCTCCCCAGATCTGACGGGATACCGGTTAGTGTTGCCACGGTATCACGCCAAGACTCTGACCTATTGAAGAAGCTGAATGAGATTGGGACTGCTGCAAGCCAAGTGGAAAGCTCTTCTCTTAGGCGTTGCAATAGTTGGTAGTGTATAGATTGTAACTTGTGTTGTAAATAATATTTTGTAAGAACGCGTGGTACTTAATGAAATATTACTTTTGTTGAATGTGGTTGCGACTTGTACTGTTTGTACTTAGTTATTCGTCCTTGCATAAAAACGTACTTGTTGTCTAAGAATCAAACTATTACATAAGTGCGAATAATGTATGAAGTACATAATCATGTATGAAAGTCACGGTATACTTGAAACATAATTTCTAAGTACTCGTATCATAATCGTGTATGGTGTGATATGCAGCGTACTGTAAATATCATATCAAGGAGTCAAGTGTCTTAATTCCTAATTTGTTAAACCGCCGGACGATTATGCATGGTTGCGCTCGTCGTGGAATGCGCATTGAACTTACTCCAACGTCTTGAAGATAAGGTGTTTAACAAGGATGCGTGATCCGATGTTGATGGGTTTGCAACCCTCTTACTCAAAGAGCTATTTAGTAGGTGAACTCGTCCTTTTACCAACGTGGGTTTATTAGGTGCATGCACGCCATGTAGGCAAAATATAATATAACAACATTGTTGAGATATGAATAATAAGTAAATAACGAACTAAAATGTGTCGCGGAGTTAGCTAGAAACCGCGACGTTTTATTAATACTTGCAAGTTTTGGTAATAAGAAGAAAAATATTTGCCTAAGTAAAGAAAAAATACATGGACATTTATTGAGCACAATACTAAAGTGCGGGGATATCCATGCGCTGGGCCGTAGCCGTGTCTAGAGATAGCACCTTTTGAGGTTGCAGATGTTCCATGTGCGTGGTAGTTCACGACCATCCATGTCTCGCAGCTTGTACGCGCCTGTTCCTAATGCTTCAATGACCTCGTAAGGTCCTTCCCACTTTGGTCCAAGTTTTCCTGTGTCTTCTACGTGGCTCACATCATTAGCGCGATATACGAAGTCTCCTGGTCTGAATGAAACACTTCGCACTCTAGCATCGTAGTATCCCTTCATTTTTGACTTAGCTCTTGCCTTACGTATTGCTGCGCGTTCGCGCCTTTCTTCCAACAGATCCAAGTCAATACGCCTTTCGTCATCATTGGTTGTAACATTGACTTCGGCAGTGCAAATAGTTGGCATCCCAATTTCGGCTGGTATGACGGCTTCTGTCCCATAGACAAGAGAAAAGGGGGTGTCCCCTGTGCTAACCTTGATGGAAGTGCGGTGCGCCCATAAAACATGTGATAGTTCCTCCACCCATCTCCCTTTGTGTTTGTCTAAGCGTGCCTTGATTCCTTCACCTAGACTTCGATTTGCACGCTTGACTAAGCCATTGGTTTGTGGGTGTTTAACCGACGCAAAGTGTTGTACAATATTCAGCTTCTCGCACCAGTCCTTGAAAGGGTTGTCACAGAATTGTTTCCCGTTGTCCGAGATGATTTCTCCAGGTAATCCGAAGCGGCATACAATATTTTCCCAAACAAAGTGTTTTACCTGATTGCCAGTGATTGTTACAACCGCCTTTGCTTCGATCCACTTGGTGAAATAGTCGATGGCTACTATAAGGACCTTCAATCCTCCCGCTGCAACAGGTAAGGGACCTGCGATGTCGATACCCCACTTGTATAATGGCCATGGTGCCGTAATAGGTGTTAGCTCCTGGTGTGGTTGGCGTAGAACAGGTCTGTGAACTTGGCAATCGCTGCACTTTTTTATTAGATCCCGCGCGTCATGGTGCATTGTGGGCCAATAGTATCCTGACCGTAAAGCGCGCGCCACAACGGACCGTGGTCCTAAATGCATGCTACATGAGCCGGCGTGGATTTCCCGGAGTACATAATTTGCTTGCAGGGGTCCGACACATCGGAGCCAGGGTTGTAGGAAGGAGCGTCGATATAGTATACCGTCTCGAAGTTCAAACCTCTGTGATGTGCGCCGTATTCTTCGGGCTTCCTTCTTCTCTTGGGGCAATACGCCCTTGCTTATTAATTCCAGTATTGGTGTCATCCACGTCGGTCCTTCCTCCTCTACTACTGTGGATACTTCCATCTCTGAGATGGACTTGCTTTTCAACGTTTCCACCAACACTTGTTTTGACAGGTGGGCAAAGCTTGTGGATGCAATCTTGCTTAGTGCATCCGCCTTTCAATTTTCTCCTCTAGGAACCTGCTTGATTGTGAACCTATCGAAACTTTGGATTAGTGACTTGGTCTTGTCGAGGTATTGGATCATGTTTTCCTCTTTAGCCACGTATTCGCCCAACACATGGTTGGCTACTAGCCGGGAATCCACATTTGCTTCCAGGTTGCGTACACCCATTCGAGCTGTAATGCGTAGTCCGGCGATTAGCGCTTCATATTCTGCCTCATTGTTTGTCGCTGTGAATTCAAAACGCAGTGCGTAAGTGAATTCCATTCCCTCCGGACTTGTGAGGATGAGGCCTGCTCCTGACCCATCCACGCATGAAGATCCATCCGTGAACAAGATCCATGGATCTTGCAGTTCTTTCTTGCTTGGGGCGGGTGCATCATCAGTGTCTGGTTTTTCGATGATGAAATCTGCTAGTATCTGCCCTTTTACTGCAGTACATGGTCTGTAAGAGATGTTGTGCTCACCTAGCAACACGCTCCACTTCTGTAGTCTCCTGATGCGTCGGTTTGGAGATGATTGCTTGATAGGTTGGTCTGTAATTACCGCTATTGGGGTGCGCTTGGAAATACCTAGCGCAGTCTTTTGGCAGCGAATACCAATGCAAGGACCAACTTTTCCATGGCGCTATAGTTAATCTCCGTTTTCTTGAGCGCTTTGCTTACAAAATACACCGGTGTTTGTACCGAGTTCCTATCCGTCAGTAACACCGCGCTGACTGCTCCATGAGTTGCAGACAAGTACATAATTAACTCTTCCCCTGGTCGGGGTGCTACGAGCGTGGGGAGCGCTGCCAGGTGTTGTTTAAGCTGTATAAAGGCTTCTTCTGCCTCCGTAGTCCAGCGAAAATCTCCCTTTTTTATACACTTCTTGAGTGTTTTGAAGAGAGGGAGTGACTTGTCTGCTGATTTGGACAAGAATCTATTTAGACCGGCCAGTTTTCCATTGAGAGATTGGACTTCCTTCAACGTGCGCGGTGAAGGAAGTTCGATGACAGCCTTAGTTTTTTCTGGACACGGTTTGATGCCATCAGGTTCTATCAGGTATCCGAGAAACATGCCTTTTGTAGCGCCAAAAGTGAATTACTTAGGATTTAGCTTCATGTTGATCTCTTTGAGTGTCCTAAATGTTTCCTCAATGTCGCGCACCAATTCGTCCTCCGTATGGCTTTTTATGACCAGGTCATCAATGTAAACCTCTAGGTTGCGGCCCACCTGTTTTGCAAATGCATTATCAACTAACCGCTGATAGGTGGCGCCTGCGTTCTTCAAGCCAAAGGGCATTTTGGTATAGCAGTAGACGCCTTGGCTTGTATGAAAGGCCGTTTTTTCCTCATCTTCCTTAGCCATCTGGATTTGGTGGTATCCTTTGTATGCGTCCAGGAAGCATTTAAGTGGGTATCCACACAAAGACTCTACCTTCCAGTCTATCTCCGGTAGTGGGTAGCAGTCTTGTGGACATTCTTTGTTGAGATCTGTGAAGTCCACGCACATCCGCCAGCTACCGTCTCTCTTCTTGACCATTACTGGGTTGGAAAGCCAGTCGTGGTAGTAGACTTCTCGCATGATACCTGCCTCCACAAGTTTGTGTACTTCTGCCAGAATTGCTTGTGCGCGCTCTGGAGCTTGGCTGCGCTTCTTCTGGCGTATTGGTGAGTATCCTTGTCGGATTCTCAGCTTGTGTTCTGTGATTGAGCGTGGTACTCCAGTCATGTGCTTTGGTTCCCATGCAAAGATATCCAGGTTCTTTTGCAAGAGTGCGCACACGGCTGCCTTGCCATTATCCGACAGCGATCCTCCGATCGATACTTCCTGTTCTGGGTAATCAGGATGAATTGCAACCTTCAGGTTTGGAACTTTGGTTGCGCGCTGTTCTGGAGTGGGTGCCGTCTTACATGTAATCGTGTTACATTCTCTAGGTGGTACAGTGGCATTGTAGAGAGTAACAATACCTCCTTCCACTGGGAATTTGAGCATCCCGTGTGCTGTAGACGGTACTGCGCGTATGGCTGATATCCCTGGTCTTCCGATAATGCCATTGTATGGCGAAGGGGATTTGATCACCATAAAATTCATCCAGGCTGTCGTGGAGTGTTCTTTATTACCTACATTGACTAGTAGGCGTATTTGCCCCATAGGTCATATCTTTTCTCCTGTAAAACCAGTCAGCGCTGTCATGACCGGGCTTAACTGACTGCGTATCTCAGGTCGCATTCGTTTGAAACAGTGTCCGTACATGATGTCTGCCGACGCTCCTCCATCAACATACATGCGGTGGATATCGTGACCCCCCGCATTAATTTCAATGGTGAGTGGCTCTACCACTGCGTTGTCCGCAGTCAAGGTGGGGAAAGAGATCTCACTTCCGCGGGAAAACTTTTGGCTGATCTTCTGCCTAGTCACTCGCTGCCATGATTGTATCATGTATATTGTGTCAGCCTTATCCTTAGGTGTTTCTTTCTTATTCCTGGCCTTTTGCTTATCTTTTCCCTCCTTGATGTTTTTAACCAAATGGTCCAACCTGCCTTCCTTCACTAGTTTATCGATGAGTTGGCGCAGTTGGACACATTCATTGGTAGTGTGGCCCTTCTGTCCATGATAGTCACAGTATCCACTCTCCACGCGTCGATCCTCTGGGGTACGCATTGGTGGGGGTCTTGGGAAGTTCGCGCCTTCCGCTGCAAATATCTCCTTTGGGGTCTTTGTGAGCGTGGTTGATAACGCTCAAATTGTGCATGTTTTTATTAGCGTTATCCGTGCTTTTATGTGTGTTATTTGGTTATAATCATATGCTTTTGATGCTTAATCGTACAAAAGTGCGTTTGCTAGTTCATTTGTAGCCAAGTACAGGAAAGTGGAGAAAAAGATGGAAAAAGAAGTAAAATACGAAGATTTCTCCATATACGAAGAATTCCCGACCAAAGAAAGACTTGTGGAGTATATTCGAGAAGATAAAGTCATCAAGTTAGTGGTCCAAAGACTCAAGAATAAAGTTCAAGAAGGAAAACGAGAAAGAAATGAAGAAAAGAAGCTAAAACGAAGAAATATGGAAGACTCGTTGTTCCCGACACACCTTCACCATTTTGGCCATATCTTTTGCATACGGACTCCGTTTGACCCTCGGTTCGCGGCTACGGAAAGCTAAGAGAAAGATCCACAACTTTACCGGATCGGTTACGGGTCTCGACCGATCGGTTGGAGCAAAATCATAAAAATTCATAACCGGAAAAGTTGTAGATCTTTCTCTTAGCTTTCCGTAGCCGCGAACCGAGGGTCAAACGGAGTCCGTATGCAAAAGATATGGCCAAAATGGTGAAGGTGTGTCGGGAACAACGAGTCTTCCATATTTCTTCGTTTTAGCTTATTTTCTTCATTTCTTTCTCGTTTTCCTTCTTGAACTTTATTCTTGAGTCTTTGGACCACTAACTTGATGACTTTATCTAATCGAATATACTCCACAGTCTTTCTTTGGCGGGAATTCTTCGTATATGGAGAAATCTTCGTATTTTACTTCTTTTTCCATCTTTTTCTCCATTTTCCTGTACTTGGCTACAAATGAACTAGCAAACGCACTTTTGTACGATTAAGCATCAAAAGCATATGATTATAACCAAATAACACACAGAAAAGCACGGATAACGCTACTAAAAACATGCACAATTTGAGCGTTATCAGTGGTATACTTGTCATTGTCCCTTCCGCTCCCTTGGCCGTGGTAGTTCTTGTTGCGGTTGTTACTCTGGTCAATGGATTGTCTCCGAGGTTGTTCCTGTGACCTATAGTTTGAGTAACCTTTCTTGCTGTCCGCTGCGGCGGCTTCTCCTTGGATAAAGGACCTTGTGCGCTTCATCAGTTCATCGAATGTTTGGGGAATTCTGTCATTCAGCCTTTTTATGAGTTCTGGGTTATTAATCCCGTTCATGAACCCTGAGATCTTCAGTACTTCGGGGCATGCCTTGACTTGGATGCACTCATCCTTGAAGCGTTCTACATACGCGCTTGTAGATTCCCCCTGGCGTTGCTTCACCCTGGCGAGTTCTACAGGGTTTTTAGCGAACTTTTTCCTTTCAGTGAAGTTCAGATGGAATGCCTTCCGCAACTCTTCGAAGCCATTGATGCTTCTACGTGGAATCTTACTGAACCAGTTTCGCGCGTTTCCTACTAGTGTGGAATTGAACATGTGGCACCACACAGGTTGTGGCCAATTTTCGATGGTAGCGGCTGATTCAAAATTTTTTAGGTGATCGTCCGGATCACCTGTTCCATCATAGGTTTTCACATTGGCGGGCATGCGCCTCCTTTTATTTTCTGAGAAGTCGCTGATGTGCCGAGTGAACGCATCTACTTTTTGGCGACGCCACGGAAGGGATATGTCTTCCTCCTCTTGGTCGCGATATTTCCTCCTGGACTTCCAGTGCCTAGTTTCGCTGTCCTCGTTGTCCGATGAGTTACCAGAGGACGAGTTTTCCCTCTTTCGGCGCTTGCGCCGACTGTCCTCAAAGTTCCCGCTTGAAGGGCTTTCACTTGGGCTTGCACTTGGAGAGTACTGTCGTCCCAGTCTGTCATGGACCCTGCGACTACCAAGCCTAACGTGGACATTGGTACGCCGTCCATCTTCCTCGTGTTCCCCAAGGTACTGCATGTCCGCTTCTTCATCATTCTCAACTCTCCTCCCAATCCTGGTAAATACTGGGGGTTGGCGGTTATTCCTTCCGCGCTTTTCCATCTGATGGCGCGGTGGAGATGTCTCATACTCCGGGCCGAAATTGAGTCGGGCATGCAAACTCCGACTAGACCTCTTTTTAGCTTCCCCTTGCAAGAGAGCAGCCAAGGTTTCGTAATTTGAGACACGAAATCACTTGGCGCTAGTTCTGGCGCAACCCCTTCTAAAGCAAGGGTGTCTGTTTCTACCACTAGGCCCTTGTTTCGGTCAGGTGCATCTGGTGCCTTTGTAAGGTCAGTTTCTAGCATTGACTGGAGGGGAGTGGTAAAAGGAGTGCGCAGTGGATTTCCTGCGCTGGCGGTGGTTGTAGTAGCCTGGGTTGTCCCCGAGCGTGGTTCCACCGTAGGGAAGACTAGGCCTGATTCTTGGTTTTTAGCGACACTGGTTGTCCCAGAAGTCTGCTTAGAGGCTGATCCGCTTAGCGGCTTCTTTCCTGTAAGGTCAGTTTGCGATCGCTGATTTCCATGCTTCGTCATTCTAGTTCTTAGTTCTTAGTGATGGGTCCCACGGATGGCGCCACTTGTTGATACAAAAGTTGGGTTTTCCTTGTTTGGACTCCGGTTCTCGTATCAATTGTATCTTAATGCTTAAGATCTGCGCACTAAGAAAACAGAAAACACCGTTAGGCTTATCGTGGGATTGTCTCCCACGATTATCCTCTGACGTGAGAGTAAGTAATCGGTTTTAGGGTTAATGGAGAGTTAGAGTTTTAGATCGTACCTTTAATGAGGGATCGGATTCCCTTTATATACACACGAAGTCTTTGTTGATTTCGTGTTCCCCAACCTTCGGTGTATCCCGCCTAAGTCGGTTGGTAAACGCTTATCTCCAAAGTTAGGAGATATCCGATATCTTATTCCATAAATAACTTTGGGTTTGGGCTTTCGTGAGCCCAAAGCCTTATCGGCTTAGCCTAGTCGTGTTGGCCCCGCTAGTAGCAGTCATGGGTCGGGCTCGTAACCTGAATCTAGACTATACGTCATCAATATATAAGATTACACATGCGACGGCGTCACCCTTTGATTTGTGACCCTGTTTGGTTGCCGTCATTAGGGTTTCGTCTTGGCCACGTTAGTCTTGCGACGGCGTCACCTTATGCTTGTGACGCCGTCCCCTTCAGTCTCTGACGTCGTCTGGATCAAATCTAGGCCGTCTGAGTTGCGACGCCCTACTCTTTTAAAACCTGAAGCCGTCACTTGTAAATGAGCAATTTGGCTACTGAGCCGTCACAAAAGTTGTCCGACGGCGTCGCTAGTTTGTGCATGACGCCGTCCCCTTCAGTTCCAGCAGCCTGAGTGTCTCGATTCTTGACTTTGGCCATTTTCTTCGTATATTCGCGCCTTTTCGTCCGAATAAGTGTCATTCCAGCATTTTGCCTTCAAGATACCTAAAAAGTGAAAAGGAACGATATTAAGTAATAACGGATACAAAAGTGATCAAATAAGGGCTTAAAAGACCCCTCAAGAAGGTACATTTTAAAACCTTATCAATCATTTTCTCACCTAATCATTAACGTTTATTGTTACTGGTAGTTGGGTTTGTGGTTATGGTTTTTTAAAACTGATAAGGGTTTGTTCTTTTTTTCCTACCACGATCGCTCGGGTTTTTGTTTCTAGCTTGTTAGGAATTGGAAATTTCATGTTAAAGTGTCGGTCACCCCAATTATAGTCTAGCATATGTTAGCTCGTAGACGTATCGTTATTTACTGTTTTATTAGTTAGTTACTAGCCTAGTTTAGCGTAGTGTAACACCGTGGAGGAAGGACGGGTCTTTACCCACTGTATACCTGATCCACAGGCCGTCAGGAGGTCGTTATATTTGTAACTATAAATACCCCTTCCATCCTTGGAAGGGGTGGAGCTTTTCTTTAATCTAACCTTACATTTGTTGAACCAAGTCTCTACCAAGAAACTCCCTCTCATCTCTTTCTCTCTAACTATGGCAAACATGTATTTCCATCATCCAAGACCACCCGAATCATCAACACAATAAATATAGGATCCTAACAATTGGTATCAAGAGCCATGGTTTTTGTGTTGTGTTGATTTGTGTGGTTTCGTACCATGGTTGTTGTGTTTTGATGATTTTTCTTGTGGTTTTGATACTTGTTTAAAACTGTTTTGTGTATTTTTGTTGTCGGAATATTTTTTATGGGTAAACAGTTCTTAACAGTTTTTTGTATCTGTTGGTCAAAAATGGTTACATGGTCCATTGCTAATTGTTTTAGTATAATGTTTTTGTCTTATACAGTCTTGAATTTCATTCTGTTTTGGTCATTTGGTCATATCTGTTTTTGTCAAAACTGGTCAGTGTCATGTGGTCAAAACAGACATATGAAGCTGTTTATGTCAATTTATGGGCTCGCTATGAATATGGTTGGAAAAATGAACGAAAAACTCATTTGCAAAATGTCAAAAATCTTCATAGCGACTTGTCACTATTAGTCCAGATTCATTTTTTCTGAGTAGCGACTTGTACTTAGTTTCTATTTTGGTCAAAAGCGAGTTGGGTTTGTTTGACTTTTGAGTCAAACAGTCAAAGCGACTTATCTAGCATGTCATGTAGCGACTTGTATTATCATGAGTACTGACTCATGGTAGCAACTTGGCTTAGCGAGTTGATTCAAGACCTTTGTTTAGCGACTTGACTCCATTAAGCTAGCGACTTGACTCAAAGACTTTGACCTAGCGACTTAAAAAGTAAGAGTAGAAGATGAATGGAATGACCACGACCACACATCATCTCGACCTCAGTTAATCTCAACTTCAACTAAAGACCTCTACGATCCATTCATTTTCATCAACATCAATCATCAACTACCATCGTCTAAATTAATACTACATCGACAACAAAAGAAAAAAAATACATCAAGGATCTCAGTACTGTGGCTTAACGATTCTCAAATGAGATTTCTATGATCTTTTTAGACCTATGCCATCAAGTCCTCATGAATCCCTATAATTATTAACTCAAATGCAAAATCTGATATATTTAATTTGGTGCTCTCAGTTTGATTCAGGCTATTTCTCATGGATACGAGAAACACCCAACCAACATCATCGAGAAATCTTGATGTATCAATGAATCTCAGACTTTTTCGTGTCATTCTCTTTGCTACAACATGACTGCCGAGAGTCTTATACACGAAAATCATCATCATTGATCAAATGGTTTTGATAGAATATCCGAATATAAAAAGGATTGATGTTAACAAATCTGTCAACTCATTCCTTTTATTCGTGAAAGTTAAATATAACAAATCTTAATGACATCATGAGTTAATACCTACCTTGAAGTCATCTCAAAAGTGCTTGTGCCATCTCGTGGCTGCCTCTTGTCCTCGTAGCCATCCATGTGGCTCTGATAATGACCTTTGTGCCATCCCTGTGGCAAGGTCAACCTGGTATTGAAGGTTCTCGTATGGTCTGGTCGTCTGATTGACTTTGAAAGGGTTAGGATTCATGTGCAGATTGATCGATTTTTTATTTTAAGATCTGATATCAGTAAATTATTTAGGGTATAATATGTGAGTGATATTTGAGGAGCGAGATGATTAGAGATAAGAAGGAGGGGGCGGATTATTTGAGAGAGATATTAGGGTTTGATGTGAGTATTTTTAGGGTAAGGAATGTGTGTTATATATCCTGTTAGAAGTTTGAGTTTGGATTCGTGGAGTGGGCCTGGTGAATTAGATTCGGTTATGGGCTGAACTTGATTGGATCTCATGGACTGCTTATCTAACTTCATTTGAGTATAATGGACTGCATCAGTTTACTCGATTTATATGTAAAAATTGTTATCCGAATATGTTGAAATATTTGGATGAAAATTTTATTTTATTCATGAGTAGTATTTTGGTATGGTTTATTTCACGGTGGATTCATATTCACGGCTTGAGCTTAATGTTTGAGAAATGAAATTTACCATAACGGGAATATTATTGATTGATATACAAGTTCACTTGAACATTGGGCCATGAAGCTTGGATTTGTATGATGGTCAGATGGGCTTCTCAATTTAAGATCGGATTTATGTAATTTAATGATGAGATTGGTTGATGAGATTTGTCGATATGATTTGAAGTGATGATGAGATTTGATGTGTGATGAGGTTTGATACTTTGGTCTATACATTTTCTCGAAGGTTACTCTATCACAGCTTGAATTTTATTGGAACAACGTTGACTGCGGGGTTGTTAGTACGATGTCTCTTGTTTGAACTTGAAGTGAGGTTTTTCTGGGCGCGTTTACTTATTTTCGTCTTCTTTCTTTCTACCCTTCCACGAAGATGACTTGTTTGGGCATTTATAGTGTGTGATAAAGACTTGGCTATTTAGTTATTTTTGTGATTCTTTCTCGCTTAACTCACAACGTAACTATCACTTCGGTGTCTCACGCAGTTGAGGATACGTCAAGAGGTTTTGTACATTGGGTACACTGTTTCTTTTTCACAAGGATTAGTACAAGTTTAAGTAACAAATCTAGGGAATTTTACGTCATGTTCAAGTTTGGCATATCGGGTTTGCTTCTCCATGTTGTCACTGCAATAGCCGACATAATGCGTGTATAATGTGTTTACCAAAGTGTTCATTGGATGATTGATGATATTGTTGATGTTGGATAATGAACCGCTGCATGTTCCCCTAAAACAGATATTCACCGAAACCAAAGTTGTCATAACACATTCAAGCTGACATTGTTTACGGTTTTGTCTTGATTTTGTAAAATCCCACGAAAGAATCTATTTCTCGGTTTAAATCATAGACTTGTAAAATCCCGTGACAATGGAAACATCCTGGTAATTGTAAAGTCCATTTCCGGATCTATCTTACGGTTTATTCTTGGTTTTGTAAAATCCCGCGAAAGAAACTATTTCTCGGTTTAAACCATAGAATTGTAAAATCCCGTATTGATGGATTCATCCTGGAGAAAGGAAAGCGTATTTCGGGATCCTTTCTGATGCTGCTGGTGCTACGGTTTCTACTTCGAAGAAGGGATAAAAGAGTGTACTTCATGAATTGGATGTGTGTTTGGATATTCTTCATGGCAGTTTGGTTATTACATGGTTTTATGGGGTTTTGTGCTTTTAACCATGGTCGGGATTAGGGCCGTAAACGAACTGAACTATCAGTGAACATTTCATGAACCGTTCGGTAAAAAGTTCGTTTATGTTCGTTTATTTATTAAATGAACAAACATGAACAATATTTTATGATCGTTTAGCTAAATGAACGAACATGAACAAAAGCCACGTCCGTTTATTTATGTTCGTGAACGTCCGATTATGCGTTCGTTAATGTTCATTTATTTATTTATGTTCGTATATCAAATATTTTAATTGTATAATTCTTAAATTAATCTGTTTAAACAAAACAACACTTATAAAAAAAATATTAGATGCACAATTTAATAAAGTTTATAATTGTTTGTTTATATTCATTTATGTTCGATCGTTTATGTTCGTTTAGCGTTCGTTTAGTGTCTTAATAAACGAACATAAACGAACATGAACAATTCATTTTCTTAATAAACGAACATGAACAAGAAATTTTGTCCGTTTAAGCGTTCGTGTTCGTTTATTTGTCCGGTTAAAATTAAATGAACGAACATGAACAAGGCTCCGTTCGTGTTCGTCCGGTTCGTTTACAACCCTAGTCGGGATGAATACCATTATCATAGTTCACTTAGTATTATCAGAGTTGAGCTTTTAACCAGAAGATGTGACAACGGGGTTAATTCAGTATTATCTATTTGAGGTTGAAGTGAAATATCACGGGCGAGTGTACTTAGTATCTGAAGGTATCGGGGATGGTTGGATGAAGATTCTTCATGATCCTTGTTCGAGCTTGTTCCAAAAATGAAGACTTGGAAATCTAGTTAGTTTTGAGAGTCTATTTTTTTCTGGGGGAATTGGGCTCTTTTTGCCACAAAAATAACTATCACTTTAAGGAGTTACGTTGTAGTGCTTAGTATCACATTCAATTGTAGATTTTCAAGAGGTGAAGTACGTCTTATACTTGATGGTTGGTTGGATGAAAAGTATAGAGTACTTAGAGATTCAATGAAGAATGAAGTCTCGGCACCGCTCTTAGTTACATATGTGCAAGTTTAAGTCACGAGTTCGGGTTAGTTTACTTCAGGGTCAAATTCATCATATTGGGTTATCTCCATCAGCTGTCACTACAAAGAGCCTACTTAATGATAATGGTGGTTGATTACATGTTTTGCCAAAAGAGTTGAATAGAGAGAGATAATGACGTATGAACACAACAATTCATGCCTCGTACTCTAAAGAAAAGAAAGGTGTACGTTTCAGTGCGCTTTATCTTCTGAAGAAGAGAAATCTTCTCAATTATGACCATTCTCATCAACATGCTTCATGCTTTTTCCATGCGCTTCATTCATCAAGTGAACCGGACTACTGATAATTACTCTTATTCCACTTGCTTAATTATAATGACGATGGCGACATCATATGCAACCTTTGGGGGGAGAAGTGTGAAAAGATTACATATGGATAATGTTCACTTATTCAATCAAGAATGGCATTTTCGTATGCAATTCTTGAGGGGGAGAAGAAGTATGATAATTCTACATGTTGAGTTATATTTGAGAATATATGGTCATACGGCTCCTAACTCATGTAAGAACCGAACTTCTTCTTATCGGGTCATCTTCACATGTAGTTTTCTTCTAAGAGCCGTTGGTTAACATCTTCACACGGGCTGATTTGATTATTGACAAAGTGCTTCCAATTGTTGGGCTGATTTCTTTGATGAACATCTTTCTGTTCTTGTTTGATTGGGAGGGATTTGAGTTAAGGGGATTTGCTACATATAAGTTAACGGGAATGCTTTTTGGTGTGATGAAGATGTTAACTATCTATTCCCCAACTGGACAATCTTGAAGAATGTCGAGTCTACAGTCGGTTCTACATTTTCTGCTATATGTTAGAAGACTAAAGACGAGTTGCATTTGATTATCCAAAGACTTCTTCTTAATCTGGGTATTTATCAAACAGATTGTCGGTTTAGGGGAGAGCACTAATTGGGGGAGAGTGAAATGTCAGATTTAATCCCCAATTAGACTTGCTTATATTCTTCAGCAAGTTGATTCTCACAAAGATTAAAAGTGGTCTTCTCAAAAAGATTTCAAGTATTTGGGCTAATAAGATGTTGCTGATTCTGAAGTGTCAAAACCAGCAAGGGGGAAGGAGACAAGCATCTAAACGCGAGTAAACTTGATGAACTTAATACTTCTAAGTGATTGAAGATATCCCGGGAAGACGAAGGTCATTACCGCAGAGAAACTCAATGTTTATCTCATGGCGTTTAGTGTTCTTATTCCAACTATGTGGGGGAAGAGGTGGAAGAGTTAGTTTCTGGTGATAAAAGAGGTACACAAGTGTGTGATGATTTTGATGCTCTCGCAATCATCAGGGGAGAGAGATTGTGTACATTGGGGACGCTCAGCTGTTTCACTTGAGTGCTTAATCAGTGATTCAGAGATATAATCACTTATTCCGGAGTTGAAATCCGCAGAGATAGTCCTCCGTAGAGATAATCAGTGATTCGGCCTGCTTCTTCAATGTTATCAGTTATTCTCTCTTTGGGCATTCGGGTACTTCGGGCTCTTGAGCTTCATACACTATCATCAGGGGAGAGAAAAGTATACATCGGGGTTATTCTTTGGCTATTGGACTTAATCTGCTACTTCGATGGTATAAGTTTCTCTGTCTTCGGGTATATGTGTATTTGGGTTCGTGAGCTCTAGTCTAAGAGACTGACTGCATCAATTCATCTACTTGGGGGAAAGTGGTCTCTTGACAATCTTTTGGAATGGATTGCTTCAGACTTCAGTGGTAATGAAATATGAGAAGAAATTTAAAGTGTGGGATGAAACGTTGTTGTTCTTCTATTGGATGATATAACCCCGAACGATGAATCACGGTGATTATTTTTAGAAGGAGCAGCAAGTTCGATGATAATCGTGTGCTTCTTTGTGCACCTGGCTAAGAGAAGCTTGAAAGAAAGCTTTGGATCTGCTCAGCTAAAGGACTTTCAGTTTGGGGGGAAGCTGCCAAAGTCACTTTCAGATGGTTCAATTTCTTTCTTCAATGCAAGAGCCTCGAAAGCTTTGGTGGTGAAAGTTTTAGGGATGATGACTTCTATCTTCTACAACGGGGCTGCTCGATATCCTTATCTCGGTACTCGTATCATCATCTTCTTAAACTATATCATCTACTCTATCTGTGTATATATCTATCAAAAAGCAAAATGCAAAAATATAAAACCAACAAAAAGAAAATAGAAAATTATAAAACCAACAAAAAGCCATAAAAATCAGAAAATTTGAAAAAGACCAAAAATATGTTTTTCAAGACATGTCTTCTGGTATCGATAACATCTACGGTCTTAGAAATGTCATTCAACAATGGCACGGGACCATAGATGAAGTTCGAGCAGAAGGTGTAAATATTCTTTTCTAAACATGTCACAAATCAAATGGCTTACAGTTATTTCAGACTGTAACCCGGGCTTCAAAATATGGCTTACAGTTCTTCAGACTGTAACCCGTGCTTAAAACTATGGTTTGCTATTATTTCTGATAGCAACCGATCTTCAAGGAAGGAAAGTGTTGCGCTAAACAAATTTTCAAAATTTTTGTGCACTTATCCTAAAAACAAAATGAGGAAAGTATGTCGAAGGACTACTGTTCCTACACAAATGTTTTTCCGTCTAAAAATTCTTCAGAAAAATATTTGTTGTGTTTTCAAAATGGTGGAAAATGAGTTGCTTGAAAAATCAATCAGTATCGAGTTTTTATAAAATTGAAAACTCAATCAATGACTTCAGCGCTTTTAAACTTTTCAGAAAAATAAGTCATTGATTGAGGGGGAGAATGTTTTCAAATTTATATCATCTAACGGGCTTTCTTAATTATCCTATATGCTTAATTAAAAATGATGTTAACCTACGTTGAAGGACTAGGTGCCTAGGATAAGATTGTTAGGATTAGATGATTATAGTTTGATGAACACATATATCCCATACCTTATATGATCTGATTGATATGTTGGATTGACTTTTATTAGTCGATTGCTGTTGGGTGTTGTCGACCACCATATATGTCTATCTGTTTCTACTAACGTATGCAGATGACATGGTTCATAAGAATGTTCCCGATCCGGATCCCACAATTGAAGATGATTGGATGCCGAAAGGAAAGGGTAACTATATCTTGGGTTGACAAATGAAGAAACGGAGCTTAATTGGACTTCTATGGAGAGTTGGCATGGAAAAATGCAACGTAAGAGGTCTCACTGCATCAGCAGATGGTTTTCTTCCTCAGCAAATGAAGAAACGGAGCTTAATTTGACCTCAGTTGGCATTAAAATGCAACGTAAGAAGTCTCACTGCATCAGCAGACAGTTTTCTTCCAACCTTCAGCAACAACAACAAAAGCAGCTTAACCACCTAACGTATGTTTGTGCAGGAATAATAGTGATAATACCATTTTTCTAAAACTTTGAAAAATTTTGTTTTTGAAAATGGAAAAATGTTGTTTTGAAAATATAATGAACTAAAGTTTTGAAATCAACCGGACTTTATTTTGTCAAATCTTCAGTGATTTCAAATTAAATATTTTCAAACAATATCTCTTCATAAAAGTCCGTTTGTACAATAATAAGTGGTGATCTAAAGATTTAATGTTATGTCATAGTATGATTTTCTTTAAAACTCAAAGATCTTTCGAAATGAAATTTTTTTCTGTTCTTGTTTGATTGTGAAATTGTTTTATTTTACTTAAAGATCTCTTAAAAACTATCATACCTGACACTAACAATCTTTAATGTCTTAAAATGGTCCTTTTCTGTCATTTTTCAAAATCAAATCTTGCCACGTCTTTCCCCAAAATCTTCTAAATGATTTAAATCAATTAGGATCACAAATCTCAATTGGTTTGAAATTTTTGATCGGGGGAGAGATCGTGATTTAAATCTCAAATCTATTTTAATGGAATTGGTTTTAGTCCTTCAAAGGCACTCCTGCCTCCATGTGTCAAACGATTTCAATATACATAATGCACATGTTGAGGGGGAGCATTTATCCAAAAACTAGATGAGTTTTTAAATCAGGCACATTTTCTCCTATGTTTACTAAACCGTATTAAATCACTTGGGATCCAAAATCTCAAAGGGTTTGATATTTTTGATCGGGGGAGAATTTGTGATTTAATAATGAAACTTGAGAAAAGGTGATCGTTTTGATTCAAGTGTGCATACTGCTCTCTCATATGTGCTAAACGCTTTCGAATCTCGAAGCACATATTGAGGGGGAACAAATGGTTTCTTAATGGATTTTGTGTTCGTGGATGTGCTTCAAAAGAACTCTTTCCTCTATGTGATAAAATGATTTCAAAAATCCTATGCACACATTGAGGGGGAGAATTTACTAAAAGAAATTCAAATGGCTCTTTCTACGGAAATTGTGATCAAGAAATTATTTCAAAGAACTCTTGCCTCCATGTGCTAAACAATTTCAAAATCATACGCACATGTTGAAGGGGAGCATTTCTAAATGATCAAAAACAATTAAGGTACAAAATGTTTTGATTTTATATCACAAGTACCTTGATTGGATTTTCCAAATGATTTTTCAATTGGTTTCGAGAAGGAATGAACTGTACCAAAAGACCGACCATTTTACTTTATGTATGGAGTTATAAGGATGGTGAGGTTAGGTATTCGTTCCCACGATCCGCCAGAACCGGAGGGATCTACCCAAGGACAATCCACTAGAAAGTGTAGAGTCCTTAGGTATGATGAAAAAAGGAGAAAAATGAGAAATGGGAAGAGTGCGGACTCATACAGAGCTAGTACTGGAATAAACCCAACAAGGTTCTAGTAATGAAGTCTCGGTAAGCACTGAAGGGTTTGAAGAATGAAAAAGAATTGAATGTGAAAAGGGTGAAAAGAAATAGCCCTCAAATAATTCAACCTTAGGGCAGTAACCGGGTTCAATACATATGCTACTGGTGTTTACTAAGGTAACACTGGTATTGAAGACAAGACGTCATGAACCCAGTGACGCACTGTACTAAACTTCCCAAGCTACTCAAGTTCCTCTTAAAAGGGCTTGTTTCATTCTCACGGGGAACCGACATTATCTATCGACTTTCTCTTAGAGATTGTTGATATTGAAGAAGGAGACCCTCTCCCTAGTCTCCGGCATAGGAAACCAAATGTGCACTATTGAGTCTAGAGCCAAGAGATCATCCACAATATCTCATTAGGACACAAAATTAATGAAGACTTGCTGTTTCACTCAATGTGGAAAGTAAGTATATATTGAGAGTCCTACGCATTATCCTTGAGGTATTGCCAGAACATCTGAGTGATATGCAAACATATTCACGATGAAGATGGAAAGTGTTGGGAATTATACGTTTGAGTTGATAAGACAAAAAGAATGAAACAAGAGGGACTTAATACGACAAGAAGGAAACCTACAAAAAGATGGAAGGACTTTCTTGCAAAAGAAGTTTTATTTATTAATCCTTATCTTCTAGTATATAAAGAGGACATAGGTGTAGGTTTTTATATATGTCTTCCAAGATGTAGTCGACTAAAGGTGTGTGTGTGTGTCCTAGGCGTATAGTCTTGTAAACGCCTAGGTTATTAGTTTAGTTAGTAGACGTGTTCCTATAAACGTCTAGGGTTAGTTAGTGTTAGTGAATGAAAACCTTTAGCAATAACATTGATGTTCTTTATTATTCCGCTGCGTATGTATATGTTATTGTTATCCCTAGCTGAGCTTATAAACGATCTTCACAATTGGTATCAGAGCGGGGAGCTCTTGATATAGGGATCTACAAGGTTTTTCGAAGAAAAAGGTAAAAAAATTCGTATTTAAAAAAATTTCGTAAGGTTTCTGCAGGGCTGTTTTCAAACAGCGATAACTTTTTCGTTAACCGTCGGATCGGGACGAAATTTTGGGTGGGTGTTCTCTATATATCAATCTAACTTTCCACCGGAGAGATCTTCGATATGAGCTTTCAGTAAAAAGATATAATGCGTCGAAGTTGGTTGCTGAAGGGTTTTTCAGAAATTTGAATTTTAGGGTTTCGAAGGCTGCCAAGGGTTAAGGAAAATTTGTGCATGTGCTCTCAATCAATAATTGTTCTGTTTTCAATATACTGAATTCATTAGTCAGTATTTATGCACAAGGGTTGTTAGAATAATTTGTTCATTACTTGTTTGTGATTGGTCTATGCACATGAGTGGGTCAGTGAGAAGATAAAGCAGCTTGGTTATGAGTTTATCATTGTTATTATGGTACTGTTGCCATTCGAAGGTTCCAAGTTTCTGATTGGTTACAAAACCATCATGGGACGGTGCACTATTAAATTGGTATATTCACAAGGGTTGTTAATCTTTGCATATGGTATATTATCTCAATTGTGGGTCGGTGATTATGTTATCTATATTCGATTTTAATACACCAGTAGGGTTACTTTAGAACACTCATATGGTTACTGGTTATTACGCATTGAGATACTGAAGTTACGAGTAGGTTGGACATGCTTAAAGTACCTTGGATACAAGACTTATTACTGCTAGTTGAGTTTATAAAAGTACATGGCTAACACTGTACTACAGGTTCATTATTAGTAGTGCTCGTGTTAAGCAGTTTCAATTAGTACTGCCAAGTTGTTCAAAGGGATGTTGTGTGGAATGATTATGGTTACTGATTTGGATGTAGCGATTATCATGGGATTCTATTGGAGTGATCAAGGATAAAGTTGATTGGCTATGTTGGATCCTAAGTGCTGCTTATCAGTTCTCGTACTGTTTATTCAAGTTACAACTGCTCGTTAATGATTACGAGTGAGAACAAACAAAGGTGAAAGGCTTGGTGAAGATGTTTTTGTGGAAACATGAGCGAAGATTGGTAACAAAGAAACCTAGTGCTGCTCATATAGTTTGGAGGTTTGTTTATACTGCGCATGACGTTCACGTGGAGGTTAGTGACCAGAATTTTTATTGAGGCTCATTTAATATATTTTTTTTGGGTCCCTCCTCGAGTATGGTGTTTCAATTGGTTTATGGGATTTTGGTCAAGCTTGGATTTTAATGTTGCTATATGATGGATCCAATATAATAACGAGGAGTACATAAATTGGAATTCGAAAGTACTGCTGATTTTTAAAGTACTGCTTATGCTTCAAAGTACTGCTGGTCTCCTTATGAAAGTACTGCTCATTGGACGCAAAGTACTGCTCTTTGATTTGAGACAGTTTAGCAACAGTTCAGCAACAGAATTTGTGTCACTAACTGATTTGGGAGGAAGGAGTAATCATGATAGTGACAGATTAGCGACAGTTTAGTGACAGAAAAAGTGTTGCTAATAGGCCTGTTTTGGAATTGAGGGGAAGTTAAGCGTGATATTTTTTATAGAGTTTGGATGACACACACAGAAGAGTTGGTTCACACACACAAGATTGTAATTTGTTCTTAAAAGTTTTAAAAAGCTCGAAGTTGATTTTATTGAAGAATTGATTACGAAGAGGATTATTTATCACTTATTTGAAGGTGAAGTGGAATTACTTGGATGCGTGTTTTATTATACCTTTTAGTGGAAGGTAACTTGTTCGTGCTTCAATGATTATGACAAAGAATTGACATAACACTTAAAGGAGTGACGTTATTGTGCTCAGTGATTATCGTCAAGAGATTGAGGTCTCCCTATACATAGGTATACGTTCAATGTCATCTATAGTGCAAGATATAAGATACAAGTTTGGGTTATTTTACTTCTTCATCAAGTTCGTTATATTTGGTTTTCTTCACAAGTGATCATTACAAGGAGCTTACCGATTTGAAGAATCAAGAAGATGGTTAACATATGGGTTTCAGGGGAAGCTTATTGTTAAATGTTTAACCATCTACATGCATCACTCAAGGGGAAGTGTTTGATTTTTACTACTGTTGATCATTATTACTACTGCTAGTTGCAGTTTCTATTGTTTTAAATCCATTTTTTTATGGTGCGTAATGGTGGGCGATTTTAAACATTGGACGACTTAGATTGGAAGTATGATATTGGTTCGTGGTGGTCAAGATCATTATTTTCATACAATCCCTATTTGGATAATAACAAAAAGGGGAAGAGATGTTGGAGTGCGATGGCATGGATTAAGGGGAAGACAAAGGAAGACATACTTGTTTCATTCATGGTGAGATCCCTGATCTCAATTTCTCTACTTCGTCTAGGGAAGTTCGTTCAAGAATGGTTTTGTCATTATCAACTAGGGGAAGATTGTTGGGAATTATACGTTTGAGTTGATAAGACAAAAAGAATGACACAAGAGGGACTTAATACGACAAGAAGGAAACCTACAAAAAAATGGAAGGACTTTCTTGCAAAAAAAGTTTTATTTATTAATCCTTATCTTCTAGTATATAAAGAGGACATAGGTGTAGGTTTTTATATATGTCTTCCAAGATGTAGTCGACTTAAAGGTGTGTGTGTGTCCTAGGCGTATAGTCTTGTAAACGCCTAGGTTATTAGTTTAGTTAGTAGACGTGTTCCTATAAACGTCTAGGGTTAGTTAGTGTTAGTGAATGAAAACCTTTAGCAATAACATTGATGTTCTTTAGTATTCCGCTGCGTATGTATATGTTATTGTTATCCCTAGCTGAGCTTATAAACGATCTAACAGAAAGCCTTCAAGAGCCAACATCAAAACAAGCTCTTGGTAGGTGACATGTGAGATCTTTTCTAAAGATCAAGCTTGTGACAACTGGATAGAAACGATGGGGAGATTCAATCTTGAATCAACCTTGGTCCAGGAATGGAATTGATGAATACTTTTGGAAAAACCGTTCGATGTGCAAATCTTCTTTTCTCTAGCACAACGAATGTGTATTCATGTTTTCAAACACAAAAAGTATCTCTGATTGAAAAAATACTTTTGGAAAAACCGTTCGATGTGCGAATCTCTTCTTTTCTCTAGCGCATCGAATGTGTACTCTCTTTCAAATACAAAAAGTATTTTTGATTGAAAATTGATCTTTCTCATAAAACCTTCGTCGTATTGCAAAACTCTTTCTTCAAGCAATACGCGATTGTTTTTCAAATCATTTTTCATCAATCAGTGAATCTCAATTTGCTGATCCACTCACTCCGTGTTGTCTTCTTTGAGACATTCCGGTTTGAGAATGGCTAGAACAGCTGCGAAACCCTGTCAAGGAGATTCTTCGGAATTATACCTGATCACAGGCAGTACTTGTACTGATCAACGGGGAACCGTGGGCCGTGTACCTCAATTCAACGAAAGTGATCAAAGACACTTTCGTGTGTTTTATTGCTAACTGTTGTTTGCAGGTACATTTGGACGGTTGCAGCTGATCAGAATTAAGGAGTCAATCTAAAGCCGCATGCTCACAGCATCCATACTTAATTGAAGAAATCATGACTGGTTCATATCTACATAACCTGGTTATGATATTTTTATACTATGCTTCTGCTACGCTGTTGCAAATATCATGAACCAGTAAAGCTTCCGCTACTCTGATGGAAAGATGTCATGATCCTGAAAGTGTGAGCATGTCGGTCCAAAAGTCACAACTTCACATGAAGGCAACACTACAAAGGTGATCCAGATATTTACTGTGGCTGATGATCTCAAAGAAAGCTCGAAGATCATCAAGATGTGGATCAGTTCAAAGACCTCCACTGAAAGTACAAAATAATCGGACTTTGAAGAATCACTGCTAAAGCACAAAGATGCAAATGTTGAAGAATTAAAGTCTACGAGCTCAAAACAGAAGATAAATTAGAATGCTAGGATGCAAAATGTATTTCATGGGGTGACCTCCCTTAGGGGGAGATTGTTAGGAATTGGAAATTCCATGTTAAAGTGTCGGTCACCCCAATTATAGTCTATCATATGTTAGCTCGTAGACGTATCGTTATTTACTGTTTTATTAGTTAGTTATTAGCCTAGTTTAGCGTAGTGTAACACCGTGGAGGAAGGACGGGTCTTTACCCACTGTATACCTGATCCACAGGCCGTCAGGAGGTCGTTATATTTGTAACTATAAATACCCCTTCCATCCTTGGAAGGGGTGGAGCTTTTCTTTAATCTAACCTTACATTTGTTGAACCAAGTCTCTACCAAGAAACTCCCTCTCATCTCTTTCTCTCTAACTATGGCAAACATGTATTTTCATCATCCAAGACCACCCGAATCATCAACACAATAAATATAGGATCCTAACATAGCTTTAATCTTTTAATTGTTGCATTTATCAACCATCATGGAAGGCGACTAATTTCATGTTCGTTATTATTTAAACCCTAGGTTTCTAGGGTTTCTTGTTAACTGAAGTTGGATGTGTACTTTTTGTTTTCTGAATCGTTGTTTTTGGTTTTCGGATTAGGGTTTTGTTTTGACTATCTATGCTAAGCGTGGGCTTATGATTTGATATGGAGAAAGGGTTTTTGAGTCATAAAGGGAGAGTGAGTAGTAAGGGTGTAAAAGAGAATCAAGGCTCCTCGGTTCATGATACTGCTACGGACAAAAACAGTGGAAATAAGGAACTTTGGTAGTCCGACGAACGCGAATAAGAACTTGGAGTATCATGTTGTCACTGATCCATTGGTGAACCTGGTGGATAAATCAAGTGGGAAACTTAATATTGAAAGTGCAACTAGTGGAAATTCTGCTAATGTAAATAGGAAACATAGCTCTGTCTTTAGCTCAGAGTTGAATAAGAGTATTATTTCTGATGTGATCCATAACTAAGTGAGTTCTGTGTTGGCTAATGATCTAAGTATTGCTTCAACTAAAACAACTAATGCATCGACTAATAATAAAAAGGCCTGGTTTGAATGAAAATAAGAAGGAATCGGGTTCGTATACTAAGTTGTTTAAAGGTGAAACGAGTAAGAAAGGAGCAAATTTTCGTCCATTGCTAGCACCGTTTGGTAACGGGGCAGATGTAGCAGTCTCGATGGAATGGGTTTATGTTGTTCATGAAAGGTTTAGCAATACAGTTTATGGTATCTTTTTTGGAAAATGTGTGGCGTACCTGGTATTCGAGAACTATGTTAAGACTACTTTGAGAATGTTTGGACTTGTTAAATTTCTAAAGAATTCTAATGTCATTTTTTCTTCAAATTTAACGCTAATGATGGTATGGACGTAATGCTTGAGAGTGGTCCGTGGTTAATTCGCAAGGTGCCATTAATTCTTAAAAATGGTCACTGGATGCGAATATTATGAAGGAGGATGTGCTTAATGTTCCGGTTTGGGTCAAGCTTCATGATATTCCTATTACTGTATTCACAAAAGATGGTTTAAGTGCGCTAGATTCTTGCATGTCCACTATGTGCATGGAGTCTTAGGGTAAGAGCTGATGCGGAGTTGAAACATTCCTTTGTGGAGGCGGTTCCAAAATTCGAGGGTGAGGGGTACACTATGCACATTATTCGTATTGAGTACGAGAGGACACCTCCACGACGTTCAAGTTGCAAAGTATTTGTTCATGTTCTTAATGAGTATCCTAAGAAACTTGCTACGGATGCTATTAAGAACATGAAAATGCCAAGGAAAGTTGTTCGTGGGGTTTAGATTGGTTCAAAGTCACAGTTCATTTATAAACCTAGGGAACCAAGGACACTGAAGGAGACTAATGATAACAATAATAATATGGTTCCTTCCACATCGAACCTGTTTGATGTATTGAGCTCTATAGTAAATGAGGAAGAAAGTGAGGGTCGTAAATCCTCCAGTTGATTCATTTGGTTGTCCTAGTACTACATCTCTAGCTTAAAAGATTGATAATCTAAAAATTCAAATACTTGATGGGAAGCTTGTGCTATTGGGTGATGATGAGAAGCCGCTTCCTATGTAAAAGGAAGCTAATGTGACATCGGTCTGTGGTCCTAGTACTACTATGAAAATGCAAGGGGAAGATTGGGATAGTGATGAAGTCGAGGATATTTATGATGATACGGCTCGATATATGGCTAACCCGAATCGTGATGGTGGAGGACTAATGATGCAAGTCTTCAAGAGTATGAAGATTATGATGGTTATGATGATTTTGAATATGATGTTGATGATCTAAATGAAGAAGAGATTTCTTTCTGTGACGTGTGGGATATCTGTATCCACGGTAGTGCTAAGAAGTAGTTTTAGTTTTGTCATTGCCATTTTATTTTGGTAGATTCGTAAGATAGGTTCGTCTCTCTTATGATAGTGTTTGTTTGAAGCACAATAGGTGCGTTTGTGTTGCCTGTAATGGGCTGAGATGTGGGATACACCCTCATCCAATGTACTTTAATGTTATTTGGAGTAACGTATTTATCGAGGAAACCTTTAAAAAAAACTTTCATTAAATTGGTCTTCGTTCATAGAAAATGTTTTTACCGTTGGGGATTATTGTTTTCGGAGACACTATTTGAAAAAAAATTGTCGCTCCTATCTAAAGGCAAAGCAAGTCATGACGTAAAAAGAAGTCACAAAAAATGAGAAAGTTGTTATGCAATAAATAACCTTGTCACTCATTACAATTTGGCTCCATTCAAACAAACAACAAAGAAGACGATGTTGGAAATAACACTTAACTCTTTTATAGCAAACTTATGAATCTTAAAGTCTTTTGGTAAATATTTTTAGTTATGTTGTGCTAACAAATAACTATTGGTATGTTTTGTGAGTGTTTATATTGTGCAGGGGTGTAAAGTGCAAATAGCTCCTATATAAGCTCACATCTGGATCTAGGGTTGGATTATTCAAGTTTTCTCTCACAGTTTTACACCTACAAAGTTATCAATGTTATTTGGGTTTCTGGGTAGTTTTTTATACTGATTTAGATCATCTTGATCTCAGTGATAGTTTGGTTTATTGTTCTAGTGTGTGGGTTGATTGTATTGTTGTTGCACCTTTCTAGAGGGACAACAGATTTGTTCTTTGTATTGTTCTTGGTAAGAACCTGTGTTAAGGACTTATCTTCAGTGTATATTGTTATAATAAAAGTATCACCAAGGGGTGGTTGGTTGGGTGATTAGTACTTGTGTGTTTTGATACCGTTTTTACATGGTATCAGAGCCAGGTTCTGATCAGTTGTTCGATGTTGATTTTCTTGGGGTTCTTGTTCGATCTTGGTTCTGATTTAGTTGCTTCAACGTTTTGCGAGTTGAATCGTGGTTCTTGACGGTTTAATTGAAGCTTCTTGGGTTTGATCATTTTTTAGGGTTTTTTCTTGAAACCCTAAAATTTGGGGTTTTTTTAGTTCTGGTTTGATTCTGAGCAATTGAAGTTGTTTGGTTGATCAATTTGGTGCTATTGAGTGATTCTTGGTTGATTTTCTTGAGACCCTAATTTTCTGAATTGGGGTTCTTGGAGATCTTGTGACTCTGAGGTGTTTTTGGGCTTGTTTCTTGGTTATTTCCGCTGCATATCTTGGATAGCACTGTAAGTATTCTTTCTTCCTTTAAGATTAACTGATTTAGAGTTCAGGGGGTACAAACAGGTTGGTTAACATCTTGATCTGCCACCCAAAAGTGGTATGAATACCTTCTTTGGCCAACATCAGTCCTCTGGGCTTTATCCAAGTTGGTCTTGGGTGTGAGTATTTAGTTTCAGGTTTATTTTGTCTTTTTGTTGTGTCTAAGTCGCTAGAGGATAGTTTTTGGGTAGTCTTGGAAGTTGAGATTGTCTGGTTTGGTTGTTTGTTATCTGTTTATTTTGTTCATCTTGTTTGGTAGTTTCTTTGTTGTTCAGGTTGTTTGTTATTTCTGTTTGTGTGCTTCCTATTTTGTTAATATGACTATTATGATAAGTAGTTTAGATCAGAGCAATCCTCTGCATCTTCATCCTAATGACTCTAATTGTGCTTCTATTGTGACTCATAAATTGACTGGAGTTGAGAATTATAGAATATGGGCAAGTGATATAAAATTGGCTATTCAAATCAAGAATAAATTGACTGGAGTTGAGAATTATAGAATATGGGAATTATAGAAAATGGGATTTTTAGAATATGTACCAGGATTTCTTATGCTGCTAGTCCCTTATTGGAAGCCCAATGGGACAAATGCAATGTTGTTGTGTTGAATTTGTTGTTAACTTCTTTATCCCAAGATGATTTTCTTGGTCATGTGTTTTATGATAATGCCTCTGTTGTGTGGAAAGACTTGAAGGATACTTATGATAGGATAGATGGTTCTGTTGTGTTTAACCTACTTCAAAAGATTAATAGTTTTAAGAAAGGTGGTTTGCCTATTTTTGAGTATTATCATAAGTTGATTTTTTTGTGGAGAGAGTTTGATATTCTCACTAAGTTGCCTGATTGTATTTGTGAGGCTAGACAAGAGCTTAGTAATCATAGTAAATTGTTGAAGTTAATGCAGTTTCTTATGGGTCTTGATGACATTTAGCACATAAGGAGTCTCTTGACTAGGGAAATCCTTCCTGAGCTCAAAGATGCCTTTGTTATTATCTCTAGGAAAGAGTTCCATAGAGGGATTCCTACCACTTTTGTGAAGTCTGAGAAGGATCAGGTTTCTGCTTTTGTTTCTAGAACTTTTGATAATAGAAATGCTAATTGGAAAAGAAACAATAATAATACGACTAGTGGTAATAATAATAGAGGAAATTATGATAACCTGTTGTGCACACATTGTGGTTTAAAAGGACATACAGTTGAGAGGTGTTTTGAGATCATTGGATATCCACCTGGTTTTAAGAAGAATCCTAATCTAAAACCTGCAAATAGTTTTAATAAAACCAATGATCTTAAGGGCACTTCTAATATGAATAATGTGGCTAAAACTGCTGTTGGCAACTTGTCTTTTAGGAATGAACAGGTTTTGAACCTTATGAGTCTTACTAATGAGAAACCTGGGATTTCTGCTCAATCTAATATGGCAGGTAGTGCCTCATGTTCTTTCTTTAATGGAAGTGTGTTTTTTAATAAACATTTTTAATAGTTTTTCTGTGCCAACTTGAGACTTAATGGAGTCAGTTATCTTCTGGGGTGGATAATTGACTCAGGGGCCAATCAACATTTAAGTAATTCTTCTTTAGACATGTTTAATGTGGTTGATATTTGTGATTTAAAATTTACTGTTGGTCATCCTAATGGGACTTTAGCTAAAGTTACTCATGTTGGTAATCTGAGACTTAATTGCAATGTTGTTTTGTTTGATGTTTTGGTTGTGCCTGAATACTGTGTCAGTTTGATGTCTGTTAATAAACTGATTAAGGATAACAAATTTAGAGTTGGTTTTGATGAAACTAAATGTTACATTCAGGATTTGAATCAGCAGAGTGTGTTGGGGACTGGTAGTGAATATGGTGGTTTATACTTGTTTGATAAGCCTGCTGATATATCTTCTAATGTTGTTAAAAGTGAGTTTTGTCTTGTTTTCTGACTAAAGAAGTCTGGCAGAACAGTTTGGGTCACCCTGCTAACCAAGTTTTGAAATTGCTTAAAGGATCTTTAAACTTAACTAATATTGATCATAATGGTCCTTTAGAGGTCTGCCATAAGGCAAAACAAACAAGAGACCCTTTTCCTAACCTGGTAGGGTTGTGAGCAGTGAGCAGGATACAAATTCGGAACAGATGCAACTTCCTGCTAGCTCACAGCAACCAGTGTTGGAAGAGTCTGCAACTCCTTTAGATGAAAACCATGAGTCTGAGGGAAACAGTTTTCATAATTCAGATGAGTCTACGTTTCAAAATATTTTTCAAAATCAAATAGAGGAAGGAACCACTAGGAGATCTTCTAGGTCTTCTATATTACCTGCTAAGTTGAATGATTTTGTTCTTAATAATAAAGTTAGGTATGGTATTGGTAAGTATGCCAATCATTCTTTGCTCAGTCCTGAAAATTGCTGTTTTGTGTCTAATATGAATAAATCTAGTGAGCCTACTTCCTATTTTGAGGCTTCTAAAGATGTCAATTGGAGATGTGCTATGAATGATGAAATACATGCTTTATATGAAAATGATACTTGTACTGAAGTTGATCTTCCTTATAGGAGAACTCCTATTGGTTCTAAGTGGGTCTTTAAGATTAAATATAAAGCTAGTGGTGAAATTGATAGATATAAAGCTAGATTAGTAGCTAAAGGTTGTACTAAAAAAGAAGGTCTAGATTATGATGAAACTTTCAGTCCTGTTGCGAAAATGAGCACTGTTAGATGTCTTATTAGTCTTACTGTTCAAAATGATTGGAATTTGTTTCAGTTAGATGTTAATAATGCTTTTCTTTATGGTGACCTGAGTGAGGATGTATATATGCTTCCTTCTCCAGGCTATCATAAAGAAGGTAGTACTAAGGTCTGCAAGTTAAAGAAGTCTTTGTATGGCTTGAAACAAGCTCCTAGACAGTGGAATCATAAACTGTCAGAAGCTTTGTTTGAAGCTGGTTTTGAACAATCTAAAAATGATCATTCATTGTTTATCAAAAGGAAAGGAAGTACAATGATGTTTCTTCTTGTTTATGTTGATGATATGGTTATTTGTGGTAATAGTGAAGTTGAAATTGAAAGTTTTAAGAAATTTTTGAACAACAAATTCAAGATTAAAGATCTTGGTGAGTTGAAATATTTCTTAGGTATTGAAGTTTTAAAAACTAAAAATGGAGTGTGTTTGAAACAAAGAAAGTATTGTTTAGAGTTGCTTCATGAGTATGGTTTACTTGCATGTAGGCCTGTTATGACACCATTGCCTGAAAATATTGTTTTGAACTGTAAAGAGTCTGATGATGACAAGTTATTAAAGAATATAACAAGCTATCAAAAACGTGTTGGAAAACTTATATATCTTACTATGACCGGACCTCATAATGCTTATGTTGTTCATTGTTTGAGTCAGTATATGCATGCTCCTTTACAGTCTCATTTTAACATTGGTTTAAGGGTTTTGAGGTATCTTAAGCTTGCTCTAGGAAATGGTGTAAGTTTTAAGAAAAGTGAGAAGTTTAGTGTTGTGGCATTCTCTGATGTTGATTGGGCTAAATGTCCAGTTACCAGGAGATCTGTGTCAGGATATTGTGTTTTTGTTAATGGTAATATTGTTTCTTGGAAAAGTAAGAAACAAACTACTTTGTCTAGATCTTCAGCTGAAGCTGAATATAGGTCTATGGCATCTGTTGCTTGTGAGGTTATGTGGATACTTAAGATCTTAAAAGATCTTGGAGTAACTGAAGCATTATTGCCTGTTAAGTTGTGTTGTGATAACAAGGCAGCTATGCAAATAGCTTCTAATCCTTTTATGCATGAAAAGACTAAGCATTTTGATATTGATGTTCATCTTATTAGATCTGGTCTTCTGCGGATGAGCTCAAGTAAAAAGACTAAGCAACTTGATATCTTTTGATATTGATGTTCATCTTATTGATGTGCTAACTAAGGCACTTGGAACTGCACAACATGCAGTTATGGTAAAGAATCTTGGTATGAAAAATCTTTTTGCATCATTAGTTTGAGGGGGATGTTGGAAATAACACTTAACTCTTTTCTAGCAAACTTATGAATCTTAAATGGTCTTTTGGTAAATACTTTTAGTTATGTTGTGCTAACAAATAACTATTGGTATGTTTTGTAAGTGTTTCTATTGTGCAGGGGTGTAAAGTGCAAATAGTATATAAGCTCACCTCCGGATCTAGGGTTGGATTATTCAAGTTTTCTCTCACAGTTTTACACCTACAAAGTTATCAAACTTACAAAGTTATCAAGTGTTATCTGGGTTTCTGGGTAGTTTGTTATACTGATTTAGATCATCTTGATCTCAGTGATAGTTTGGTTTATTGTTCTAGTATGTGGGTTGATTGTATTGTTATTGCACCTTTGTAGAGGGACAACAAATTTGTTCTTTGTATTGTTCTTGGTAAGAACCTGTGTTAGGGACTTATCTTCAGTATATATTGTTATAATAAAAGTATCACCAAGGGGTGGTTGGTTGGGTGATTAGTACTTGTGTGTTTTGATACAATTTTTACAGACGACGAAAAGAATAAGCGGCTTTCAACGTTCATTCCAGTTTGGCCGTCCGAAGATTCCCGTTCAAACTGCGGGGGAGGGGGGGAGACGATTGGATTATTAGCCCAAACCCGATTGTGAGCTTAGGTCAATTAGGTTTAGGGTTTAATTTATGTTAGCTTATTCGCAAAGTTGTATTCTATTATAAATAAATATCATATTTTATGTAATTAAAAAAGCATTCAATCAATATTAATCTCTATTTTTTTACAGATATGTGTTCAAAGCTACGCATAAAATAGCACTATAATTCTTCGATACCACAAGCAAGACACAAGTTGGTTATCCACTTGCTAAACTCTTATCACTTGGAATCAAGTTGACACATAGAATGAGTATGAATATTTCCCTATAAAGGGCATGATTTAATCATTCTAATTAGATGTAAACATTTCTTCACTATCATTTTAATTCAGTTTTGGATTAGAACAAATTAAAATGCAAATATTACACATTTTAAGGCTCTACAATCTACATGTTAATCTATATCCTAATATTTCAATGGCGCACTTTACACATTTTAAGATGTCAATATAATATAGTATATGTTATAATAGTTTGTAGTTTTGTATTGTGCACTGGTGAGATGTTTTACTATATTTTCTGAAAATCTTGTATTACATCTGTTTTGTAGTAATAAAACTTAATTGTGCAAAAAGTAAAGTAAAGTAACTCTTAATACCGTTTTCCACGGGTTATGGGTTCCAATACCGTCTTCCACAGTGTATGAGGGAGGTTGAGACGTAGATAGCCTTACCCCTACCTAAGGTAGAGAGGCTCCTTCCGTTTCAACCAAAGGTAGAAAATGACCTTCGACCTTGCAAGGGGTGAAATCAAATAAAATTTAATTGTGCATTACGAATAAATCTTCGAACCATTTAGCCTGAAATTTGTAATAGTTATCCAACAAAGTGTCTGATTTACTGCTTGAATTGAGGTACAATGTATAAATAAGAAACATCAGTACTAAAAAAGCATACATCCTCATTGGAATAATTCATAATCATCTCAACTTACAACCATTTACAAAAGATAACTTGAAGTGAAACACATTACAACTGGACGATGACATTGGTTAGGCAGTGGGATTTTCGTAGAAATGAACTTGTTTTTCAGGCTTAAAGAGGTATTCACCACCATATGTTAAGCGAAATACATCGACCAACAGGTGAAATTGAAGTGCAACATATAGGATGGCTGGTATGACAGCAAAAAGGCTGATAAAGATAGGTATCCATTTCATTTCTTTATGGTATAGCACGAAGAAGCTGACGCTAAAAGTGACCATCATGGCTCCGATAGAGAGAAAAAGTGTTATTAGACCTAACATCAGTTTCCTCGGTAATGACGCCACGAAATCACGTTCAGCATAACGGGATGTGAGGATGGATAAAAACGTGAGTATTGAAGCTGATGATAAGAACAAGGATATGGCATCTGCAACTACAAAGGCTACAAAGGACCGTTTCCGTTTGAACATGGGAATACCATCGTTTTGATTGTATCCACCTGGAACTGTAAAAGCCGCAGCAAAAACTATCGTGGCAATAAGTGTTGCCACAACCATACATTGACTAGCCGTTGATTTCATCCATTTTTCACCTTGTTCAATAAGATATTGGTGTTCCCTGGTGAATAACTCACTTGGTGTGAAACCATCTTTGTTCTTACTTACTCTAGAAGAAGGGGGGATCATACGTTCAACTTCCTACAACACAAGAGAACTAATTTAGTCATAAACTACTTTTTGGTTATAAGGTAGAAAATTTTACGGGAGAAAATGGAGAGGAAATCTTCTACCTTAAACCATAATAGTTCTCGTTGCATCCGCAGTGCAGCTCCTGATACATCCTCAAGATTTTTATTTCTGGTACTCATTGCTGCAAAATGCAACATATTATTTCCGTCTTTATCTTTGAGAAGAGTTACCATATTCTTCATTGAGCCTATCTCGTAAAGTAGATTGTAGATACCCTCATGGCGATGTTTGACAGCAATGTGAAATATACTTAGCCTGTTATCATCTACTTGCCATATTAGATCTGGTCTTCTGCGGATGAGCTCAAGTAAAAAGTTAGTATTGCCCACTTCTGCAGCAATAAACATAACCCGAGAATAGTGTGTGCTTACGTTCAGATACAATTTCTCTGTTTCAGCACGCATTTCATTAATAAACTTAATAATGCATGCTAGATTTTGCTCAGCTAACCGATAATCTATTTCATCAATAGTGGTGGGTACATTTTTGGTTTCATGATGTAACTTCACAATATATTCTGAAATGAGCTTTTGTAGATCCAGAGCTTGATCTTCGTCTGTTGTATTTTCTTGCTTGATTAAGCTCTGAGTTTCAACATGCATGTTTACAACATGTTCAGATACAATATCTTTTAGTATTTGACTTGTTAGTGTGCCTCTCTTTATCGTCTGGGTTTCTGCAACCAGTTTGTCAAGATGATAAAAAATGAGTTGTTTTAGCTGTATTGTTTGAACGATCCTTCCAGACTTAATCGAATCCGGTGGCCCTTTAAGTATACGATCCATATCCTTCTTAGGCAGGGAGACAATATCTCCCCAAATACGTCTCAGTAACAGTAGTGCGTCACCTTTTTTCACAGGAGTTCCTGCTTTATAACCAATGAATGCAGAGACTGAAAGCAGCAGGAAATAAAGCCAATTAGTGATAGAGCATTGATTGGGATGCCTAACCCGTATGCCTAATAGAATGCCTAAACATATGTGTCAACATCCTATTGGGGACAGCATGGGGACCCACTTCTTCTCAAGTCAATAATTAATTGACACATCTATTAGTCACACAATTAGTCACACATTTTAGGCCTCCCAATCATTTTCCTTAGTGATATATCACTCGAACAATTGGATCATCTCCGGTTCACGAACTTTATTAACTAATATGGAGTAATCATTATATGAACACATAAAAAGCATGCTTTATGAGGACACTAAAACAAATAGTTTAATCCAAGGCTGTCAAGATCGCGATCCCGCGCAGGATCGTTTTTGTCTTTGCAAGATCGAGATCGTAGGATCGGATCGCGATCCTACGATCCTACCAATTAGTCATATTTTGTAAACAAATGATATCCAAGTCAGACTGTTTTACATTTCTACTCAACATCAAAGGTAAATTTATATAATATCCTCTTGAAAATGACAAAGTTCAAATTTCAAACACCAAAGTAATAGTAAAACACAAAAAAGTAAAGTTTCCATCGTTACATTAACGCTTTTGTGGAAATAATATTACATAACATAAGTCCTAAATTTCTCAAAACATACTAGCCATCTACATGATTTCAAGAAAACAAACGTTTCATAAGTGGAATTTCAAAACATACCATTTGATTAGTTTAATCACAGTGAAGTAAATAAATTAAACTATTGAAGACTTTTAGACTATAATCTATTTAGAAAAGTAAAAAACTATGTATAAACTATAATCTATTTAGAAAATGAGACAATAATGGTTTACTTATTAGACATTAGTAAAACACATGTATTTTTTTTTTGCCTAAGCAAGTGAGATGGACTTAAAAAAAAAAAAAAAAAAAGTGAACTCGGATCGCGTGTCGATCTTACGATCCTACGTGCGATCCTACGATCTTACTTACGATCCTACCTCAGATGCGATCCTACCACGATCCTACACGATTTTGACTGGTGGGCACGTAAGATCGTACGATCTTACGTGTAAACTCGCGATCTTGACAGCTATGGTTTAATCTGCTAAATTTTTTCTCCGCACTTCTAAAAAGTGTATACATTATTTTATTAGTTTATTAACAATTAATAATGTGTAAAAAATAGTTACATTAATAAATATGGAAAAAAGTATAAAACAATTGATTTTCCATGTTTATAATTGTATAAAAGAAATTCACAATTTTAAATGTTGATAGAAATGTCCACACTTAAAGGATTGACCCATGAATATTGATTGGGATTCATTTTTGTAGGTTTAGAGGTAGAAATAAGAGAAATATTGTTTAGATATGAAAGTAGAAGTGTGTGTAAAAATTAGGAAATTTAAAGGGTGTTTATAAAATTTTTAAAAAGTAAAAAATTAGGAAAAATTGGGTTTTTAAGGCAAAATAACGGTTATGTTATAGCAGTGTTGTAAATATCGGTCTTGGCGGCCGATATATCAGTGATATATCGCTTATCGGCGGTCGACCGATACGATATTTCGCTTATGGACTTGCGGCTTTTATTTTTTAAGGATGTTAAACTTTTTAGTTTTTTTTTTGTTATTGACTTATTTTGTTATGATATTGCTAATATTTATTTTTTTTAAATAAATTCCTTTATAATTTATGGTCTTTATATCCCCGCCAAGACCGATATGGCGCTTGGCGGTGGTCGACCGCCGAGGTGCCGCCGAACGATATTTACAACCATGTGTTATAGCCTCCCAAGTCACGTCCCTTTTTTTAAACACTACTAGCCGTTGCATATTTGAAAAAAAATTAAAAAATACCGAAAACAATGGCTAGTCCTGACGGCGCGAGAGGCTATGGCGTGAGGGTCGGTGTGGGGTTCATTATTGATCGGTACGAGGGGCTATAACGGCTCATATCGGGTCCTCTAAGGGTATATTTGGCAAAAATAGATTGTGCTGATGCTGGTGCTGTTGCTGATGGTTGTGCTGTTGCTTAAAAAGATTATAAAAAGAGATTTTTTTTTATAAGCTACATGAAGTAACCTTTTATTTTCAGAGATTATGGAAGATTATTTTTTTTTTTTATAATCTCTTATAAGCTATGTCTGTCAAACAAAAATTATTTTTTAAGTAGCTTATTTTTTGAAAAAATAAGCATAATCTCTCCATAATCTTATGTGTCAAACATAGCCTAAGTACTATTGTAACACTTATTAATTAATAAGATATTCCTTCCGTCTCATAAAAAGTGTGCATCTTACAATTTATATGTCCTAAAATAAGTGTCATTTCTAATTTCTATACCCTTATGACTAGTAATTACTAGTTTTCCTTCTTTACCCTTATAATCAAAATTGATATTAATTACTCATTTCTAATTTCTATATAAATCTTTATTAATCAAAACTTGTATTTATTAAACTTATCATAATTTGTCTATTTTTAGTTTGTGGACACTTTTTTGATACGAATAGAGTAATTGATAAGATGCTATAAGTTTGGTACATGAGCAATGGAGGATAAAAACTACATTAATACTCTACTCGTTAATCAAAAAAAGCTTTTAGTTTATCTCGGCAAAAAAATGTTAATTTTATTTTAATGGTTCCTAATATACACAATTTAAAAAGGTCATGTCTTCATAATTTTGTCATTTAATCGTAAAATATTCAGGTCCCAAAATTCTTTCAACGGAAACAAACATAAAAGTGTTATTAAGGCCGTTGCTGAGAGCTTTCTGCCCCGAATCGTGCGCTTTTGCGTTCCCGAGTTTTATTTTTGAAAGAAGAGAAAAGAAGTGGTAGAAAACAAAATAAATTTGTATTTCTGAGTTTTCTTTAGGAGAGAAAATAAAAGAAAAGGAGAGTAATTTTGGATAAACTTGTCTCCAAAACTTACTCTCCAAAAGTGAGATGATTTGGAGAGAAATTATATTAGAAAGCTTTAAATAAATAAAGTTACTTAAATGACCTAATATAAAACATAACTTTTATATATAACCAAGGGTATAATCGTAAAATTATCTGTTATCTCTTCTTTTCTCTCCTAACTCGGGAACATGATATAAAAAGTTTAATTTCATTCATCTCCTTTTCTTTTCTACTCATTTTTAACTCTTCTCTTATTTTCTTTCATTTAAAAAACTTGAAAACAGAATGTAGTATTTATATCTTACTTTATATTATATATAAAATTAGTATTTAATTCTAATATGTATTTACGCTACAAAAAATAAAAGGTCATTTTTACTCGCTTTTTTCTATACACTTCTAGAAAGTGTGTAAAGTTTTATAACTTTATAGACACATTAGTTACATTAAAAAAATTATAATTAAAAGAAAAAATTATAAAAAATAAAATATTTTTTCACACTTTGTATTGTATAAAAAAGAAATTTACATTTTTAAGCGTGTAAAAAATTTATGGTTTTTAAAAAGAAACTCGGCCGATTAATCGTTAATCGGCCAAGTATCTTGTCGATTTTTGAAAATCGGTCGAAAAATCGGCCTAGGAAAAAAATCGACACTAATCAGTCAAAAAATCGGCTGAATCGGCCGATTAATCGGCTGAATCGGCCGATTAATCGGCCGAATCGGGCTAATCGATCATTTAAAAAAAATAATTTAGACATTCTACTTAATTTGGGGATCGTATTTTTCACTTATAACGCACAATGGGCATCATAATCAAAATTGGAGCCTTTTATTGAGGTTTGGAAACATAGCAGGCTTGGCATCGTTAAGATTTTTAGTTTGGTTTCTAGAAATACCAAAAAATTGCAGGAAATGCTAATCCGATTAATCACCGATTAATCCCGACTTGACCGATTACTCGCTGCAGGGTGGTCGACCGCCCGACTACCGATTCACGATTTTTGCAACATTGCTTAAAAGTGTGAAATGGAATTGTAACAATTAATTTTTCTACACTAGAGAAAAATGTGGAGAAATTAGATGTTACAATTGGTTTTGCATACTTTTAACCATGGTTCTAAAAGGCGCGCAAAAGCGTGAGGCTTGGTAATACCGTTATGTCGGCTTATGCCACGTCTTTTTGTAAACTAGATATATATGAAACATTCAAAGTGAAATTAATATAGTTCTAGAGAGAGAGAGAGAGAGAGAGAGAGAGAGAGAGAGAGAGAGAGAGAGAGAGAGAGAGAGAGAGAGAGAGAGAGAGAGAGAGAGAAATGTGTGTGAGAGAGAAAAACGAGGCTAGCAACTTTCCAGTGAGAGAGCAAGGTAGGATTCATCATGCGAGTGTAAGAGAGAGTGTGAGGTCGAGGCACATAGGAACTAGTGGGCAATACAATGGTAAGCATTTAGGATCAAATTACACCGGTGGGAAACGTAACTCAACGGTATCTTTTATGTTTTCCAACTTTCCCAACGAATGGGGAATGGGTAACTTATGGACGGTATTCAAGAAGTACGGGACTGTTTTTGACATGTTTATGGTTCAAAAACGGCTTCGTAATGGACAGAGGTACAGATTCGTTCGATACAAGTTCGTGGCAGATGTTGAAGATTTGTTAAAGATATTACGCAAGATCAAGATAGGCGACGACGTCATGAGGGTATTCATAGCATATGATAGAAGGAACATAGGAAACAAGGATATGAATGCAAGGGAGATGAGTAATAATAATCGACAGGCAACCTACAACGGGATGAATGGGAGAGGTAGATGGACGGATATTCGTGATAACCGTCCACGTAGTAGCAGGAAAAAGGAGGACATGAATACGAGCAGTGGGAATGAGGATAGGAGATGGGATAAAGAAGGTGGATTAAGACAGGAAAAAATAAATAAAGACAAAGAAGGAAGAGTTATTGAGATAGGCGAAGAAGAATTCAATGGAGAGGTAATTAACAGGAGTTTGATTGGGGAGGTGAAAAATGGTTGTTTTCTATCAAAGTTACCATCGTTTTGCGAAGAGCAAGGTTTAAACAACGTAGAGGTGAAGTTGCTAGGGGGATACGAGGTAATGATTGTGTTTGATGCAACCGAAACAAAGAGATAATATTTTGAACGACAACGAGCATGGAGTTAGAAGATGGGTGCATAACTTAAGAAGATGGAGTAAGTTTTATGTTCCTTCGACTAGATTGACCTGGGTGAACATTATTGGGGTACCGATATTGTGTTGGACAGAATCGGTTTTTAAAAGTATTGCTGAGGTCCATGGTTCTATTGTAGGAATGAAGAACTGTAAACTAAAAGGTAATCAAAATAATATCATGGGAAGGGCACAAATTCTCTCAATAGTGAGTGGATTAATTAACGAGACAATGACAATCAAGTTCAGGGGTATATCTTTCAAGGTAAAAGTAATAGAGGAGGTTAGTGACATAACTGAGATCGAAATGGAGGATGTTAACGTGATAAGTGGTGACGAACAAGAAGAGATGGGATCAAACTGGAAGACTAACGGGGTCGCCATGGTGATCTCGGACGAGGAAGAAGATGACGGAGAAAGTATCAACGGGTCCAATGGAGAAGATAGCGACTCGGACAATGACGAGGGAGATGATATTCAATCGGTTGAGGAAGAACGGGAACACAGCTCGGCCGGAAGAGATGATCGGAAATGTGAAGAAGACGAAGGGTCAAGGATATCGGGTAGGTCTAGGATTAGTGATACGTTTGAGGGGAATGGCACAAGTGTCAAGGTGAAAAGCATGGAAGATTGTAACGTCTCACCTAGGAAGTGCAAGAAAATGGGTGACCAATGCATTAATAAAGGGGACAAATGTATTAATGATGGAGAAAAGATTATAGATATGTTAGATCACGTGGGCATAGAATTAAACAAAGATGGATGCATGGAGGAGAATAAAATATGGGAAGCTGGTGTTGCTATTGGGCTAGAAAATCATGAAGTTAATATGGGCCAAGGTAATAGTAACTTGGAGCCCAATGGAGTAGTAGATGAAAATAACAACAGTGGGCCATAAATTAATAATAATGAGCGTATAGATGGGTTATATAATGTTCTGAATACAGGTCAGAAGCATCAAAATATGACGAGAGGTGAAAAGAGAGGTGACCTACCCCCCCAATTCGAATAGTAGTGGAAGAGAGAGGTGTAGAAAGAAGAGAAAAGCCAATGATGAATATAATGATGAAGATACAAATAATGGGAACTTATTTTCACCAGGAATGGGGGATGTGGGTAGAAAAAACATTATTAAAAATTCAGGTAGAAGAAGTTTGAGAAAGGCAAAAGAAGTAGCAAGGCAAACGGGGGGTGAATGGACTAGGCGAAGTCAAGAAAGGTGTTTCAGACATTAATAAAGAGTATCATGATGAGGATGTCGAGAAGGGAGCATTCATTTTTAAAGGGAAGGAAAGAGGGGATGTGGACAACAAGAGTTGTTCAATCAGTTTAGAGCAGGTAAAAAAAGTCGGTGAATTGATTGGAGTATCTTGGGCTAAGCGAGCGGAGAAGGAGATGGAGGAGATTGCTCGCACGGAGCAAAACTGAATTGATAAGGTTCGAATTCTTTCGTTAGTTTTATTATATCATGAAGATTATATCTTTGAATGTGAGAGGTATGGGTGAGGAGGGGAAAAAAGGGTGGGTAAAATCAATCATTAAAGAAGAACGACCGGATGTGCTAGGATTACAGGAAACAAAATGCGGAGTTGTGGATGAGTTATGGATAGAGGAACTGTGGGGTGGAACGGGTTTTAGTTTTTCGCAACTACCGGCGAATGGAAATTCAGGTGGAATTATAGTAGTATGGGATGCGGGTATATTTAATTATAAGGGGGAAATGGGAGATGAAAGATTCATTGTCGTCAAAGGAGCTTGGAAAGGAAGAATTGGTGAGGTGTTTTTAGGTTGTATTTACGGGCCACATGTTGGAAGAGATAAAGCATCTTTGTGGGATTGATTATCGGTGCTAATGGACAGATGGAATGGGGCATGGTGTATTTTTGGTGACCTGAATGTTGTAAGAAGAAACGAAGATAGGCTGAATTCACAAGTGAATGTTGGCGAGATGAGGGATTTTAATCATTTCATTAACGAAGCTAGACTTGTGGAGATTCCGATGGGAGGGCGCAAATATACTAGAATTAGTGATGATGGTATGAAGTTTAGTAAATTGGATCGATTCTTGGTAAAAGATGTCTTTTATAATTTATGGGGAAATCTTGTGGTGGTTGCATTGGATAGGAAATTGTCAGACCATTGTCTGAATACATAGTTTTAAAAAGCGCGCCTCGCTCAAGGCTCAAGCTCTAGGGATTTTTTCGGATCGAGGCTTACGACATGCATGAATCCCATAAAAAGCGCAACGCCTTGGGCCTTTTTGCGCCTTTGCGCCTTGGGGATTTTTGCGCCTCAGAGATGTAACAAGTTTTGGGGCTGTTTTCTAAATATTAAGATAAGATACATGGGCCTTATAAGTTATATACATGAGCCTTTTAAGTTATATCTAATAACCCTAATTTGAAAAAGAACTAAAACACACAATCAAGTGGGTAACTATAGATTCTGATCATTTTACAAATATGTAATCTCTCTCACGTCATAAGTTTATATCTTGAACTGATTTTTATTGATTGTTTATTTTATTGATTTGTAAATAACGTCATAAGTTTATTTTATCTTCAAGCATCACATCATAGGGTGAGTATTTGTATGATTTGCATTATGCCTTGAATATTAATATGTTGCTTGCTTGATATTTGGGTTAAATTGTAAACTTTGTTAGATGTAAGTTTGCAAGTGTAGGACACAAGCATATTTAGTCTGATATGGATTTTAATCTATATGTAGTTCATCGAGCCAAAGAGTTGATCCATTTGAGAAGTGACAACTGATCCATTTTAATTTTATAATGGCTATATGTGTCATGTATTAAGTATTTAATGTTATTTTGTGTTATTTAAGCTACATAAATGGTCACATATATTATAGAAAAACTTAATGTATTTAGTGCGTCTCGTATTCATGAATCCCGCGCCTTGGTATGCGCCTCGCCTCGAGGCTCTTTGGTCCCCTTCGCGCCTTAGTGCGCCTTGAGCCTTTCAAAACATTGTGTCCGATTGTTTTAAAAGATGTGGAGTTAGATTTTGGTACGAAGCCGTTTCGTATATTCGACATTTGGCTTAAGGAATTAGACTTTGGGAAAATAGTGGAGGAGGCGTGGAATATGGGGGTTAAAAGTAGTCGACCGGATTGTAGGTTTCGAGATAAATTAAAAAATGTGAAAGTGAGTCTTAAAAAGTGGAGTAAAGATAGATTTGGCAAGAATAAGGAGAAAATTGAAAGGTATAAAAAAGAGGCAATGGGGTGGGAATTAGCAGCGGAGAGTAGGATGTTGACTGAAAGTGAAAGGTTGGCATGGATGGAGGCGAGAAAGATGTGGGTAGAAAAGGAAAACGAGTATATTAGCATGCTACGGCAAAAGGCTAGGGTAAGATGGGATACAGAGGGTGATGAAAATTCAAAGTTCTTTCGTTCCTTTGTTAAGAGAAGGAACAATAAGAACAATATAAGAGGGCTCACAATTAATGGAGTTTGGTGTGAAGATCCCAGTTTAATAAAATTGGCAATGGCGAGCCATTATAAGGATTTGTTTTCAGAAGGGGCTGTAATTCGACCTATATTTTGTTGTGAGAGGATAGTGAAAATATCGACAGAAAAAGCAGCTATGCTGGAAATGGAATTTAATGAAGCAGAGGTATGGGATGCGATTAGAGGTTGTGGAAGTGATAAAGCCTCGGGGCCGGATGGTTTTAATTTTAAGTTTATTAAGAGTTTTTGGGAGTTATTAAAACCGGGGTTAATGGCGGCGGTTAAGTGGTTTTGGGATAGAGCAGAGATATCAAGAGGGTGTAACGCATCGTTCGTGACTATTATTCCAAAGGTTGCGGATCCGATTGGACTTGGGGATTTTCGACCTATTAGTCTCATTGGTTGCTATTACAAGATAGTGGCAAAGATATTAGCAGAAAGAATTAAGAAAGTTGTAGGGTCCGTGGTGGGAGAGGTTCAAAACCCGTTTATAAAAGATAGATTCATTCTTGATGGAATTTTAATTGCAAATGAGGCGATTGATGATTTGAAGAAAAGAAAACAGAAAGGTTTGATTTTTAAGGTGGATTTTGAGAAAGCATACGATAGTATAAATTGGAAGTTTTTACTAGATATAATGAAAAGAATGGGTTTTGGGGTAAAGTGGTGCAAGTGGGTTGAGAGTTGTCTACATTCGGCAACAATGTCTATTTTAGTCAACGGGTCGCCAACGGAAGAAATTAGTATGGAAATGGGTGTTAGACAAGGAGACCCGTTATCACATTTCTTTTTATTTTAGCGGCGGAAGGTTTGAATGCTATTGTCAAGAAGGTGGTCGATAAGGGCATTTTTAGAGGAGTTAGGATCGGGTCAAATAGGGTAGTTGTGTCTCATCTTCAATATGCGGACGACACAATATTCTTTGGTGAGTGGAGTAAAGAAAATGCAAGGTCGTTAATGTGCATTCTTAAATGTTTCGAAGAAGTGTCCGGTTATGGGTTAATTATAATAAAAGTAAGCTTTATGGGGTGGGGGTAAATGATAGGGAGATTGGAGAAATGGCGAGATGGATGAGATGTGACGTTGGGGAATTTCCTTTCACTTATTTGGGTTTGCCGATCGGAGAGAATATGAGACGAGTCGGTGCATGGAATCCTGTGATAGATAAATTCAAGAAGCGTCTAACCGAGTGGAAAGCAAAATCGATGTCCTTTGGGGGTCGTTTAACATTGGTTAAATCGGTTCTTGGTAGCTTACCATTGTATTACTTTTCAATGTTCCGTGTGCCTTCGAGTGTGATAAATCAACTTGAGTGTATTCGTAAAAACTTTTTTTGGGGAGGGTTGGGGGAGGGGAAAAAATTGTCGTGGGTCAAATGGGATGTGTTGCTAGCCTCATATGGGGTGGGTGGGTTAAACATTTGGTCACTTCGGGCAAAAAATTGGGCACTTTTAGGAAAATGGTGGTGGAGGTTAAAAAAAGAAGAGGGGGTGTTGTGGGTTAAGGTTATTAAAAGTATCCATGGTGTTAGTGGTGGTTTAGGAGGCATTAGGGGGTAGGAGGGGAGGTGAAGGGTGGGGGGGGGGGTGGCGTGAAATTATTAGAATAGGTGAGGAGTTGGAGGGGATTGGAATAGAGTTCCCTTCGTCGTTGGAAGGTGTAGTGGGGAATGGAAGGGAAGTAGGGTTTTGGTCGGATAGATGGATCGGTGGGGAGAGATTGTGTGATACCTATATCATCTAGATAGTAGAAAGGAGGGTAGGGTGGCGGATAAAGGGAAATGGGTAAATGGCGAATGGCAATGGGAATGGGAGTGGGTTAGAGAGCTTAGAGGGAGGGTGTGTAGGGATTTTTATAAACTAACAAATTTATTGCAAAATGTTGTGATTTATATGGACTGTAGGGATCGATGGAAATGGACGCTCCAAGAAAATGGTGTATTCACGGTTAAGGAGTTAACAAAAATGGTGGAGGAAAAAACATTAAGGATCGAGAGTGGTGGTCAAGAAACGTTATGGAACAAGTGGGTGCCTAAGAAGGTGAACATCTTTGTGTGGAGAGCGTTGAAAGGTAGAATTCCGGTTCGAGAGGAGCTAGATAAAAGAGGCATTGAATTGGATTCAAAATTGTGTCCTTGTTGTGATAGTGCGGTGGAAACATGTGCCCACAGTTTGGTATTGTGTAACTTTGCTATGAGCGTGTGGGAAAAGATTTTTAATTGGTGGAAGGTTGGGAATGTTAATGCATTCTCTATTAGCAAAATATTTTCGTCTAATGGAAATGTTGATGTTCCTAGCTATTCATCTCTTTTGTAGCAAGCGGTTTTATGGACTTCCGGATACTATATTTGGAAAATGAGGAATGAACGTGTGTTTAAGAATAAAATATCAAGCATAAACAAGATCGTTCAAGATGTTCAACTTAAAAGTTTTGAGTGGATTACAAGAAGATCAAGAAAGAAAAGCGGAATAGATTGGCAACAATGGGTTAGTGATCCTATCAAGTGCAGAATGTAAGAGTAAATATTGAAGTCTGCAAGTCTCTGAATCAGCAATTCGGGATAGATCGTGTTCTCAACTCAGTATGATGACAGAAAATTTTTTGAGGGATGCAAGTCTCTGAATGATCAATTCAGTTTTTGTAATATGTGATGAAAGAAAGAATTTTGATGTCAGTAAGTATATGAATCTGCAATTCGTGTGGTCTGCAAGTTAGGCGCATTTAGATTGGTCTGCAAGTGTGTGGTATAGTCTGTGGCAAATATCATGTTTGGTACTTGCCATTTTATGAGGTCTGGTCTTTTAATGTGTGTATTGGTGGGCCTAGCCTCTTCCATTTTTGGTTTGTTTTTGGCTAGAAGGGGTTGGGTACACTTAGTTTTATCCATCTGTAAGTGGTATAAGGGGCATGTACTAATGTTTGGTTCTAGTGTCCTCTTGTCCGTTTTGTCTAGTATTTAGGTATTTTGCAAGGCCTAGTAAGTGAAGGTGTATGGTCTTGGTTTGGGTCTCCTTTCTTTAATCAACTTGTTTGAGGAATGGTGATGTCATTTAGTTTGTATTGTTATTTTTGCTTTGGTGGTTATATATATTGTTGCCTTTCAAAAAAAATTTTGATATATATGAAATATAATATAAATATATAAATATTTTCATATTTCGTGTCGCCTTATATCATGTTTTATAAAGCAAAAGCTTCGCCTAGACCGCACAGACATAAGGCTTGATCATGCCGCCACACCACGCCTCACGTTATTTATAACCTTGCTTTTAACTGTAAGAAAACTTTAGATTTCTCTACACATACAAGTGTAAACTTTTTTTATACAATTATATATGTGTAAAATCTTTTACCTTTTAGAAAATTTCACGCTTATATTTGTAACCACCTTTTACACAATATTAAGCGTCAATAAACCCATAAAATTTTACATATTTTCTAAAAGTACGTAAAAATGAAATTTTTGTACTGTTATTTATATCAATATATGTAAAAAGCTAATATCCCAACTAAATTTCAAACCAAGATTTTAACATCAATCAAATTTCTACATGACATAATATCAACCAAAAAACATATCCCTGTCTTCAACTTACTAAATCGTTTAACTTGCACTACAAAAAACAAATAAAATAAAATAAAAAATAAAATAAAAAAATTACACTCTTTACTTTCTATAATTTAAAAAAAAAATATAAAATTTTATTAGGTTATTAACATTTAATAATATGTAAAAATTGGTTGAATTAACAAGTGTGAAATCCTTTTTTGTAAAGTAAAAGATTTTCCACACTTAATCGTATAAAAAAACTTATGCTTTTAAATGTGGAGAAGTTCTCCACACTCTTAAGTATGTGAATTAAGTGTGGAGAAATTAGATGTTACAATTAATTTGCACACCTATAAGAGTGTGAGCTTTTCTTTCATACAATTATAAGTCTGAATAATCTTTTGTTGTACAAGAAATATTGACACTTACTCATATAAACCATTTTTTACACATCATGAAGTGTTAATGAACTAATAAAATTTACACATTTTATAAAATTGTGGAAAAAAAGTGTATAGATATGATATTATTTTATAGTGCAAAAGAGTCAGAAAAGTGCTACGCATGAATGAAATGAAATGCTGATGCCTAATATGGATGTTTACCTGACTTGAATATGGTTCTTCTTATGATATTAGATTTCAAATATTTCTTTTCATGGAATGCTTCAGGCTTTTGAGCTAAAAGTTCAAGTAAAATACTGCTCCTTCCAAGTTCCGGATACTTTTTCACTATTTTAAATGCAATATCTGGAAAATATAAGAAAATTAGTTAACTAGGTTGGTCAAATTATACAACAAAAAATAAATAAAAAATAAAAAATCACGCCGACTTTTCTTATGGGAATTGCATATATATCCTTACAAATGTCCATAATTGCATATATATATCCGAGCCAAACTTATAATTACGTATATATCCTTCCTAAACCTTATATATTTCATATATATCCAAATAATTATTTTATATATAATTGAAACCAAAAAGTATATAATAAATATAACTTAAATATAACATGCCTATTATACCCTTGTTCTACAACAACTATTTACCATATTTTCATTGTTGGATGGCTTTTAATAACTTCGATCATTACGATTATCAAGTGTGTAGGATTTCGTGATAAGTGGATATAAATTTTTATCAATAATTATTTATTTGATTTCCAATTACTAGATTCATAGTCGATTTCTTTTTTATAACCAGTTGCATCAAAATTCTCTTTTAATGATAGCAGTATTGCTCGATAAGATGGATTGCATGTTCAATTACACTCTTTTAGGATATGGAAAATTGAAGAAGAATCAATGAAGATTTAATAATTTATCTTTTGTTAAATTTTGTGACCTCAAATTACAGGGAAAAGAATATGACCGAATAGATCGAGTAGTGTGTTGTAGAAGAAGGGTATAAATGTTATATTATATGTGTTTAATAATTAACACTTACATTTTGCTTTAAATAATACTATGTAAAATATTTATTTGGATATATATATAATATATATGGTTTAGGAAAGATATATACGCAATTATGAGTTTAGCCTAGTTATATATGCAATTATGAATTTTTGAAAATATATATATGCAATTTCCCCTGTCTTATTAAGAGACATAAGTTGAACTATTCTTGTGTCATTTCAAATACTATTTGATCATTTAGTTTTGGGCAAATTGCTTGATAATATACAATAGTTATCATGATTTTCTTCGATATGTATTGAACAAATTTTTTTGTCATTTTATGTACTAAACTTGTTTTTTGCGTTTTTTCTTTTTTATTTTATGACCATTTTGCCTTTCATTTTATTAACTCAAATGGTCATAAAACACTCAAAAAATCAAGTTTAGTACATAAAATAAAAAATAAATTAAAAAAAATTGTTTTATACATAAAACAACTATGATTTCACATGTCTAAACAATCATTCATATCGTAACATGTGTAAAATAAATAAATCCGTAACCCTCCAAAATAAACAACCAATCTCTGGTTAAGAGTACCAAAAATCCAACATCGAAGTGAAAGTAAATGCTTACCAAACATGTCACTCTCCACACATTTCTCAAGCAGCGAACTACGATTCTCAGGGTTCCAACCATCATTACGCAACTCTCTTGAACATTCATAAAGATACTCCGCCACATCCTTATTTCCAAATAACACAGCCGCATAGAGTGGCATCATGTCTCCTCCACCACCAGGGATCGTGTCCAAGGTCGGGTTCCTTTCCATCATGCTTAATCCACCACCAGGGATCGTGTCCAAGGTTGGGTTCCTTTCCATCATAATCTTAACAGTTTTAATGTTTCCAGCTGCAGCTGCTAAATAGAGGGCGGTGCTCTTATTATTGTTTTTAAGTTCCAAGTCCTCTGGTTCCATTTCCCTCACCAGATTTCTGACAAACTCATCCACCTTTTTGGGAGTATTTGCGAATGCCGCGATATGAAGTACGGTTTCACCATTTTCGGAGATACTACACCTTAACAAATTCATTTTTCGGTTATTATACAAAATGGTTTCAGCGGCTTTCCAATCACATCTTATCGATGCTTCGTATAGAGGGAGATAAATTTTGAGGTTTTCTATTCTCTCTTCCCGGTAATTTTCTTCCGTTTGTTGTACTAGTTATAATGCAGATAGTTAGTATCGAATACGATCAAACATTTGAATATTATTTTTGGAGTAAATTGCATAAATAGTTCATGTGATCATGTTAAAATTGCAGGATCCATCTCTATCATTTCGAAAGTGCGAGCCCCTGTGAACGACTTTTGGTTTGGTTTTGATCTCTGCTTCAAAGTTAAATGACTGAATTACCCATGCCTTTTTTCTCTTAAATTTACACATGAATTTCAGTTTTTCTTTGAAGAAAAAATGATAGAACATCAAAAACACTACTAAGAGACCCTAAACTTAATCTAACAAAAGTTTGATACGTAGTGTTCTTTATGTTCTCTTATTTTTTAGAAAATGATAAATTGAAATTCAAATGTAAATTTAAGAAAAAGACGACAGAGGTAATTTAGTCATTCAACTTTGAGGCAGGGACCGAAACTAAACTAAAAAATCTTCACAAGGACGGTGCTTGCACATTCTAAATGGTAGGGGCAATTTAAACATACCACATGGACGATTTATGCAATTTACTAATATACAATTCTAGACATACGACAAGATCAAATGTGAAAATTAAAAATGATAAATTTGCATTTGGATAGAGATGTTTTTCTACATGTTTTCAGTCCTGTATTTTTATATCTTGAAATAAATGCCCTTTTGTTAAATCCAGATCAGTTTCAAATCGAAACCAACATGTACATTTGGATTTGTCAAACAAATGCCATCACATTTACTTTTACATTTATCAAAACTAAAATCTGAGTTTCGTCTGAGTAAAGATTCAAATATGCATCTTTGCCATTTTCATGTGCTATTTCTAAGAGAAATGAAATTAAATAATGCAACATTAGTTGTGGTGATAAATATCAGTAACTAAATAAAGGATTAATGTATAGAAACAATTACCACTAAGTAGATCTCGAAGGAATCGATTCCGTGACATCTGCAACATTAATAATAGTAAGTAATTATACCAATTTTACACATGCACAATGACTCGACTAAAGGTTACAACTGATAATGAATACCTTTTCTTAAGCTTGGAGATTATAGTGAGAGAGATAATAATGTAATCTGTTTAGTGAAAACTGAAATGTGAGTGTATGGAAATGCAATCCATCATATTTATATGCAAACTTAATTTCCTTAGTCAACGTCAACGTCTACGTCTATAGAAAGTTAGGTATGGGTCATTTATTGTTTTCAAGTTATACACATATGTAGTTCTACATTTCAACTCAAATGATTGTAACTTTTTCTTATGCATTATGTGTTTAAACACCAGTAAATTAATATCTACACACCATCTATTTACATTCAATTAAATATTCATTTAAGTACTTTTGTTTCTTTCATTTTTTCAGCAGTGAAACAAAAATATAGCACCAAAAGCACTAATAACTCTTTCCCCTGCCACTTTTATTCTCTTTTAGTTCACTCAACCTCTCAAAATATTGCCACCATCTTTATCCATTATCTTTTAACTCTCCAATAAAAAGTTGAGACCACATTCAAATATTCAAGATTTAGTTGTAGAAATCTTCAAACTGCTAAAAAAAATTAAATCTTGAATCACATCCACAAAACAAACAAAAACTATAAATCCATATTAAAAGCAATCTTGAATTAAAAAAATCATAAGTTAAAAATGAAGGTGACTATCCAGCGTTTGGCGATGGTGGTTACCCAGTGGTGATGGTGGTTACCCATTTAAAAATGACGGCGAAACTTAGAGACTGTTGGCGATGGTGGTTACCCGGTGGGGTTAACGGAGGTTCTTATCCGGCGGGGTTGGCCGGTGGTGGTGTGCAGTGGTGTTCAAAAAGTTACAGTACTAGGAGAAACAATAAATGGTTTAAAGTTACAGTATGTTGAACACCGGGTAACCATAAAAACTTGAATATTTAACAGTGGAAAATGTGAAAAAGTACTTGGAGAAACAATAAATGGTTTAATGTATTTGAATATTTTTACGTATGTGTAGGAGAAACGAAAAGTTACAGTACGTGTGTGTGAGAAAGAGTTAATGTATTGGAAAATGTAAAAAAAAATTGTTGGTTTGTGATGGTGTCCAAACCAGACATCCCTTTTCTTATTGCATTTTTAAAGCGGTGATCTAATCTTGGACCCCTTTTTTCCTTCCCTTGCATCTCACTAGGCTAATTATTGGCCCAATAATTAGTTTTTTTTTTTTTTTGTATAGTTTTTTGTTTTTTTGTTTTGTTTTGTGTTTGTGTATAATTTTATTTGTGTAATGTATATATATATAGTGTTTTTATTTGTAGAGTATATATAGTGTGTATTTATTTGTGTAGTGTTTTTATATTTAGAGTATATTTATTTGTGTAGTGTTTTTACGTTAAAACATTAGATATTAAAATATTAAACAAGTACAACAACAAATGTATTCAATATTACAACGAAATCTACTTCACATGAAGATTATTAATGTCATCTATAAGCTCGTAGAATATTCCACTCGACTGACATGCGTGATCAACTGGATTTCTTGCCAATTCCGGTGATGCCTCCAACGCCTTTATTTTTTGCTGCAACAAATTGTTTTGAGCCAATAGCATGTTGATCGTTGTATCTTTAGTTTCGCTGTTTGAGCATTGCGTTGAAGAGGAGGCTTCACCAAAGTACTTTTGTTGAAATATTTCCTTCCACATTAAGTATCGACACCTATAGTCTTTAGTCCCTGGTTGTTACATGATGAAACAATTATAAGAAATGTATTCTAAACAAACAAGTTATATTTACACAAATAAGCAAACGTTTAATTATTTACCTTTGACAAAGAACATGCATAATACTTCAGACCACAAGTTTTGGGCTTGTGAGATGTTCTTTCAATTATAAATCCACGTTGACAACGACACAAGAAAGGATTTTTCTTGTTGCATCTGGCCAACAATTGTAAAGAATGGCAGTTTAAACATCGTGGTGTTGTATGTGGAGTCCATCAGCATGATTTTCGGATATGTTGTCCACAAGGCATATGACGTCGGGTGAACAAAAAATATTTCATCGAGTTCATTTGTGTGGTCATTTATCCTAGGGTAATATGTATGTTGTTCCCCGTTCACTATCGTTTAAAACAGTTTAAGTTTATAAAACAAGTTAAAAGTGAACTATGACTGAAATTAACATAAAGAAAACACACTAAGTAATTTTCAACATCATATTCTTATTAGAAATAAATCAACAAAGAATACGTTACCCAAGTACTTGCGGAATAGTACTTGGGATTGAAATGAAAAAGTTGGGTGATTCTCTCTAAGCTCGGGCTAAGTCCGAGCACAACTCTTAGAGCTCATGAGCTATCTCAGAACTAAGTTGTATTTGGAGGAGTGAAAAGATGGCCTGCGTGTATGTGTGTTTTTACAATTCACAAGCTTAACCTTTTCACTCCATCTCTTATGCTATTTATACATGTATGATATTTGACTCTTTCCTAAGTGACAAACTGACATCATACATAAGACAAAATATTGATGTATTTTGTCTCTGTTCTAAAGACTATTCTAGGTAAGAGACAAGACTACTTTCCTAAATTCAATGATGACACGAGCCCGATCTTTTGCCATTCAGGGAAAGTTGACTTTGGTTGATAAGGACTTCGTCTTATTTGATTCAAACTTTCCTGCCTTGTCCCGCTCTTTCTTGATCTTTACATCCTTGATCTTCTACTTGGTTTGTCTTGATGTAAGAAGTTGGAGGAATCTTAGGGATTCAGTGAGTTATTGTCATCACTCACTGGATCCATCATCTTCTTCTTGACTCAGTCTTCACCCTTTAAGTTCCGCCTTACTGAGTGGAGAGACATCTTCTTTGCCTCTTCTGAGTATCGAAGGCGACTCACCGAGAGACTATGCACTCAGTGACTGTTTGTGTTAACGATTAAATACTTGGGCTATTTTCTATTCAAATCCTAGATTAAGGGGTTTGGGTATTTCTTGAACCCAACAGTCTCCCCCTATTTGGATATACAAATAGCCTAAGTGTTTGATCGCTGTAAGTGAAGCAAGAGGCTTCTTCTTAATGAATGTACTAATGAATACAATACGGAACACCGAGTAAATGAATAAAACATACATCGTTTATTGATCGATTACATAGTTCCTATCACTAGTACAAAAGATAAAACAAAATGATGTCAATCCGGATGGATTCCCGTGCTTCAAGCTTCACTTTCTTGGTGATGAGCGTTTCCCTGTCAGGATGGTCTCGATCTTAGCATTCGTGTCTTGTGAACTGGACGTTCTTGGGATTGGATCGAGAGGCCACAGGAATATAGTCGATCATTGCGACCCTCCGGCTGATCAATGTCACTCCATCTTTGAAATGCAAGGTTCCCGTAGACATCAATGTAGAATAGCCCTCTTCGAGCTCTTCAATCACTAGACAGTTTACAAAATTTACTCCCTCAGGCAGTTCTCTGTTGCATTCAAGGCCGAGCACTTTGATCTCGGGTTGGAAATCAACTCTTTTCCTTTTGCCGTGGAGGCTTGTGGTTGAGATCCTTGAGGTGCGGATCAAAGCAGTGAATTCTCATTGGGTTGGTGCTTCCTCAGCCTTTCATATCTTTTGCTAAGCATCTTCATCAACTCCTTGACCACCTTGTTTTGCTTCTTTCCAATGATCGGACCAAGTTCATCAAGTTCAGTGATCCCAAAGTCACTGAATTTTAAGGGATCATGAACCTCAAAGTGTCTTTTTTCATCTCCCCTGTACACATTCATAGCCAATGGTCTGGTGTTGGGAATGATTTTGACATCGATGATTTTTTCAGGAAGCCTTCTGGTCATTGTCGATTATATTCTTTAATTACGCTTTGCACGAGAGCTTCAGTTTTCTTTCTTTTCTTCATCGAGCTCTCATTGCAGCCATTTGAGCGACTGAGCTTCCATGAACTTCGTCTGCCGACCCTTTTTGAGCTTGCTTGCATCTATTCCCACATTTTCAACTTCTTCGGCAATCACTTTGGTCAATGCCTCCTTAGTCTTCTTTTCATCCTCAGCTTGTTTCAATTTCCTCTCTTCTTTAGCAAGGTGTTTGGTTAGCTGTTGAGGAGTGAAGAGGTATTTAGTGTCACCGATTTTGTAGGAATCCTCTCGTGCTCGGTAGTTGTCAGTATGCCTTTGCCCTTGTCCTGTCCTGAGGAAGATGATGCAATAATGGGAGGTGGTGTTGTCATGATTGGTGTTAAGACTGTCAGTGTTGTTGTTGTTGCATGAGGTGGAAGTGATGAGATTGGTACCTGCAGGACGGTGTTGATGATGATGATGTTTGAGCCGCCGAGATCGGTGGTGTTTGCTCCCCTCGGTGTGAAGAGGAGTTTCTTGATATTCTCCCCTCAACTATTGCCGTAAGCGTCGGTGAGGGCAAGAGTTGGAGTAGGTGCCTTGAGGGGACCGACTTGACCTTTGAAGGCCTGATAGATTTCAGTCATCATGGCCTTTATTTCTGAAGTATCTGCTTGAAGACCAGTGACCTTTGCATCCAAGTTCGCATGAGATAACTCCAAGGCAGTCATTCGTGGACCAAGATTCCAAGCCATAGAAGACGAGGCCTGAGTCAAGGTAGCTACCTGAGTGTTCAGTGAGTCCATGGTGGTCTAAAGAGTCTGAACTGAAGTTTGAAGACCCTGAACATTTGCAGACTTGAGCATCTCTATAAGGTCAGTGAGCCTGGATGAATTTTTTGCATATGCCTCAGTGGCCTCCAGCACTTTGGCATTGAGCGCTGGGTCTTCTTTGACAGCGTCCCTGATTTCATCAATCGTAACCACAACTGTCTGAAGATGCTTGAGGAACTTAACCATGTGTTCATCCAGGTTGACAAGATGGTGGTACATAAGATCTCTGTGCTCGTGAACATTTTCGTTGAAGGTAAGCACATCAGATCTAAGGTCAGCGTAACTGGCAGCAGCTTCAGTGTGTTGATCCCAAAACTGTTCAGTAACCCCAGAAAACAGCTTCCTTGTAGCCCTACTGATCCACTTAACCAGTTGTCTTTCAGTGAGTGGAAGAACATTGTCAAACCTTTTGAATTCGTCAGAGCTGGAGGATGAGGCTGAGTCATTGTCTTCAGTTTGAAAAGGTGACTCAGTCTGTGTCTGTGGATCAGGCTGAGGCTCTTGTTCAGTTTGAACCTCAGCGTCCACTTCTTCTCATGCTAATAATATTTCTTCATCACTTTCAGCAAGGTCATCATCAGATTATAGCAACTCGGTAACCTCAGCAACAGTTAACAAGGGAGTGGGAATGGGTTCCATATCAGAGGATGGTATTGATCCCTCCGAAGTCTTTGTCCCCGTGGACCCCTCGGACACGGTGGGAGTTTCCCAGCGTCTTCTCGGAGTCGGGATTGGTTTTGGGTTCCGTATCGGCGGGTTTTTTCTTTCCCTCCGAGTCTTTGTCCCCGTGACCCACGAGACACGGTGGGCGTTTCCCATGCCTTTAGCGAGTCGTGAATGTTGTATCCCTATCGGCGGGTTGTTTGATTCCCTCGAGTCTTTGGGATCGTCGGTGTGCCCTCGAAAAAGGCTTTGATTTGCTAATGTCATCACTGGGCGAAGTGGAAGGCGCTCCCTACCGGCGGGTTGTTTGTTTCCCTCCGGATCTTGGGGAGTAGTAGGTGTGACCAAGGGCACCGACGTGATGTATCGGTGTCCTTCGTTGTCACGGGGTGGTTGTTTCTGGTGGGTGGGTGTCTTTTGGTCTCGGGACTTTTGTGCCTCTTAGGCGGTGCTCTGAAGCCTCGGGCCCTGAGACTTTGGTTTAGTCTTAGTCCCGTCGAGACTTCCCCTTTCTCTTTTAAGAGCAGGGTTTGGAGACACGATCCCTCCGGTTGTTTACAACAACCATATGGGCCGTCAATTCAATATGTGTGACAAGGGATGGGTCCTTTTGAAAGTTTGAAGGACTCGAGGATGCGGGTAAATTTCCAAATTTTTCATCCACGAGTATAATTGGCACCTAGTAACGATTGTAGAGCACAAGAGACAAACCTAGGATACGAAATATACTTCGTCCTAGTTTTGCTCAGTAGCTTCAGTTACAAGATCACTGTAAATGATCTCCCCTATGTCGACATAAAGGACCCCATTCATTAGGCGGTATGCCATCATCAATGAATAGAGTTAACTTGTTCGGTGGATGAGTGGTTCCCGCCGAGGACCGAATCACAAAAGTAAAAGGATCCTCCAAGCCACGGGAATGAACTTTTAGTGACCGGGTCTTGTCCAAAATGTTGGATCCAAAACGATTTGTTTTAACCCATCCTTCACCGTAGAAGGTTCAGGATGGGTGACATAAACACCTTTGTTGTAATCTAACCCTGTTGAAGTGCAAAAAGTTTTGTAATTCAGGGTGTATTGTTGCCCCCCATTAAGACTGAACGATGAGATACTCCCGAGTGGTCTAAGGTTATTCTCATCGATTGAAGGTGTCGGGTCAAAGGCTTTAGCATTGCCCAAAACTCCACGAGGTAGTTTGGGTACACCAGCGAGGACATTTTACAAAGGCCGTTTTGAGTGGGCAGTTGAATAAAAATTTTACAATGTCTTTATAGGTTGGGAAATTTTCAGGGTATTCAAAATTACCTATGACATTGTTTGTTTTGAATTCAACGTTAGTGAGATCCCCTACCCAGTGAGAAGCAAACTGGAGAGATTGTGTTCTAGCCATATCAATTAAAGAAGTTTTTTTTTAGGGTTTAAAAAAAACGTTTGGCAAGAACAATCAAAATGTTTAGATCTCTCTAGTTTGTGATGAAAAACTTTTGTAAATGTTTACAAGGAAGGTCTTCCAAAAGAGGTTTTGAAGGTTTTGAGAACACACAAATATTTCTGGATTTGAGAAAAGATTTTGACAGAGTTTAGTTGCAGAAATTGATTTGTGTGTGTTGTTTGTGTTGAAGAAGAGGGTATTTATAGAGTGATAGAAGGGGTGTTTTGTGCACAAATGGAAATATTAAGAGTTGGTTTTTGAAAGACTTTTGAATTTTCACATTTAATGCTACCACTCCATTACCCGCAGTAAAAGTCCCGTTTTCAAGGGAGCGATTGCAGTCTGCGATAAATGCACTTTTGCGATATTAAAATATCAATTTGATATTTTTGTGAGAGGCATTAAATGCCAAGTGGGATGACAATAAGACAAAGAGACATATATTCCTTTATTAAATTGGCATAGTTACCAACCTAGGACATTAAAGTAACTGATACTTGGACCATTTAGTTACTCATTCAATGCTCTTTGTCAAGTGTCAGGGACCCTGAATGAGTCTTACTCATTCGGTGAGAGGTTTATTTTGGATTTTCGGGAGGATGAATCATTTCAGAGAACTTCGAGATTGGTTTTAGGATACTTGACTTTCAATGTCAAGCATTCCCAATTCGACTTCGTCTCCGAAGGTAGGTTCATCCAAGGGTTTGGTGAAGATATCGGCCGTTGATATTCAGTAGGGATGAAATGAAGTTCTATGTCTCCTTTCATTATGTGTTCTCTGATGAAGTGATATCGATATCTATGTGTTTGGTACTTTGGTGGAGGGAGGGTTGTTGGAGATTGCAATTGCACTAGTGTTATCACAGAAGATGGGTACCATTTTGTAATGGATGTCATAGTCACCGAGTTGACTTTTCATCCATAATACATTGGCACAACATCCTCGGCTGCAGCCTACATATTCACCTCGGTGAGGACATAGCCCGATTATTGCTTCTTTGCACTCCAACACACCAGTTTTCCTCCAAGAAATTGACAGGACCACGAGGTACTTTTTCGTCCATGTTGCGGCCAGCATAATCGTAATCGAGTAACCCTTGAGATCAAACGCTGAGCATATTGGATAATATAGTCCAAGGTTTGGGGTTCCTTTCAGTACCGAGTATTCTTTTGGCTGCAGTGAGGTGACATTCTTTGGGATTGGACTGATATCTTGCTATTAGACGGTGAAAATTGTATGTCCGGTCTAGTAGCGGTTAGATACATCGGTGAGCCAACAATCCCTCTGAAGTGAGTTTGATTGGTGATTTGCCGGTGAGATCGAGGTCCAAGGTTGTTAGGTGGAACCATTGGTGTCTTCACCGAGGCATAGTCAAATATCTCATATTTCTTCAAGAGATTTCTGGTGTATTTCTCTTGGTGATGGATATACCTTTATCGGTTTGCACGATTTGTAGTCCAAGAAAGTATGTGAGTTCCCCATCATGCTCATTTCAAACTTCTTTGTCATTAGTTTTTCAAACTGTTTGCAAAGTTTGTAGTTTGTTGAGCCAAAGATGATATCATCAACATACACTTGGACTAGTATCACATCCTGTTGGGTTCTATAGACAAACAATGTGTTGTCTATCTTTCCTATGACAAACTTGTTTTGTATCGGGAAGGTGAGAGAGTTTCATACCATGCCCGGGAGCTTGTTTAAGTCCATAAAGCGCTTTGTCAAGCTTTGAGACATAGTCGGAATTCACTACTCTCAAAGCACGGAGGTTCTTGAACATACACATCTTCCTTGAGATCACCATTTAAGAATGCACTTTTAACATCCATTTGGTAGACCCCGAAGTTCATGTATGTTGCATATGCAAGGAAGATCCTGATGGCTTCCATTCTAGCAACAGGAGCAAATGTCTCATCATAGTCAATGCCTTCTTGTTGACTGTAACCTTTGGCTACAAGTCTGGCTTTATTTTTAATGACAAGGCCGTTTTCATCAGTTTGTTTCTGAAAACCCACTTCATTCCTATGACTACTACATCCCGAGGACATTTGATCAAGGTCATGACCTTGTTTTTATCAAACTGTTGCTGTTCTTCTTGCATAGCTTTGAACCCGGCTTGGGTATTTTAGAGCTTCGGTGACACTTTTGGGTTCAATGTCGATAGGTAATCGGCATATAGACATTCATTGGTTGAAGCTGCAGTTAGACTAGCAGCCATGCTTCTAGTGAGCATGCCCTCAATGGGTTCACCAATGATGTTTACAAGCTCAATGTCATGAGATCTTGTCCACTTACTTTGTGGTCTGGGGTCTGAGCTTGAAGATGTCCTGGGAGTCCGGATGTGAGTTCAGTGCAAGGGCCACAGAATCATTTAGAACATCTGTAGAGATGTCTTGATCAAGTTGAGGAACATGAGTTACGGGTTCCCGATCATTTGGATCATTGTTACTTATCCCGCAGGGAAGACGGTGATTTTCAATGAACTCATTGATGGTTGGTTGAGGTAGGTTGTGGGGAAAGACATAATATGAGATGTCAAGATCGACTTGATATGAGGAATTGAGTTCGATGTTGTACTCATCGGGGAGGATATCTTGATGAGTTATCAATTCCTATTTCCTTCATCGAGGTGTTGGTGAACCGATGCTTTCAGACTTTCATCAAAGGTGACATGAAGGGTTTCCTCAACTTGTTGTCTCCTTGTGTTAAAACCACGAAGGCTTTGGAGATCGGTGAGTAGCCTAAAAGTATCCATCATCAACTTTTGCATCAAACTTGCCTAGATGATCCTTGTGGTTGTGAATGAACACAGGACATCCAAACACATGAAAATAGCCGATGTCGGAAGTCTACCTTTGAAGATCTCATATGGGGTTTTATTATGTCTTTTGACAATGATTGACCTGTTTTGAGTGTAACAGGAAGTTTTGACCGCTTCATCCGAAATGTTTTGAGAGGGTGAGCCATTTAACATAGTTCTAGCGACCTCAATGAGAGTTCGTTTTTCCTTTCAAAGAACCCCATTTTGTTCGGGGTATAAGGAGATGAGAAATTTTGAGAAATTCCTTTTCATCACGAAACTCTCAAGTTCTTGATTCTGAACTTCGAGTGCCATTGTCGGTTCGGATTTGTTTAACGATAATGTCATTCGGTTTCAATCTTCCCGATGAATGACATTATTGTATCAGTTGACTGACTCTTTTTGGAAAGAAAGTATACCCAAGTGTATCTTGAGAATTCATCAACAATGACGAGTGTATACTTCTCATCTTTGGATTGATCTGGGGACCGAGGTCCAAAGAGATCCATGTCGCAGGAGGTGAAGGACTTTGATGGAGAAATTTTGTTTGGTTTTGAATGATGCTCTGTGGTGTTTACCCTTTTCACAGGCAGAGCATGGTTTGTCTTTTGCAAAGACCAGTGATGGTAAGCCAAGGACCTTGTTTTGTTTTGCCAGATTGTTGAGGTTTTTGAAGTTTAAGTGTGAAAGTCTCTTATGCCACAGCCAATTAATAGTTTCAGTGGCTTTAGCAAAGAGACACGTTCCATCTTGGGAGAGAGTTGACATGTCAAGCACATAAACATCATCTCTCCTAGGAGCTATCAACACAACTTCCTTGTTGGCATTAAAAATGGTACCTTGTTTATCATTGAATTGTACAATGAATTTTGCATCACATAGTTGATGACACGATGAGATTGTATTTGAGACCGTTGACATAGGCTATTCTAGAGAAAACTATTCCATTGCAGTTTACTGAACCATAACCTTCAGTGGGACATGATGAGTTATCACCAAATAGAGCTGGCAAATCGTGTCTTAACAGGTCATAACAGGTCCGGTGCGCGCGAATAACATAAGTTTCAAACATGAAAACAACTCGTTTAATACTTAGCTTTGGTGGTTTGAGTATGGCAGATATACGTTTTATTTATCAAAAAAGTTAAATATTGAACCCTAAAATACTAAAAACAAATATTTTAAAAAATAAAAAAATTGCATAGTACATTTTTTCTCTTAACAGGTCTTAACAGGTACCCAATTTGCCAGCTCTATCACCAAATACTACCTTGGGCCATGGTTCCTTTACATACTTGTGCAGATATTCCTTCACACCAGTCATGCTTCTTGAGCATCCACTGTCTAGATGCCAAATAGGCTCCCTGGCATGTCTCTGCACAAGTAGTAAACTGAATTAGTTTCTCTTCGTGACCCACTTACTAGTGGGCTTGGATCTCAAGGTCTCTTTGAAATTTGCAATCGACTCATGGTCAGTGGTTGTGTGCAAGGTGCTACCACAGGTTTTGCATTTAGAGGCTGAGGATGACTCAGTGACTCTGGGTTGTTTGGAATTTCTCCTTGCATGAATGATACTGTCATGTTGGGATGTCTCATGAGCTGGATTACCACATATATCACAACATGTATTCATGAGACAATCATCCTGATGATGATCATTGAACCCACAGTGAGGGCAGAGAGGAAAAGGTTTTGCTCTATTCTTTGGAGCAGTTTTGGAGGATGAAGCATACTTATGACCAACTTTGGTATAGTTTGCTTGGTGACATCTTGTAGATGATCTGCGATCTTGTGATCATCCTTTTGCGATCATGCAAAAAAGGATTCTATAGCAGATTGTTAGTGGTATGGGTGGTGTAATGACACACTCACACTTTTGTTTGTTTTAGAGGTTGACTTAGACTTTGAGGAACTGGAGGAAGGCGACTTTGTCTCCTTGATTGGTTCAGGGATCTTTTCAATGGATTCTATTTTTTCAGTAAGCTTCCTCACAAGTTCGTCATTCTTTGGATTTGGTCACCGGTGGGGACAGAGGATGATGAAGTCTCGGCAGAGTAGACTCTTGTTGGATTAGTTTTGCTTGTCTTTGTAGGATGGTTCTACCAAGTCCAGACCTTTCTTTTGGTGAATGAGGATTGAATTGTAGTGGAGTAAGCACAGAGCTTGGAGCAGCACCAAGAGGTTTGTGGTGGAAGCGGTGCTTGAGATTCTGCCGGACTCGAGAGATGTGTTCATAACTGGCGGGCACATCGTGGAGTCCAAGCATGCTCTTTAGAGCTTGACTTTCAGCTCTAGAATCCTTCCAGAATCGAAGTTTGGAAGCTTACTCTCAGGATTAACTCGTTCAATCCATTCACTGGAATTGGAATCAGCCAACATACTTGTAATCATGCCACCGGACACAAATGGCTTAGGAGACTGGTCTTTGTTGAGAGAGTCAGGGAGATGATTTTCACCTATGACTCTCTTCTTGCTACTGGGGGCTCCCACAGCATCAAAGACCCTGGGATTCTTAGCAGTCCAAATTTTAAGAATATCATTTGCCTTTTTAAGTTCATCTTGAAGATTCTGATTTCTTTTAACTAGTTCGGTGTTTTGAATTTGCAAAGTGACAGCCTCAAGCTTAGCTTGTTTTAAAATAAGCAATTCATCCCTACACTTATTCAATTCAAAACTTAACTTGTTGTACTTAGAAAAAAGATTCAGTCTTTGCTCTTCTACAAACTTTAGGTCAACATTTAGATAATTCATATAAGACGCCAATCGAGTCATCATCCATAGAAAGTAAAGTGTTTACCTTCTTCATTGTGATGTTGACCCATTCCCCATTCCTAGCATGATTCTTTCCAACTGCTAGCTTGTCTTCTTCGAGAGAGCCATTAGAGCACCGACATGTACCATTTCATCATCCGATGAGATTGGCTCTTCATCGATCAAAGGTTTCGAACAAGGCCTTTGTTCTTACCCCGCAGATTGAACAATTTTTGTTGTTTCGAGGGTGGCCTCAAGCAATGCAAGCTTAGCTTTTGCTTTCTTATACTTAGCTTCATAATCAATGGTTTTGTTAAGATCAGATTTGTTTAGAACATTTTGATGAGGCCGATAGATTTTTGGTTGAAATTTGCTAAAGCCGAAGACTGACTAGATCCGATGGTTTGTAAGAGGGTTCAGAAGTTTTTGAAAAACAGTCTTTTGCAAAATGGCCTCTTTTATGACACTTATAGCATTCGGTGTCTTGATTGCTTTAGCAGTTGAAAAACCTTTGTTTCTTTTTATAAACCTTCGAGAGTTAGCGAGGAGTGCCCTTTCCTGAAATTCAGCATTCAGGTCATTTAGGTACTCTTTACTTGATCTCTCATCGGCTCATCATCGAGTTTTCTTGGAAATCTTGAACTACATTGTTAGAAAAGCGGTTGATATTGGTGATGAGGTAGTGGTCGGGACTTCTTGACTTCCTGAGACTTCTTTAAGTCAGGGTATCGTCTGTTGATGAGATTTTTCTCATAGACAAATTTCCCATAAATTTCAGGAAGCTCAAGATTTTGGATATGATTAGCATTCCCGAGTCCCGAGAGAAATTCAACCACTTCTCAGGGAGACTGTTTACAAAACCAACATTGATTTCATGCTTAGACAACTTAACACCATCATTTGAAAGTTCATGTAAAAGAGTTTTGTATCTGGTGTAAGTTTGAGAGAGAGTTTGAGTCCTTAGCCCGAAGGTGTTATACTCAAGTTTCAGTCCATTATCCGTTTTCCTTGGTATCGATGGTCCTTCATGACTATGAACTAGGTCATCCTGGTTTGCTTAGCGATTACTACGACTTATAACAGACTCCATAATATCGTCGGGAAGACAAGATATTATGATACTTTTGAGTCTTTGGTCCTGGTTGACCACTCTCCTTTCATCACAGGTCCACTGAGCTTCGAGTGTTTGGGCAACCCTTCAGCAGTCTTTGGGACAAATGGACCTTCATTTATACACTTGATATAATAAGGTTCCATCAAAATCAAATAGCAAAGCATTAAGCTTTTCATTTGTTGAATTTGCCAACTTCAAGTCTAGGGGCAACAAATGAATAAGCTCCACCCTTTTTATCGACTAGTTGGGGTACATCAATTTCAGCCATTTAGGATCCTAATTTAAAACTTTTAGAGCGGCCTAAAAAACGAGTTTTATAATTAGTCTTGCTCGATACCACTTGTTGTTCCCGTTCACTATCGTTTAAAAGCGATTTAAGTTTATAAAACAAGTTAAAAGTGAACTATGACTTAAATTAACATAAAGAAAACACACTAAGTAATTTTCAACATCATATTCTTATTAGAAATAAATCAACAAAGAATTCGTTACCCAAGTACTTGCGGAATAGTACTTGGGATTGAAATGACAAAGTTGGGTGATTCCTCTCTAAGCTCAGGCTAAGTTTGAGCACAACTCTTAGAGCTCACCGAGCTATCTCAGAACTAAGTTGTATTTGGAGGAGTGAAAAGATGGCTTGCGTGTATGTGTGTTTTACAATTCACAAGCTTAACCTTTTCACTCCATCTCTTATGCTATTTATACATGTATGATATTTGACTATTTCCTAAGTGACAATCGACATCATACGAAGACAAAATATCTGATGTATTTTGTCTCTGCTTTAAAGACTATTCTAGGTAAGAGACAAGACTACTTTCCTAAATTCGGTGATGACACGAGCCCGATCTTTCGCCATTCAGGAAAGTTGACTTTGGTTGATAAGGACTTCGTCTTATCGATTCAAACTTTCCGCCTTGTCCCGCTCTTTCTTCATCAGTGTACATCCTTCGTCTTCTACTTCAGTTTGTCTTCAATGTAAGAAGTTGGAGAGGAATCTTAGGGATTCAGTGAGTTATTGTCATCACTCACCGAATCCATCATCTTCTTCTTGACTCAGTCTTCACCCTTTAAGTTCGCCTACTGAGTGGAGAGACTTCTTCTTTGCCTCTTACTGAGTATCCTGAAGACGACTCACTGAGAGACTATGCACTCAGTGACCTGTTTGTGTTAACGGATTAAATACTTGGGCTATTTTCTATTCAAATCCTAGATTAAGGGGTTTGGTATTTACTGAACCCAACAATGTATAACCTTGACGCTGCAAATGTACAAACAGGAGTTGTATCGGAGTCAAATCACCACGATTGGCGCGACGTATCTTGTCTTGTGCATTGTATATCGTTTTAATGCCAGACACGTTATTCAGATCGCTCTCTTTTATTGCGAAAGTATAATTGTGGTGCTACATGCTGTTACGTCAACCTGCTTCACCAAAACGAACTCATTTTCTTTTAATCGCATGGCTTGTTTAAAGATTGCATGTTCAAAAAGTTTTGCAGGTTCATAAATTTTTTAAAAAAAAAAAAATTGTTGATACCGTGGGTTTATAAATTTGATTAAAGGTTGATTAATTTTTTTTTAAATGTTGTACTTGTTTATAATTTTTTTTTAAAAAAAATGTTGATACCGTGGGTTTATAAACTTGATTAAAGGTTGATTAATTTTTTTTCAACTTTTGGTTCATAAGTTTTTATGGCATAATCGAATGGACGGTAAAATGAGTTTTTTTCCATTTTGCAACCTTTAAATTTGCAGCCAAAATGATAAAACATAATAATCTGAGCCTATTAAAATGTAAAATTTGTTATCTCATTGGTGTAAAATGGTGTCCCAGACATGATTGTTTGTTGGTGATGTTGTTGCATTTTGTTGTTGCTTTGCTGTTTGGTGTTGTTGTGTTGTAGCCTTCTGTTGGTGTTGTTGCTTTCTGTGGTGTTGTTGCTTTCTGTGGTGTTGTGGTGTTGGTGCTGATGGTGTAGTTTGTGTTGTAGCTTTCTTTGTTGGTGTTGTGGTGATGTTGCTTTCATGTGGCATTATAAGCTTGTGAGTGCCTGCTATGCTGGTACCCCTTTGAGAATCTTTGTTACTTTCTCGTGAATGGTCGCTATCTGTTTGCGGTTTGAGAATCTTTGTTACTTTCTTGTGAATGCAGCTTGTGAGGCTTGTGGGACTTTGTCCTTGTGCATGGGAAGGAATATTGGGGTGCAAGATTAGATTGTTTCATGTGGAATTGTGACTCTGCAGTTGTGACTTAAAAATTTTCGAGCGATGATGATAAAACCGAATGGGCGGTAAAGTGAGATCAAATCTCACTTTGCAACCTTCGGGTTTGAGCCTAAAAATTTTCTGAGGCGATGATGATTTTTGAGCCTAAAAATTTTCCGAAGTGATGATGAAAATCGAATGGACGGCAAAGTGAGATAAAATCTCACTTTTGCAACCTTCGAACTGAGCCTCAAAAAATTTCCGACTACGTTTTTTTTTAAGTTTTAAAACTGATTCATAAAGAAAAAAAACTTGTAAAAAAGTTATATACTTTATTCAAGAAAAAGAAATAAAAGAGTAAAAAAAAACCTTACTTTTATAAAAGAAATAAAAGAGTAAAAGTAAAAAAAAAAAGACTTGTAAAAAAAATAGAAAAAAAAACAAAATTTTCAAATATTGGCACGAAAACCAATGTCTTAATGATTGTGTGGAGAGAGAAAACCCCAACACCCCATAAAATTTTTCTAGAGGGTGCAACGATAGTAGGACCATTTTTAAATCAAAGTAAATTATATTTTATTAAATGAGGGTATTGTCTTACTCAATGTTTTGAAACCCGAGTTGAACCGGTTTTGGCTAAAAAAAATGGGTTAAAATACCAGGTTTTTAAAACCGGGTTAACCGGTTAGACCTACCAGGTTTTAAGTGACCGGGTTGACTCAGCGGTCGAAGCGGTGACCCGGTGACTCGACCTAGTCGATTAAAACCCGGTTTTCAAAACATTGGTTTTACACTCCGTTCCCGAGTATAAAATGGAAAGAAGAGAGATGTAGAGGGAAAAAAGAAAGAAGTAAAGAGGAGAGGAATAAGAAATTATTTTTTTATTTTATGTTCCCGAGTTGAAAAAGAAAAGAGAAAGATGTAAACCAAAAATAACTTTAAAATTAACTTGACTTCATTTCATCCCAAGAACACAAACCTTTCCCTTTCACTCCAGAAAATAAGAAACATGTTTTTGTGTCCATTACTTATAATGAAGAAAAGTCAAAGATTTGGACGTTATTACACTGTTTAAGTCATAACTTTTTTGTCTAAGCTCCGTTTTAGTCGATTCGAAAGGCCAACAAAAGAAGGAAAAGAGATCTTCACTTTTAAGTACTCCCTCCGTCCCAAAATTATAGTCCTCTTTTGACTTTTTCGGTCTTTCTATTACAACTTTGACCTTGAATATTTTTGTTTGTGTTATATAATATTTGATGTAATATATATGAATTGATTGAGTTTTTAAATGTATTTTCATTGGTATAATTTTTATCAATTATTGTATAACACAAATAAAAATATTTAAAGTCAAAGTTGAAAAAGAAAGACCAAAAATGTCAAACGGGGACTATAATTTTGGGACGGAGGTAGTAATAAGTCATACAAGAGTGTGAAGTTTAGTTTGTGATTTTGTTTTCTGGAAAACAGAATTCGTTTCAGGGAATTTAGCAAGAAAGACAATATTTTTCTACACAAGAAAACTACATTATGTTTGTGGTTGGATAAAAGAAACGAAAATAAATGAAACTAGCCTACTATTAAATTGTGGGTTGGTGGGTATTAAAACAGAAGGGACTAGCAAAAAGGAAAAAGAGGGTCATACGGTTAATATAATCCCTTTGTAATTCATTCTTATTTATTTCTCGACCAAAGGGTTTTATTATCAAATTGTTTTTGAAGGAGAATCGACGAGAAGGACATAAGGGAGCAGAGGTGTGCCGTTCAATGGCTTTTCAACGACCACTGTTGAAGAACTAAATCATTCATGAGAAGAACTCTTCATTAACATTTGTTTAATTCGGCTCGATCATTGGTTTCATCATGAATACTTTTTCATTATCGAATTATTTATTTTTTGTTATCATAATTGTTATTGAAGGCTAATGGCTTTTGTGCTTGCGTAGTTATATTTTTTTTTTTTTATTAATGACATGAATGTAAAGAATCTTTATGTTTAATTAACTTTGTTTTGGATAATTTATATGCAGTTATAGACTTATGTCTTTGAATTTACCAGAGCGACATGTTGAGAGTAATTTATTATAAGTAAAATACTAAAAGTTAAAGTATTTGAATCATTAATATAGTGACCGGTATCCTTTAGTGGTTAGAATATTATTTATTGACCAAACAGCGTTGAAAGTGGTAGTTGACAGGGTTTAAGATTTAGAGGCAACTTACTTAGTAAATAAATGTGTGACAAACACATAAAAACAATGTCATATAGGTTAGTTGAGGAACTTAATGTTTTCATCATAATTAAATATCGCACTCGTTCGACGGGATAGATAGTTATATGATGAAGTGTCTTTGGACTATCGACCCGAACTAGACTTGTACTACAAACGACTCACTGAAACATTGCACATTCATTTCATGGTATTGATAGGTTAGAGGAATAGTTACGCCATCATATTTTTATCTTATTGATTTACTATTCGTTTTCATTTCCGAGTTATTTAATTATTGTTATTTTAGTTTTTTTTCTTCAATTTCATAATCGTGTGGATTTAAAACACATTTATCATTTATTTAATTTACTTATTAATACATTATAATTTCACTCGTTTCAGCGAACGACCCAGTTTTACCGAGTCTTAACTATATGCGATCACGAGAGTGTTGGTAAGTCTCGTTTAGATTCAGTTTAGTAAATATTTCGAAAGGAAAACTCGAATATTGCGGTAGTTTTTCTCCATGTTAATACGTCATTATATAGCAAGTTTTTCTCTATTTTAATGACACCATTTATTCATTAGAATTTTAGATAGCCAAAGAGTAATGTAATCACTTCATGTGTACGAAGGTGGTTGGGTGAATTGTTCTTTCCTTTATAGTGGTCATTTATTGTGAACCACTAAATAGATAACCTTTAAATGCTTGGGTACGTATGAGATAACCGAGAAAAACAATGGGTAATTGGTTCTTGTGGTGAAATTGGCCTTTCGTAGGCTTTTCACATTGCTAGTAGTGCCGGACCTTGTTGGTGAGTCAAACTACGATAAGTTTTAAAAATTACATTGCAAATTGATTCATTAAAAGATAAACTATCAAAATAATTGTTATTTTTTTAAAAGTTTACACTATAAATTTTTTTTATTAGAGGCTATACGTGTCGCTCCTTGCCTTTAACAATGGGCCCTTAAGGCCATAAAAACATATTTGGATTCTTTTGGAGAACATGTGGTTCATTGCAAAAAGCTACCGGGCTTCAAGCAATGGCAGAAACAGGAAGGTTGAAGACATGGGCAATTTTTTTTTTTTTTTTTTTTTTTTTTTTTTTTGGACAAAAGTTGTCGTGCACACAAAAGTGAAGATAGAGACATAAGATTTTTACACTATTTGGCTTCAAGGTGGAGTCAAATTTGATTTTGTGATGTGGTACACTTTAATAAAAAGGTAAAAAAAAATTACACAAAAATTTGATTTTATTTGGCGAATAATAGAGGGCACCACCAGGGGCGGATCTACAGCCAACACAGGGTATGCACGTGCATACCCTGTGGTTCTACCTTGTAGTGTAAAATTTTTTTTCTTTCAAGCTTTTATAGATCAAATGCATTGAGTGCATACCCAGAAAAAAGGGATTTATCCGAGTGCATACCAAGAAAAAGAAAAAAAAAATGAAATTAAAGAAGAAAGAAGTAGAGATTGCCATTTCTAGGGTTTACGTCTTCTTCGTTGAAAAATGAAGAAGAAGGAGGCCACATAGTAACGGATATGGTTTTTTTAAATATTTTTTCCTCACATCGTCAATGGGCCCAAGTAAATTCCAAATTTATTTTCTTAAAACCCCATTGTATTTTATATTTAGTATTGGGCTTCCATATTTTCTTAAATGAAATGTGTTTTCTATTATTGTTGTTCTCACTATTTTCTTGTAATATATTTTTTGATATCCGAATGTAGATTGCTATAATCAATATCTTAATCACTTAGCAAGTATGAAAATTCTTTAAACATAGTTATAGATAATCTGATTATGTACATAATGCTTTACAAAAGAAAGTTACATCTTATTGTTGGCTTTTATACTTGTTGTTCAAACTGAATTATTGCATTATATATGGTCTCTAGAGGTGATTTTTGGTCCACTTATATACAAATCAAGCAAATTATTCATCGTTCTACGGTTAATCCACTAAACCATTTTACATAATAATTTACAAAGTCTAGATTATTATTATTGTATATTGATATTTATGCAATCCATGGTCTATAATAATAAAAAAACAATAAAGTGTTTACGGGTAGGACAAACCCGACCCATCCCCTTTGACCCAGAGAAACCGACCAGACCCACTTTGACCCGTTACGCACTTTATATTTCTACGTATACCTTAGGATAGTGCATACCCTTTGTGGAATTTCTAGATCCGCCACTGGGCACCACCCCCATAAGTTGTATGTAAGTCCGCCCCTCGCTTCAAGTACATGCATGATATGGTAAGGGGCATCCTTATTATGTATTTAGGTGTGTTGGGATCTCCGCTAAGAAAGAATCACATATGAATTTTTGACTGACTCTTTGGATGGAAGATTCGTACTTAGACCGGCAGAAGTTTTGGTTTTTGGATGGGTTAGAATGAAACAACCATGTGTGGATCTAACAGAGGTTTCTCATCACGTGGGTTTGACTAGCCAGGGTTTACAGTGGGGTAGAATGCTTTGAAAGTCTCCTCGTACAAAGTGATAAAACACGAGAAAGCATGCATAGAAAATCAACATATTTATTCCTTTCGCGTTTGATACTTTTAGTTTTCTTGCACCTAAGGCAGTGAAGCTCCTCAATAAAGACTAACGAGTTATGCAGAGTAATATTATAACACCTAAATCCACAAATGTTGTTTTAAAAAAAAATTAGTTTTGCAATCCCAAAAAGGATAGCGGGCGCAACTTGTTGCTCGTTTGCCTTTCACCTTTATGTAAATCGAAATTATTTATCTTAACTACATAAAATAGAAAAATGGTCAAAAAGTCAAAATGTGAAAAAGTGAAAAATGTGAGAATGTGGAAAAGTGGAAAATATCTTTGGTAACTTAGAAATTGACAAAGTGGTGGAAAAGTTGTTATCTTTGGTAAGTTAGAAGTTGTGAACAAAATCATGTGTGTCAAAAGTCAAAACCAACATGCATATGGAAGATTATGATGTTATTAATATCGTGTAGCAAGTTTCTGTTGTATTACAGGATCTATTTTTAGCAGGAACTGAAACAAGTTGAAATGCAACTGAGTGGGCAATGACGAAGCTGTTGCTTAACCCTAATATGACCTCGAAAGTTCGCGAAGAAGTCTCCACAACAAGCAATCACCAAAGAAACAATGCGCCTTCACTTAGCCGTGCCTTTATTAATACCTCACAAAACTGATACTCAAGTTAAACTAGGTAAATATATTATACCAAAGAACACACAAATTTTAGTGAATGCATGGGCCATGGCACGGGATCCAAGGTATTGGGAAACCCAAAGATGTTCTGTCACACCTGAAAAATGGCGCAGCGGAATGACATTTACGGGGCATGACTTCATAGCCAAGAACACATGGCGTCCAAAATAGAGAAATACTAAATGCATATCACAACATAAGTCAAGTTACAATAATCCCAAGAGTCGGGTGTAGAAAATACTTGATACATAAGTTCACCAATATTATGAAACCTTAATATAAGCTAAATGCATAATTCCTCGAAACACAGTCCATGGGGGTCTTGTCTTACATCTGCTAAGCCGCCAATTCAAACTCTTAAGCTACATCACTAACAACACCTGAAAATGGATACTCGAAAATGTCAACATAATGTTGGTGAGCTCGTAGGTTTAAGAGTTAAACCATTAAGCTGTGAATAATATAGAGTAGGACAATTAGTAAGCATGATATACAAATATAGGCACTAACTGAAACCACGATGCATGCGACAACTGAACCTCATAAATGTCACGTGTACTCGATTTCCAATGTTACCGATAGTACTATCACTGCTTAGGCTCCAAAACAGAGTTAAGCAGTTGCGCACAAATGTCACATATGCTAAAATCACACAATAAGGCACATATTGCAATCAAACACACATAATTGTCCAAAAACATGAAAAAAGTAATCACAGCATGAAAACAGTTAAAAACATCATTTGAGTACCATTTTCCCCCAAGGAAAACATAATGAAAAAGGGGCTACGAAAACTCACCTTGTTAATTCAGCAGTCTAAAGCAGTAGTCAAATAGAATTTGTGGAGGGCACCGACACGTGACCTAAAGTAGTATGGCAAGTTTAGTCTTTATTCATGTTTAAGACTCGATAAGTTTAACGAAACCTTTTAAGTTTTACCAAGTTTGTGTTGTTGTTGCTTGTGTGGCAGCACTTAAGTTTAAAACAGTTTTCTAAATGTTGTATGTATTGGCTCTTGAAAGTGCGTAAATAAGTAATAGAAAGTATCAAGGACGAACGATATTCGATGGCAACCGAAAGACAACGTATGAAAAATAATTACAAAATATTAGACAGTTAACGGGTTAAGTAACAATATTGTCAAAAGTATACATGCTTAACTATTGTACATATATGCATATATATTCCTATATTTCTCATTTATTAGTTAAATAAAAGCATTTATAAGTTTTTGTAATAAACTAATAACCTCCTTTAACACCCTTGTGTTTAAATACTTTGATGAAAGTATAAAACTCCTCATAAAATGGAGCATTTACATATATATCCTTGCAAAATTCAAAACTTACATATATATCATTTTGATGCATTAAAAGCATTGTACTTTATGCATCAAAAACTTGTGAAAAAGATATATATGTAATTTTTGAAATTTACAAGGATATAAATGAAATTATGCCTAAAATATAATAAGTTATATATATTTTGATGAAATTCGAGCATGACCCGTATATATGTTTTATTTTGTAAGTGATGGCTAGGTGTCACAATAATAAACCGTTGTTATATTATTTTTCCAATGTCCAAGTTTCGTTTGAGGATTTTAAAGTTATATTTGTATTAATAGAAAATTTAAGTTTTTGGATTTCAAGTTATGAAGTAGAGTTCGTTCTTATAAGTCATCAGGTAATAACGTCGAGAACGGGTAAGGCGGGTGAGTCGAGAACGGCGTGAGATAAACTGAAATCGAGTCGTGCAAGGAATATGATGAATGAGTCGGGACGTGGCAATCTAAATAGCACACCCCTCACGGGGATTCTTGTTGACCAAATACAAACCAACGCACCCTTTTGTGAGCTGCAAATAAGCGGAACAAAAGTCCTTTGTTGGGCTGAAAACAAGCCGAAACGAACACCCCTGGTGGGCTGAAGACAAGCAGAACCAACACGGGTTTTTGGGCTGAATTGCAGCAAAACAAACACACCTATTTGGTGCAGAAAATCAGTAAACAAACGCACCCTATTCGAGCTGGAAATCAGCTGACAAACGCACCTTATTGGGGCTGGAAATCAGCAGGCAAATACACCGTATTTGAGCTGAAAAATCAGCAGATAAATGTACTCTTTTTGAGCTGAAAATCAGCGAACAAAACGCACCCCTGTGGGGCTGAATAAGCAAAAATAAACACTCCTATTTAGAGCTGTTTAACAACAGGACAAAGAGAAAACCAAGCACCCGCACATAAGCCCAACTTTAGGATTTTACTAATAGATTTTATGTTTGTGTATACTTCTGTTGAAAACGTTTTGACACAGGGACGAGTAAACCACATGCTCCCATGTCGAGCTTGAGTGAAAAAGTCATGAGTAACCCGAACACACTCGACCTCGCGATATGACTCAAACCAAATGCGCCCCTATGCAATGGTCTTGAGGTTCTTTAACCGAACAAAACAAACACATAAGCAAATACAACTGCACATGAACAAAACTCAGCATGCAACTTAGTTTCAAAAATTTTGTGACAACCGGTGAACAAAACCAAACGCTCCTATGTTGGCTCGAGTAGGTATCAACCCACTGTCTCTCTTGCCAAGCATAACATTTTCCAAAATTCTTTTTAGTTTCCAACTCAAATCAAACCAAAATAAAACATAAGACCAATCTTTGTCCAATCTAAATAAGCACCATGAAATAAGTTAAGTGAAAGTAAGAAAACTCACGACACCTTACTGGTTACACAAGCGAGGTGCGAGATAGAGAAAAGAGAATACCACTGTGGTTCGACCACCATGGTTTCAACCTTCAAACAAATCAAAACACCACTCAAGACAACCAAATGCAACTCAAATCCCGCATAACCAAATTATGTAATCATCGACTAGTGAACAAGGATAGAAAGAAAAACACATGAATACTCACTGTTGAACAGTGAATTGACCAAACCGAATCCAACTAATCAATATTTAACCTTGTTATACCGAACCGAACAAACACACCCTTGTGTGTTGTCGTTTACCTGACGGTAGAAACAAACAGCCCTAGTGGGTACTTCTTTGTTTACCAAGACCAAAACCACAAGGAAAATAAGCACTTCTAATTTCCATAGATCCAAATATAGTTTTAGTTGTGATTTATCATTGTCTTGCCACACAAATTTAACAACAACAACTACAACATCAGTTTTTTTTTTTTTTAATGAATCGTTCAGCAAAACAAATACCAAACAACATGACTACTCGGAACAAAATGGTTCGAATCGAAAACTTGTTAACACAATAACATCAAAAAAATAAGGTTGATGTGGATGTATCCACTTTTGACCATGTAGCCTTGGAGCATAAAATGAAAGGGAGATGTCAAGGTTTTGAAAAGGAGAGAAAGGGGAAAGATTGATGGTGATGGATCTGTGTTCTTGGGTGGGAAGAGGCGACAAAGTAAGAAAAAAAAGAGAGAAAGTGATGGGTCCAAATGGGGATAGTGGGGTTAGTGCAGAGTAGGTTACTTATTAATTTATTATTATTAATAAAATGTATTAATTGTCCTTCGTTTTCTGTCTACTTAATCGTACCTTCCCGGTACCCGCAAGTTATAGCAATTACATTTTTAAGAACTTTTTCATAAGTGTAATAATATTGTACCATTATTACGTAGAATTTATATTATAACAGTTTTGGCGTTTTTAGTTGGTGTCGGTATGCTTGTTGGTGTCGTTTTCTCAGTACGGGTAGTCAGAAGTGAATTTGAAATTTTAAAAAAATAATTATTTTGAGTTTTAAGGTTTAAATTACGACCCAGAAAAATAAGGGTTGTTATAGTTCAAGCCAGAAAAGTTCGTGGGGAACGACTTGAACTACATTGGACAACATTTTAACTTTTCACCATTTGGATCGGGCCGAAGAATGTGTCCTGGAATACCATTAGCTCTTAGGTTTGTGAGCTTAACGGTGGCATCATTTGTGTATCATTTTGATTGGGAACTTCCTTATGCTATAGAAGAAATGGAAATGGATGATATTTTTGGCCTAACATTGCTAAGGGCAACACCTTTGGTTGCTACTCCTATTCCCATTAACTAAGTGCATTGACTGGTGAAGAGAGCATGCACTATATGAGCTTCGAATGGTTGTTGTGTAAGATTATATTAATAATGTTTACAATTATATTTGAAGTGTTTGCTACGAAAAGTTGTAGAGTTATAAGTCTTTCTATCTACCTTGGGTCATATGATAGCTAAATTTTCATGTTTTTATATGATGTTCATCCTTTCATATGGTATTTAACTGTTTACATATAAAAAGAACACAATTTCTCGTGCGCCTTAGCTTTGCGATGACTATTAATAACGTTCAAGGCCAAACAATTTCAAATGTGGGTGTCTATTTGCCAGATTTTATTTTCTCGCATGGCCAGCTTTATGTGACATTGTCTAGAAGGATATCAACAACAAAGGTATTGGTTAAACCAGTCAAAGAGTTCCGTCAAGCAATAATATATACCTCAAATGTCGTGTATCAAGAAGTTTTATGCGACGAGTAACGTGTGTTGTTAGTTAGTATTTCATAATTGATGTAATGTTTTCATTTTATATGTCGTTTGATATATGTTAAGAATTTTTGTTAGGGTTGAATTGTCGCATGTTACAACCGTTTGTAATTACATTTTGATCTTTTCACGTTCTATTTTGAATGTTAAACGAAACACTTGCCACAATATCGCATATCGTGAATTATCTACCGCTAGGAACCGCTGCCGTCAGGCGCAGATACTCGATTAGTTCAATAAAAAAAATTGAAATGGCTGCGTGACGACATGGCAAAGTCTTAGAGCTTTTGGACTCAAGACCCTATTTTTATTTTTGCAAAAACCAATTATTTTTTCGTTTTGCAAAAACCAATTATTTTTTCGTTTGGAAATATTGTTCGTATAAGAAGAGTGTGATCGTAAAAGTAAGTCGCCAATAAAACTTTATTTTGAGATACGAAATCCGGTATTTCTCCCGTATTGATTTTACCACATACACGCACCTGTGGTTTTTCTCTTGCCCGTCACCTGCGTGTCACCTGCCATCGAGTACAATCTTTTGCCTCTGCCCATGCCCGCGGGTATGTGTTACCCACGGGTAGGATGAGCATACCATTGATGGGCTTTGGATCTGTTGCAATATATACACGGGGACAACAAGCTCACATGAAATGTTTTCAATTTTTGCATTTTCATTTTGTGGGTCCCAGTCGGATGATGTAACTTTGTGAGAAGATGAGAAAATGAAGTCTCACGCGACCTATAGTGACCTGTAACTGACTGAGATTAGTTAGGAATCGCCACAAAGACCGAAAACTTGTCGGCCTATTTTATGGTTCAAGTTGGTTTCCAAATGGCGTAGTATGATACTGATTGATAGTATCATATTATTGCGTTCGTTCATGGAAGTATAAGTTGTAGAACAAAAACACCTATTACTAAATATTGTGTCGCCTATACTATCAAGACATTAAGCTGAAATATCAAGATCCTGCTACTTTGTTTGACATCTGTAGCTATTGTATGCCTCTGTCTCGACATATCCATGAATACTCATCGATCAATTATTCCTTCTTTTCAGTATTCCAAAACGCCTTTGCTTCATTTAGAGACCTAGTAAGATGTATAACATCATTGTGATCGGTAATGAGATTATCATTCGAAATATCACCCTGTAAAAAAAACAATTATGTTAGTAATGGGTTAAGATCAGCATAAAAAGTAACCACAAAAGCTAGGCAAAATCGGCAATTCTAATCGCAAGTAAATCATTCGAAGTTGCCACCTCTAAAGGATGAGTGCAAAACTAGTAGCTTACGCGGTGCATAGAACATTGGGATGCAAGTTGTACTCCCGAGCAAACACAAAGGGAACTTGTAGAATGGTGCCTCTTAGACCTACAGCAATAGATGCAACTGCCATCACAGACGGTCCTGCAATAAACCTTGCTACCATTGCATAACCAGCTAGTCTGTTTCCGCAGTCTATAAGCTTCGGTTGTGAAGCCATGAACAAACCTTGAACACCAAAGACAGTTATTTTTTAAGTAAAGGTGGCAAGATGGCTAGGTCTGTGACTATGGCTTTGGGTAATGAGTCCAAATGGGTTCCGGGTAATCACAAACAATATTTTATTCATTTTTCTTATACACTGATTAGTTACTTGGGATTACGATTATAATTCAACTCTTCTAATAAAACGATTCAGAAGGATGCATGCATTAAAAATAGACTTTGGGCAACTTTCAACCTGTTTAGATTAATCATAACATAAACAGACCCAATCGTGCGTGAACATGTCAAAATTGATATATTCATACCTAAACTAAACATAGCCATTCCTAAGCCTACATTTGATAGAATAGTAACCGAATTTTCAAGAACCGGAGCCCAACTCAAACCAAGTATGTTAGCATATACGTATTCGGGTTTTTCACGAGCTTAAAGCATACCATCATCAAGATTTTCTTTAACATTTCTGGTGATCCCAGAGACTAATTAGTATTCAATTCCTCAACGCTTTTTGCCTTCTCATTTTCTCTGCTTCATACCTCCACCGATTTTTCACATACACCTGTTTAATTCATGTGTCATTAGACTCAGTTATGTCAGGTAACGAGTCATAGTGCGTAATATATAGCGTGGTCTGAAACAAGTTCGGGTTGACCAAATATACCTTTTTCTGTCCAAAAGTTTATAAATTTTTCATACATCAGTGGCGTGTTAGATACGATTACAAAACTAATATTATTCTAATAAAAATCTAAGTTTGAGTAAAAATAAATATTTGTTGTGAACAAGAATTGAGAGAAAGAAAATATTCTTCTATTCATCATAATGTAGGAGATACAAAGGATATATATAGATAAATATTAGGGTAAAAACCCTAATAGCTAATTGGGTCATGGGCCTCTTATGGGTTATATGGACATCCACATAATATGATCCATAACACTCCCTCTTAGATGTCCATATTATTAATACGCTTTAGGAATGTTGCCTCATTAAAACCTTGTCAGGAAAACCCAGTGGGACAAAACCATGACTAAGGACAAAAAGAGTGCAGCGCGTATTGTCTCCCTCTGATGACTATATCACTTGAGCTCTTTGAGTCGACGCATTCCACTGTTGTAACTTAGTTTCCTAAATGTTGAGGTAATATGTGCCTTGTTAAATAGATCCGCCAAATTGTCTCTTGAACGAACTTGTTGAACCATAATATCACCATTATTCAGTAAGTCATGAGTGAAGAAGAATTTTGGTTAAATATATTTTGTTCTTTCGCCCTTGATATAACCTTCTTTAAGTTGAGCAATACATGCTCCATTATCTTCAAGCAAAAACTGTTGGTGCCACCTTCTCTGAATAATTACCACATGATCTATGTATGTGCTGTATCACACTTCTTAGCCAAACACATATTCGACTTGTTTCATGTATCTCTAGAATTTCTGCATGGTTGGCTGATATTGCTGAGATCGTCTGCTTAATTGAACATTATGAAATTGCGGTTCCTCTACTTGTACATACATATCGAGTTTGTGATCGACCATTATGAGGGTCAGACATTCTGAAAGATATGTAATCTTCTAATAACTCAAATACCTCTAATCAGTATCTTATAAGATATGGACATCCATATTATAATTATCCATAACACTCCTCCTTAGATGTCAATTTGAGGATTATGCCTCGTTAAAACCTTACTAGACAAAACACAGTGGGACAAAAATCTAGTGAAGGAAAAAAAAATACATAATTCCTTTATACGCTTGGGGATGTTGCCTCATTAAAAACCTTGCCGGAAAACCCTATGAGGACAAAACCATGGTCAAGGAAAAAAGAGTGCAACGCGTATCTTCTCTCCCCCCGATGATCACATCACTTAAATCTCCTAGTTGGTGCAATCCAATATAATAAACTAACTTCTTTAATGTCAATATAGTAAGTATCTTGATAGAATATATGTTTGATTCTCATATAAACAAGTGTTCTCCACTTAACCTTCACATATCAAGAAGGATTAAACATATGTCATACTTATCATTATACGAGTACATCCTCGTACTTTACAAGTTATATAGTATCAACGAATACAAAGTAAATGATACATTATATCATTTATGACCACTAGTGAGAACAATCATTGTTTTATATACATTATAACTATGACACCCATAAATCGATATTGTGATCATCATCTTTATAAGTAAAGAGGTCTTTCTTCATCAATTGACCTCATAGACATGAGCGTCGTTTATCCATATAAAGATATATAACATCTTTCTTTAGCTTTCATTATGAAAAATGATTTCATCTTTAACATGTTTAATTCATAAAACATGACAAAAATTTGTATTTCATTTCAAGGTATTCAACCGTCATGAAAATCTCCTCATGAGTTCCATTCAAATTTACCTCATCAAAACATATATAACTTATACCATATATAAATCTCTTTAAAACTAACATGGGTAAATTTTGTTATTTCAATGGCTCATTCTAAACAAATACCATATTGCCTTTCACTTATATATTGATTTATTCAACTTGATCAAGTGTTATTCTTGAAAACTTTCTTATATGCTTCAACATTTTAAATCATGAGACATGCTTCATGCATTTTATATCCATCATGGAATCTCAACTTCAAATGAGCTCTATTCATTTTCTTTTAGACGCATATCAATTATTTATCACATTGCCAGACTTCTATAATTACAAAATACATTATTGGATCCACCACATTAGAACATGTCTCCTCAAGATAATTTTCTAGTCTTTGTGAAATATATGTGTGCCATCAGTTGTGCCTTGAATATCATGATTCCAGTAACTCAATTTCGCTTTCACACAAAGACCGATGCATATCCAATAATTTTGGACATTCATGTGTATGGGACTTCAAGTCGAGTAACCATGTCTCATCATAAGAGACTTCAATCTTTCATTAGTTCTTTGCGTCTTTGTATCTTTTGGCCATTCATTTATACATCTGCACTTTCTGCAGGTATGCTTCCATGATCCTCACCATGATTATAGTGCTATCTTATTTATTTACATAATCATTACCATGTGTATTATTGTATACGATATCACCATCGACGTCGATTCATTTATATTTTCGATTCCACACTTTACTAGACATTGCAATATATCATTTATTGATATCTCATAGTTTTTCAAGTACCCGGGGTTTTTCAATTACCTTTCATGTCTAGTTTCTCTATAGGAGAATTATTCTGGGGTCTTTATTACCTCGATTAGACCATCTGAATTTTCTTGCTCCATTTTATCTATTCATTCGAGGAATTTATTTGGAATCGATTAGTCTATCACGTTGCAGATGTGCCATAGACTTACTACCAATCATTGGTTTTCATTTTGGGACATACATTATAATTGGAGCACTATCAGCGTATATATGATCTAGTAACTTCTTTATGTCACTAAACAGGTATGGCAATTAATAGATCTGGAATGTAAATTGTCCTTTCAAGTTCATATTCATTGGTCTAAGGATCAACATTTATATTATAATTAATTCCATATCTCTCGCTGCTCATTCTTCCCCCTGAATGAATTACCAATTACAACATCTCATTGTTGTGCGTTGTGGTGGATTTTCAATACAGGTTTCGCACATTTACATAAACTTTAATAGGAAACATATGGTTCGTGACCATAAACCATTTTATTGGGGAGTATTCATTAATCTTGTTGGTATGATGCAAATTCATATTTTATAACATGCCCCATAATCTAAGATTTTGTTCTCATAATTATTGGCTTTGCAATCAACTGAAGATGTTTTATGAACGTTTCAACAAAAGCAATTCGCGTATGAACTTGGGCTACATAAAGTTCAACACTTATTCCAATAATCTCCCAGTACTTAGAAGTTTTTATCACCATTCTCAATAACACAATGTGGAAAACCGTGCTCGCATTTTATAAGTCGAGCCACTAATTACGCTAACCTTAAGTTGCATATTTGATGATCATTTTGACAATGTATCGATTTTAAAACTCAAAATGATCCACATGGCAGATGTATAGGCCTACATACATCCTCTTTATATTCTTTTCAAAACTTCATAGGCGAAGTCCTTATTTTAATTTGGTGGTGATAAGTGAACAATGCACTTCCATTGAGAATAATAAAAATAGTGAAATCACTTTTGAAGAACCCATGGTTCTTGTATGTGTTTCGCATCATCATTAACCCGAGATGGTCCAACCGGTCATGCTAATTAATAATCTTGGCTCATAAACTTATATTTTATGACCACATATGCTTCAATTACAATTTTTTTATTTATAAAAGCTTAATAATAAAGCATAATATATACTAGTGAAATTGCATCAAACTTCTTAGACCATGCATCATGAACATACAAAACACGCACTACAACAAAGCATCTCATTTTACACGGTTATATTCTTATATCCCCACGTTTAGAAGTGTGTAAAAATTTAAAGTACACGCTTCATTTTGCGTGGAGTATCTGGGCGTCACAAAATAATACACGGTTTTATGTGTCAATAATCATTTAAAATGTTTACACTAGAAAGCGTGGAAAAATGGTTAAAAGTACACGCTTTTATGTGTCAACAAACATTTAATCACTCTACACAAAAAAGCGTGGAGAAATAATCAAAAGTACACGCTTTTATATGTGAACAAACAAACACATGTCACAGATGACCCAAGTTTTTACACGCTTTCAAGTGTCAACTTATTTCTTTTGATGATTTTACAATTCTTACCCTACCCAACATACAAATATATTTATAAAAGAATACAGACATTTAATCTGTGAAACTTATCATACACAAATTCAATATAAAATATACCAATTTGTAAGTATAACATACTTAAATTTGCAGCAAATAATTCACAAACTAATATACTTAAATCTAACATACAAAGCATCATTCTTCACAGCTAATCTTCCACTATTCTTGAACAATTGGACCATACTATCTTCTTGAAACTTTTGTCTTCAACAAGGTCCAATCTTTTGTCTTCAACATTTACATATTATCCTAAATCAAAGCAATTGGACCATACTTGATTGTATTGCTTTGGATGACAAGAACTGTTTGATACTTTGACCACCATGCAACTTTACAAGCCCGCAACATGATTGCCTCCATGAGACACCCCAATTGATTCATAAGTTTCTACATCGAGGTACTTAAGAAGCTCTATTGGGTCTCCGTTGCAAGATTTCATAAGCCATTCATCTTTCATTAACTTAAGACATTCCTTGGTCACACAGCTGTAGAACGATCAGCAAGTCCTCTCTTGAGTATAATTGTCCTCTGCTTGATGCTATTGAATTTATGAGTGGTAAATTTGTCAAAAATAGAAAGATACTGTTGGTCCCTACGCCGTGATGTTGAGTCGATATGAAATATGCAAACAATAACAATATGGATCTTTGAATAACTAAATCGTCTAACTTGTAAATGATTCATTACATGTATTTATACTAGTCGAATGGACATGATCCCAAACGACACACCGGTTCAGGGATAACCGTTTCTGGCGGTTATTTAACCGTTTATAACTACCTATCTATAACTACTTTATAACCGTTTTGGCGGTTGTAACTGCTAGTAACCGCTAGTCGGTTATTATCTTTTAAACGAGCAAGTCTGGTCCTTTGAGTTAGAAGCAATGGCGAGATTATATGTTTACAATCTCCTCCTTAATCTTGATCGTTGCTTCGTCCTAAGTCTTGAACTCCGAGCATTTGTCGCATAGTCACGAACTTGAGTCTTGGTAATGCTTTCGTTAAGATGTCTGCTCTTTTTAGTTCTCCACTTACGTGTTCTACTTTGATATGACCATTCTCTACGCATTCACGAATGAAATGATAGCGAATGTCTATGTGCTTGCTCCTTCCATGAAAAACTGGGTTCTTTACGAGTTGTATAGCTGATATATTGTCAACTCTAAGTGTTATCTTCTTTTCTTCTAGTCGGTTAATTCACCGAGTAATCGTTTTAGCCATAAGGCTTGACATCTTCTTCTTGTAGCTGCCATGAATTCTGATTCACATGATGAGAGTGCTACTGTTGGTTGTTTCTGAGTACACCAAGTAATGGGTGACTCTCCAAAGTAAAATACTATGCCAGTAGTGCCTTTTCCTTGATCTGTATTGATTCCATAACTCATCATTTGTATCATGTAATCTTGTAGCCTCCTTCTTTCTTGTATATTATTCCATGGTCTTTCGTACCTTTGATGTATCGGATTACTTGTTTCATTTGCCTTCGGTGATGATCCTTGGTCTTGCATAAATCTGCTGAGTAGTCCGACCAGGGTAACTAAGATCTGGTCTTGTATGTAGTAAATATCTGAGACTTCCAATTAGGCTTCGGTAATAAGTTGCGTCAATTGGTTCTCCATCTTCCGCCTTGACCAACTTAGTGCCGGGTTCCATAGGTGTCTTCGTATCATTACTATCCGTCATGCTTGTCTCTTTTAAGATCTTGTTAATGTATCCTGTTTGCTTGATCGTAATTTCTCCTCCTGTCTGTGTAACTTCTATCCCAAGGTAATATGCTAGCAACCCTAAGTCGCTCATTTCGAATTTATCTTCCATCTTGGATTTGAACAAGTCTACTTCCTTCTTTGGAGTGCCCGTGATTATTAAATCATCTACATATACTCCAACGATAATTGTAGAAGTCTTGCTTCTCTTTGTGTAGATTGCTTGTTCGAGATTACATTTCTTAAAGTCTAGGGACTTCAAGGTTTGGTCAAGCTTCACGTTCCAAGCTCTAGGTGCTTATCTTAAGCCATACAAAGCTTTAGTTAGCTTGTATACTTTTCCAAGGTTTCCTTGTTGAATGAAACCTTCAGGTTGTGTAACATAGACTTCTTCCTTCAATTCTCCATGTAAAAATGCTGATTTTACATCTAAGTGGTGTACTTGCCATCCATGATACGCTGCTAGTGCTAATATCAATCGAACTGTCTCTATCCTAGCAACTGGTGCAAACACTTCATCAAAGTCTATTCCTTGTTCTTGTACATAACCTTTTGCTACTAATCTTGCTTTATACTTTATGATCCTACCTTGTGCATCTCTCTTGGTTTTATAAACCCACTTAAGTCCTATTGCCTTTTGATTTTCGGGCAATGTGGTGAGGGTCCATGTGTTGTTTTTGTTAATTGAATCTAATTCAATTTGCATGGCCTCAATCCACTTTTCATCTTTTGATGCTTCCTTGTAATTACTGGGTTCTTCTTCTGTGAAAAATAAGCTAGGTGCTTCTACTTCACGTGCAGTTTGGTAAATTTCCGTAATATCCTTTAAACCTTGTATAGGTCTAAGATCAAATCTAGGATCCGAGCTTTGAATGAACTTATAGTAGCTCTTTCTTCATCTTCTGAGTTAGGGTTGTAAGTGTATGATGGGGTGTGATTGGTGAGGTGGATCGGTATAGGTTCTTGTTCTTGTCACGTGTTATTTGTGTTTTCTAAGTTGGTGGTGTAGGATTATCATAGTCAACTCCATCTACCATAAAGCTAGTCCAAAACGTATCGTCTGTGTCTGTATCCTCCTCATTGTTGTTCCAATTCCACGGTTTCTTTTCCATAAACTTCACATCCCTACTAACATGTTTTTTCTTTCCTACTGGATCATATAGTCTATATGCTTTTGATCCTTCTTCAACTCCTAAGTAAATCATTGGAATGCTTCTATCATCTAGCTTCTTCAAGTGAGGTATGGTTACCTTAGCATAAGCTGTGCATCCGAATATTCTTAGGTATTCTAAGTTTGGTTTCCTATTGTAGAGGGCTTCATATGGTGTTTTATCTACCAGGGCTTTCGTAGGTACCTGTTGAGTATGTAAATGGCGTGCTGACCGCTTCCGCCCAATAAGTTAAGGGTAACTTCATCGCTTTCATCATACTCCTAGTCGTTGATAAAACTGTCCTATTTCTCCTCTCTACTACACACCATTCCGCGGTGAGTATGGTGCTGTCAATTGTCTTTCTATTCCATTCTCCTTACAATATTTGGTGAATTCATGTGATGTAAATTCACCTCCTCTATCCGTTCTTAGCATCTTAATTTTCAACTTCAACTTTGATTCAATCTGCTGCCTAAATTCCTTGAATGTGTTGAATGCTTAATCTTTCGAGTTTAGAAAGTAAGCCCACATGAAACGTGTACAGTCATCTACTAATAAGAAGATGAGCTTCTTTCCAGAGTGTGTTTTTGGACTTATGGGACCACAAAGATCTCCATATACTAAGTCCAATGGGTTGTTTGATCTGAATTTAGCTTGGTTTGGAAAAGCGTTACGATGTGTTTTCTAATAAACATGCATCACATATTTGTCTGCATGGTTTATTACGGGTATTCCGTTTACTAACCCTTTTCTTGTCATCTTGTCTATCATCAAAGTTGGTGACCTAATCTAGCATGCCATAACCATGCTTGGTCGTCTACGTTTGCTAAGAGACATATAGGTGCTACTATATGTAATCTAATACTGTAAAGTCGATTCTTAGATCGTTCTACTTTCATCAACAACTTCTTATTCTTGTCATACAAAGTCAGTAAATTTCCATCCATGATGATCTTGCAACCTATTTCAGTAAGTTGTCCTAGACTAAGTATGTTGCTCTTGAGGTTTGGAATGTAGTAAACATCCGAAATCATTTTCTGTTGTAGGTTTCTACATCCTAATAGTATCGAACCTCTACCCTTTATCTCTACATACGATCCATCTCCAAAACGAACGCGTCCAGTGATGCTCTCGTCAATATCCTTAAAATGGCCTTCGGTGCCCGTCATATGATTACTTGCACCATTATCTAAATACCATATGCTAGCATCTGATGTAGCATATTTTCGGGGGTATACTTGTTCTTCATTTAACAAGACTTCTTCGGTTTCTTGTATCGCCATTAATAATGATGGTTCATCGTCTTCTAAGATAAGGTTTGATTGTTCCTGAGTTGTTGGTGGACTTTTACAATTTCTCATGAAATGTCCGGGTTTCCCGCAATTGTAACATTTCACATTCTTTCTATCCCACTCACCTTTATTCTTATTGTGAGGTGAGTTTCCTCCATTCGAGTTATCTCTTTTTCCCTTATTATGCCAATTACCTCGTGAATTGTTTGATCTACCCCTATATTTGCTAAATCGTTTCTTATTTCTAGAGTGTTAGCCTGTGCGAATAATAGGTTATCTTGGCTTTCTACTTGTCCTCCCTTTCGGAGTTTTATTCTCTCCTCGAATGCCTTAAGCTTTCCTGCGATCTCATCTAACGTAATGTCATCGAGATCACTCGTTTGTTCTATGGATGCTACTATTTGAATGAATCTATCGGGTGTGGAATCTAATAGTTTTCGAACTAAAAGTGATTCATCAAAGGTTTTCCTAATTCTTTTGCCTTTGTGGCATAGCCGTTCGGTACGTAAATGCATCCACCGTTTCATCTTCCTTCATTTGAAGGGTTTGAAATCCAATCATCAATGATTGTAACCGTGCTTGTTGCACTTTCTCTTCTCCAACGTGTCTCTTTCTTAAGGAATCCCATAATTCCTTTCTTTGTTTTGCAACTTGCTACTTGTAAGATCACATCTTCGGTCAATGCTTGATATAGGAAGGTAGTTGTTGCCTTATCCTTTTAGCATCTACTTGTGTATCAACCTTAGGTTCTATTGCTTCCCATAAACCTTGTGCTTCTAGTATCACCTTAATTTGTATAGTCCAAACTGTGTAGTTTGTGGCTTTGAGTTTTGGGCATTGATATTGTGTCATAGGGGTTACGGGTTTTGGTGCGATGTTACCTGCCACTTGCATCGTCACCAGGCATATTGATAGTTCTTATGATCTTCACTTTCTATGGGAATTCTAACTAAGTATGATATATACTTAATACTACGTGAAGCAGAAAATAGTTTAGGGAATCTAATATCTGGGATCAATATAGTTCTCGGGATTTCCTAGTAATGTAAATAACGAACTATACTATTTAAAGTATAAGAGAAATCCAAAGTTTGAATTTTGTGACCTCGTTGTTGTGTATTAAACACAGTCGTATTCCCACTTTTGTCGGTACTTGAGTATGATACCAACTACGTTCTTTCTTTCCCCACGTTGTCTTTTCTCCTTTCTTGTGTATCGTTGTAATAATGATTTGCCTTCGAACTCTTGGTCTTGGCTATTTTCCGAACACAAAGTTTCCAAAATACCTTTCGGTATTTTCAAAGAAACAAGTTAATTTACTTGTTCTTTCTTCTTTACCAACAAATGGTAATCTTCTACGTTTGCTTGCCGCGTCTCACAACCTTTCTCTTTACCTTTGTTCCACACCGAATGTGCTTCACCCCAAAAATACCTTTCGGTATTTTTCCAACAAAAACCCACAAGTGATCAAGTTGTGTCCTTTGTTAATAATCTTATATCGCTAGCGTCTCTTCTTTCAAAACAATACTTGATTGTTTTCTAAACCGGTTGTGTTTCTTCTAATTCCAAGCAACGTCTTTTTCTCTTCTCTTCTTGTATATGCCGTCTACTATACAAGGTATTCAAGCGCTTCTTTCTTTTTTCTTGTTGATGCGTATTAATGCTTTACAACAGAAAAAAAACCGACACCACAATGGAATGGTGTCCTCTCCGTTTGCAATTTCGACACAAAGACGAGTTGTATACGACTTGTCTTATGTCCTAGTTATTCAAGTAACAACGTCTCCTAGTTTGAAACGTCTTTCCTTCTCCTGAAACAAAATTCCAGCGAGTACTTCTTCTTTCCAGAAACAATGTTTCTGTTTCTGTTTCTTCCTGAACCAAATGACCAGTGCTTTGATTTCTGGTTTTGGTTCTTCTTCTTCAACGTTGGGTTTTTCTAGAATGTGTATATCTCGCTAACAATTTCTGGGTTTGATTCTGTCTCGCTAAACAAGGGCTGGTAAATGTTGCCTTGTTAACAAGAAATCTGGATGATGAATATTGTGTTTGTAACGAGATGTTAGAAGGCTCTTGATGCCAAATGTTGGTCCCTACGCCGTGATGTTGAGTCGATATGAAATATGCAAACAATAACAATATGGATCTTTGAATAACTAAATCGTCTAACTTGTAAATGATTCATTACATGTATTTATACTAGTCGAATGGACATGATCCCAAACGACACACCGGTTCAGGGATAACCGTTTCTGGCGGTTATTTAACCGTTTATAACTACCTATCTATAACTACTTTATAACCGTTTTGGCGGTTGTAACTGCTAGTAACCGCTAGTCGGTTATTATCTTTTAAACGAGCAAGTCTGGTCCTTTGAGTTAGAAGCAATGGCGAGATTATATGTTTACAGATACAACTATAAAACTTTAGTTCTTTAATTATTATATCAGACAGCTACAATCTTTTGGTCCCGAATAATTGTCTTACGCACTCATAAACCAGTATGGCCATTCTACATCTTAAAAATAATTAGATCTTTATACTAAGAATAAGAATAACAATAGAAGTCAGTATAGTACGCTAAAGAGCTTGTATTTTCTCAGCCTCAGTTGACCAGATGTGACATTCATATTCAAAGGGAAATTTACTTTAAAGATTAGCAAATACTCTAAATGATACAAGAACAAACATTTGGTCAAAGTAGGAACTAAGATTTGTATCAACTTTATAGTGTATCGTTACCAATGCTCACAACGGATCAATAAAAGCCTTTCAAAAAGCCATGGATGCACGAAAGAAGAAAACACATAAAAAGGCAAGGATATACAAATCCTATATTCCTATGAAAGAAAGAAGGTACCTAAGACTCTGGAGGGGGAATTTACTGGCTAAAACACAATATGCTGCTTAATGTTTCAAGTAATAACTCAAGAATATCACTATTCTCCGCATCATTTGCAAAACGAGATAAAGCCCTGACTGCAAAAGTGCGGATTACTGGAACCTTGTCCCCCACACACACCTTAATGCAATCAATCACCTCATCCCACAGCTCATCACTGACTTCTGCATCGTCCGGCAGTCGCATTATGATCTACCCATAAATTTTTCCATCAGATACAAATAAATAATATTGGTACAAAATAGGAAAAGCTATGTTAAAAAGGTACTAATAGAGCAAAAGAGTTACATGATACAAATATAATCGATACCCTAGAGACAAAGAAAAAAATAAGTATGATTTTTAAATCATAATTATTTAGCGCAACCTTCTGGTATTAGCATCTATTTCCTACAAATCTAAACATAATTAACAAGAATTTCTAACCTTTAGTCTGCCATTAGTGATAGGATGATTAAAGTAGGGTAGGCACTCGGTTACTCCAAACCAAGTTTATATGTTAAAAATCCAAATTCACATATTATATACCTAATTTACAAACTTGCCATTTTAGATCTCATAAAGTAATGCTCGTAGTAACGTTTGTCGGTGTTGCATCTTAGATATGGAAATTAGCCTTTTCTAGAACCTCATAAGTACGGTAGTCATTTTACAGATGCTGATATTAACTTTTTTCCTCTTAGTAATTAGTAATTGCAGCTGATACATATTAAGTCTGTGATGTATAACATTTATGTTATTATCCTAAAATATGACTCTCATTTCTTTTATTGGAATAATTTGATGAATAAATAGGAACCCGCTTCAAATGGGCAGATTTGGAAGCCATGGAAGTATATCTAAATGCATAAAACTTCTAAGTTCTGCATTTAAAAAACGTTAAATATTCCTGTAAAAGTAGGTTTTGGGTCGAATGGGTCATACTTACACTTATTACACAACACACCTGTCAGAATTGTTTTGGCACATGTGTATATCGTGTTCTGATGAAGTATTAAATCTACATTGTGCAGTAATGTTTGTTATTATAGGTTAAATCAGTCTACAAACCTCCAGCTACGACTTGCATAAAATGATTCACACAACAAAGCTACCGCCGATACAAGTCAGAGACTTAACCTCACAAGCTACGACTTTTCTGTGACCAATACCTTACCACTGCAAAACATAGCCAAAACACATTCATGAGCAGACATACACTAACAATGATGCTAATCATGACTTGCTAACCTTTCTCGAGACACTTTAGCGGATTCAGATCATCATTCTTACACTTAAGAAACACAACATTTTCCTCTCTAAATTTACTCGTTGATGCCGACATTAACACCAGTGATGTCGATATCACGTATCCGACAGCGTCTAACAAAACATCACAAATTTAGGCCTAAATCTCAAACCCTAACCCTAAGTAGTGTATGTCTCTAATTTCATAGATCACAAAAAGTTGTTATTTGATCGAATGCCGTAGAAGAGAACACCAAGAGATTGCTCGGTCGGTCGATTACGATCATTCACTCCATTCAATCATTCCGATCATTCACTCCGGTAAATCATTCCGATCATTCACTCCGGTAAATCATTCCGATCATTCACTCCGGCCAATCGCTCCGATCATTCACTCCGGTAAATCATTCCGATCATTCACTCCGGTAAATCGCTCCGATCATTCACTCCGGCCAATCGCTCCGATCATTCACTCCGGCCAATCATTCCGATCATTCACTCCGGCCAATCGCTCCGATCATTCACTCCGGCCAATCGCTCCGATCATTCACTCCGGTAAATCATTCCGATCATTCACTCTGGTAAATCATTCCGATCATTCACTCCGGCCAATCGCTCCGATCATTCACTCCGGACAATCATTCCGATCATTCACTCCGGTAAATAATTCCGATCATTCAATCCGGTAAATCATTCCGATCATTCACTCCGGGAAATCATTCCGATCATTCACTCCGGCCAATCGCTCCGATCATTCACTCAATCGATCATTCACTCCGCCAATCATTCCGATCATTCACTCCGCCAATCGATCATTCACTCCGTAAATCATTCCGATCATTCACTCCGCCAATCGCTCCGATCATTCACTTCAACGATCATTCACTCGGACACTCGCCCGATCATTCACTCGGTAAATCATTCCGATCATTCACTCCGCTCCGATCATTCACTCCGGCCAATCATTCCGATCATTCACTCCGGCCAATCTCTCCGATCATTCACTCGGCGCTCGATCATTCACTCCGGTAAATCATTCGATCACTCACTCCGGTAAATCATTCCGATCATTCACTCCGGTAAATCATTCCGATCATTCACTCCGGCCAATCGCTCCGATCATTCACTCCGGCCAATCATTCCGATCATTCACTCAATCGCTCGATCATTCTCTCCGGTAAATCATTCCGATCACTCACTCCGGTAAATCATTCCGATCATTCACTCCGTCCAATCGCTCCAATCATTCACTCCGGCCAATCGCTCCGATCATTCACTCCGGCCAATCATACCGATCATTCACTCCGGCCAATCGCTCCGATCATTCACTCCGGTAAATCATTCCGATCATTCACTCCGGCCAATCGCTCCGATCATTCACTCCGGCCAATCGCTCCGATCATTCACTCCGATCCAATCGTTCCGATCATTCACTCCGGCCATCGCCCGATCATTCACTCCGGATCATTCCGATCATTCACTCCAATTCCGATCATTCACTCGGTAAATCATTCCGATCATTCACTCCGTTAAATCGCTCCGATCATTCACTCCGGTAAATCATTCGATCATTCACTCAATTCCGATCATTCACTCAATCATTCCGATCATTCACTCCGGCCAATCGCTCCGATCATTCACTCCGGCCAATCGCTCCGATCATTCACTCCGGCCAATCGCTCCGATCATTCACTCCGGCCAATCATTCCGATCATTCACTCCGGCCAATCACTCCGATCATTCACTCCGCATTCCGATCATTCACTCCATCGTTCGATCATTCACTCCGGTAAATCATTCCGATCATTCACTCCGCCAATCCTCCGATCATTCACTCCGCCAATCGCGATCATTCACTCCGGCCAATCATTCCGATCATTCACTCCGGCCAATCGCTCCGATCATTCACTCCGGTAAATCATTCCGATCATTCACTCCGGTAAATCATTCCGATCATTCACTCCGGTAAATCATTCCGATCATTCACTCAATCGCTTCCGATCATTCACTCCGCCCGCTCCGATCATTCAATCCGGCCAATCATTCCGATCATTCACTCCGGCCAATCGCTCCGATCATTCACTCCGGTAAATCATTCCGATCATTCACTCCGGTAAATCATTCCGATCATTCACTCCGGTAAATCATTCCGATCATTCACTCCGGCCAATCGCTCCGATCATTCACTCCGGCCAATCGCTCCGATCATTCACTCCGGCCAATCATTCCGATCATTCACTCCGGCCAATCTCTCCGATCATTCACTCCGGTAAATCATTCCGATCATTCACTCCGGTAAATCATTCCGATCATTCACTCCGGTAAATCATTCCGATCATCATTCGCCCGATCATTCACTCCGCCAATCATTCCGATCATTCACTCACCGCCAATCTCCGATCATTCACTCCGGTAAATCATTCCGATCATTCACTCCGTAAATCATTCGATCATTCACTCCGGTAAATCATTCCGATCATTCACTCCATTAAATCATTCCGATCATTCACTCCCGATCATTCATCGTAAATCATTCCGATCATTCACTCCGTAATCATCATTCGCTCGATCATTCACTCCGAATCATCCGATCATTCACTCCATCAATCCGATCATTCACTCCGGTAAATCATTCCGATCATTCACTCCGGTAAATCATTCCGATCATTCACTCCGGTAAATCATTCCGATCATTCACTCCAGTAAATCATTCTGATCATTCACTCCGGCCAATCGCTCCGATCATTCACTCCGGTAAATCATTCCGATCATTCACTCCGGTAAATCATTCCGATCATTCACTCCATTAAATCATTCCGATCATTCACTCCGGCCAATCGCTCCGATCATTCACTCCGGCCAATCATTCCGATCATTCACTCCGGCCAATCGCTCCGATCATTCACTCCGGTAAATCATTCCGATCATTCACTCCGGTAAATCATTCCGATCATTCACTCCGGCCAATCGCTCCGATCATTCACTCCGGCCAATCATTCCGATCATTCACTCCGGCCAATCACTCCGATCATTCACTCCGGTAAATCATTCCGATCATTCACTCCGGTAAATCATTCCGATCATTCACTCCGGTAAATCATTCCGATCATTCACTCCGGCCAATCGCTCCGATCATTCACTCCGGCCAATCGCTCCGATCATTTACTCCGGCCAATCATTCCGATCATTCACTCCGGCCAATCGCTCCGATCATTCACTCCGGTAAATCATTCCGATCATTCACTCCGGTCAATCGCTCCGATCATTCACTCCGGTAAATCATTCCGATCATTCACTCCGGTCAATCGCTCCGATCATTTACTCCAGTCAATTGTTCTGATCCAAATGATTAATGATAGAATTGTGATTTTATGATTGAAACCCTAATTCGTTTGGGGAAAATGTTTGTGAGATTTTGAGAGAATAATGAAAGTGGAGAAGATATAAATGTGTTTGAATGACCACGTAAAAAAAAAGTGATTTATACACTCTCAAAAATGTTTGAAACACTCAAATTAGTTATGTTTGGACAGTTATACACTCATAGTTACACTTACATTTTCACCTCTGTAAGGGTATAAATATCCAAACACAACTAATTTGAGTGTGCAAATCATTTTTAGGAGTGTACAAATCACCTCTCTTAAAAAAAAAACTCCACGCTTTTTACTGTGCATTTTATTTTTAATTTTTTTATACAAAATTTTTTTCCACGCTTTTTTTTTGTGACAAGTAGTGTTTTTTTTACACGGTTTTGAACGTGTAAGTCTTCTTTTATCTTTTAAACGGGCATAAGCGTGCACTAATAATATGTACACGCATATAAATGTAGTTATTTTAGCCACACTTATGTTCGTGTAAAATAACAAATTAAAAGTCCACCCTTTTCTAATCGTGGAAAAATAACCGTGTATATTTCCACTTTTTGTCGTAGTGACGCTTGAACATATAGCATACAAAACATGATTATACATATTAACAAGCCTAAACCATCATAAGCGTACATAGGCAGTCGTATGTTTATCTATTACTTCATCAAAATCAATCACAATGGTTATTATTGTGCTATTTAACATCATGGTTTACTGGAAATATATAAAGGTTATCTTTTTGCAAACTAATAAGAGTAGTGGCATATATAATAGTGATCACTTAATTTCTAATATGTTTTACTTTAATTAGTGTCCAGTATTATAGCGTTGATTATCAAAATACTAACGCACATGACTCATCCAACTAAGTAGTTAACCTTTATCATTTAAACTTGTTTAAGGTACCATGAAGATAAATAAAATGACGATATAAGCAAATGTGATATCTATCTTATAAATACAAGTTACCTTATATATAATTACTGTATTATCTTCATTCAAGCCATATGCAAACATATTTATAATTATATGTAACTACTATGCAAGTCAAATTACATTTTTGAAAATACGTGCGAATGCGATGACTTGCTATCTAAAGCACCCCAATTAACCATTTAATTAAATAGTAAAGTTACAAATTACTTCCTTTAATGTAACTAGATATATACTAGCTAGTAATGTTTTTCATTAAAAAAAACCCATTAAAGTTGTATCTATGAATGGCTTCTACGCTGTTACACAGAGTAGAACAGCTCATTAAATTACTGATATATAATTAATCAAATCAACAACAAAAAAATAAACTTACCAACATAACTTTTTCATTAAGCTGTTTAGGACATCCAATTGCGTTAGCTTATTAAATCTCGAATAAGGTTTTTAAGCCTTCTCCCACCAGTTTATCTTATTTAGTTTATTTATAACTTTATATGCATTCTCAACATTGATAACCTCATACATGTGTATACACATATTGGCCTTTACTAGACAGTTTACCATCATTGTAAATAACACCATATAAGCTACTTAACCCAAACACACTTTTTTTTTTAAATGTGCTTAATTTGTAAAGAATAAGCTTTTCAATAAGTTAATTCAAACATTCCCTAGAAGTGCTTAACATCAAAACGAGCATTTACGTGAAAAACAATGAACAAGAACAACTATAGGACCTATTACACAGTTAAGCTTACAAGATTACATCGATCAACATTAACGCAATAGTGCATGTTCAACTACAACTTAACGTACGTTTTCTATTTGCAAAAATAGTAGTGCATGTTCAATTGCGTACAGAATTTTATTTTTATTCGGCATATAAACATTGCTTAACATTAAATCAAATCTAACAAATCATATTCTACATGCAGCTCTACAATTAGTCGTTCGCATGTGTTCATCAATCAACATGAACAACAATAATCACATCTATAAGACAGTTATCACTACTAGAAAAAATGTCATTAGCAACAATTATTTTAACAACAATAGAGAAATCGTTGCTAAATTATACATTTAGCATATAATTTTAGCAACAAAATTGTTAACAAGGTTGCAATTTTTTTAGCAACAAAAAAAGTTAGTTGATACTTCTACAAAAGATCATAAATATTCGTTGCTAATTTAGCAACCACTAAGTAATTTTATTGCATTCTCAAATTAGCATTGGCCGAATTAGCATCAATTGATGCTAGTTGCTAATTCAACCGGTGCTAATTTTAGAATGCAAGCAATAATTGCTTAGTTGCTAAATTAGCAACAAATATTTATGGTCATTTGTTAAAAATACAAACTAATTTTTTTGTTGCTAAAAAAATAGCAACTTTGTTAACAATTTTGTTGCTAAAATTAGATGCTAAATGCATAATTTAGCAACGATTTTTCTATTGTTATTAAAATAATTGTTGCTAATGGCATTTTTCTAGTAGTGTATATTTTACATGCAAAATCAGTTACGCAACTTAAACGACTAGTACGTATCAATTAACATCACATTCTTACGTATGCATGTACAACGGACAACATTAACAAACAATACGATCAACAACACAATGAACCATGCAAATGTTGAGTTTATGATATATAAAATACAATAAAACATAAAGACATCAAGAGTACACAGCGGAAGACTAAAAATCATAACAAATAAATTAATTAACTGAAAGTATGCATAACGTACCTCTTGCGAATATCAAATCTCTTGAGCAAGACCAAGAAGTGGATTAGAGAGTTGTCCCTTACCTTTCTACAACTCAAACCAATATGGTGTAAGAATAGTGTCTTACTACCACGTTCTTGTACACACGAATTAACCAACGAATCAAGCGATTGCTAGATCTAACACAAGTCTTCATTTAAGAAAAACGAAATCAAACTCCCTTACTTGGGGTGTTCGGCCGAGAATGGGACAAGAGAGAGGAGAGGAGAGATCTAGGGTTAATTCAATGCACAAGTGTGTGAAACCCTAGAACCTATCCCTCTTTATATACTAGTAGGTAAACTTAGAGAACAAGTTATGGAATTACGCCTTGGAGAGGCCCTATGGCCGGCCACTATGAAAGCCCAAAGCCAAACCCATAACTTTTCCAAGTTTTCCATTTCTAGTCATTTCTCTTTTCATTTAACGGTCGTTAGTCATTTTTCCGTTAAATACTTAACAATCGTTAACCGGACTTAATGTGCAATAATTAATCGTAAACATAAACATTAATTATTAACTTTAATTCTCATTCGCTAATGTGTGCAATCCGTGGTCACGAGTTCGAATCCGGACATTCACATGTTTGTAAATATATACATTTCCAACGGCTCCCACTTGGATATGTTTACAAAACGTGAAATGACATTGGTTAGCGTCTAGCAACACGCCAATGCCCTCGGTACAACTCGTGTATGGTTTTCTAGAGAAAAACCATTTGATGATTCATCATCATATTTATCCTTTTGTTTCTAGTACCATGTTAATAAGAATATATATCTTACTCATTTCTTAATTAACTCTTCTGTTTCTCGCTTTATATGATTTATTAAGATTACCAATTCTTACGAGCAGAAGACCTTGGGTATGGCCATACAAACATCTTAACAATCCTACGAGGGGCCCGGTAGTATTATACTTCAAAATAAATTTGAAGGAAACAAATCCCATTTTGACTACAAACAGGATTCATAAATTTACAACACTTAAAAACAACCCTTATAACTACGATTCGTGTAGCGTTAGATTGCTTCACAAAAATGCACTACATCCATGACATATCTCTTGTATCTCAAGTCAGAGGATAAATATCCATGATATACTTAATGACAAGATCCATAAAGTATAATCATGTGGGTGGGATAAGCCCTATACTCAATTCATTGAATATCATCTGAAATTAGTCATGCTACGCATCAATATACTTTCAAGTATATTCTAACTAATACTCAGATTTGTCTTAATTCAATATCATTCCCATGTTATTGATCGACAACGGACTATTTAGAATAACTTAAGTTATTCAAGGATTTAAACATGCAAATACAGGACACAATATTATAAATGAAATTAAACGTATACCATACTTTAATTCATCAATAATAATTGTTCAACATCCTTTATCCAAATACTAAATAGATCAATGCATGATAATACTAGTTAATGAATTTTGCCACAAGTCATGAAAATCATACTTGTTGACAAGGCATAATTTTAATTAACTTTGATCTATAGGAATTTTGAGAATACTTATTTCAAGAATTCAATAAGTGACTTTCTTGTATATGTTTACACATATCTTGATATTGTCATATCATTCCATAAGGTGCGTGATAACATGAACCACCCTTTTATGACAATTATCTTTCAAAACTTTAAAGTTTTAAAGTATTCTTTATTCTTTAATGTATAATGCAACTATGCTCTTAGAAGAGCATAACTAGTCAACATGGTCATCATCAAGGATACCGTGACTAGAATTGAGTGTCATCTCAATTATACTAGCATCATTGTGTACAACAATATGCTCTTTAAATATCCGTAAACTTTTGAACATTTATAGTGTAATGTTGGTGCCTACCAAAACTCAAGTTTGTTGGCAATGACAATTATGAAACAATTGTCATATAATCATCCATATAATCTAGGAGCATCTCGGTGTGGAATGTGATTCTAAATCCAAACATATTCCTTTAAAATATTTATTACACTAACAACTTTCAATGTTGTCAAATCATCTTGTAATCAAGCATGACACAACAACTTTATACACAACATGATGTTCATGATGAATCTTCAAGTTAAACTTTAAGATCTCATCTATCTTGTCAAAGATATGTATTCATCATGTTCTATTAGACTCATTTATTTACCGCATATGTTTATAATAAACATATTTTTCAAGGTTATATATCTTATTTCCAAATCTTACAAACGAAGTTCATTTTCAACTAAAACTTAATTTAGGTGGAATGTAGTTGCCCATACAACATATAAGATTTAAAATAATACTCCCACTAGCTTTTAGGAAAACTTATGAGCTATCTTATTTTAATTATTAAATCAAACATGGATTTAATATTAAACATAAGAAACATCTCTTAGATGCTTGCATATATCCATACATGGATTCTTGCAGTTTGTACATATCCAAGGATTATTTGAATTCATAAAACTTCTTTGTATTACTCATCGTCCTCGCAAAAGTAATTCCACAACAAAGAGTTATGACATTCATTATCAAAATTTCATATCAATGAAACTAAGTATGACAATTATAATCTTTATACTTCTATTTAATGTATCTAGTAAAGAATATTTAATCATAGTTAATTGCTTAAATATGATTAATATTATTATCACTAGACATGCATTAAATATGTGTACAATATTGTCCATATGATTTCTACATAAAGATTTAAACCACTAGGGTTTCCATCCTTTGAAGAAACTCATATTCATTATTAAGATAAACCAAGTATCTAAAGTTGATTATCTTTATGGACAGCATCTCTACATTCATAGTATGATTGATTTTCCACAATTCAACATTTCGTAAATTTATCATTATGATTAACAGGCTTACCATGATCCTGTAACTCATATTCCTCAGCATATTAAATATCCGAGATATCCTTACGGATCTATGAATGACAATTCCATCATATTAAGGTCTATCATTTTCATGTTTAGCCTCATCATGATATTTGCTAGTGCATTTTAGAAGATTATGTATTTTGTAATTTAATCTTTCAAGATCTAAACAAAACTCCCACTTGCCTTTAACAATTTAAAGATTACATTTAAATAGTTTAGCAAGTAGAGCAACAATATATTGTTCTCTTTTGGGATATTACAAAAAACATTGACAGTTCCTAACATTAGTTTGTTACAACTCACTCTATAAGTAGTTTAACAAATTCAGAACTTCATTTATAAGACTTAATGTAATTCATCACATTCCATAAACAAATGGTGTCTTATCAATCTTCTAGGTTGGAGTCTTATTGAGTATATTCAATCTATACTCAATCTACTAACCTTGATAACTTTTGGAAGAAACTATAGTTATCTTGAATCAAACATGCCAATAGATTTTGATTCTTCTAACTGAACATACCATAAAACTATCGTATTTCATTAGAATTAATATTGTAAGATAAATCTAACAATATTTAAGATAACCATCTACTATTTGGTTTATCCTATTTACCAACAAAGTAAAACTTAATGGTACAATAGAATTACCAAATCAATTGCATGCATTATAACTCAAGTATTTTTGACCAAGTCAAAAGACATAGATTATAATCCCATTATACGTTATAAGTCATTGATCAACTCATTGACTTTATGCATATGTCTTAAAACATAGCAAGTTAACGTCTTACTTTATATTGTAAGTCTTGTATTAAAAGACTTCATGTTTGTGACTTTACAAAATCATAAACATTTATAATTAAAGTAATTATGAACACCACCTCAGGTTTCAATTAATATTTCAAGTTAATATTTACTACATATATTTAAGTCATTCAACGAATACTTAAATTCAAAGTAGTATCAGATTACTTCATTTTAATTATGTCATCTCATGAAATGTTCAACGTAAGAAACTACAAAATCATCCATGCTCGTTCTCACGACACGTGGATATTTAACCTTGGGCTATAATCTAGTTCACGTTTTCACGTAACATAAATTGTAACTACAAGTGTTTCTTAGACATAAATATTTAAAGTAGTATTTGTTATCATCTTGACACATGTTCCTAATGTGGCAATCATACACATAAAAATGTATAATTCCTATTGGAACGTTACTCTCTTACCTTGCGGTCAAGAGAATCCATTTAAATCATATTTATATGTGTTGTACCCTGCACACAATAAAGATTTCTCCCACTTGTGCATGGAACAACATCATGTAGCAGATAAACAACACGGTACACGTTCGTTTATGTGATTAATATGATTTGTGTCATAGATATAACAAGTAGATGTAGGACTTTATTGTTTAGTAAGGAAAGCGTACGACTATCCTTAAAACATAAGTGTCTACAATTGGAAAGTAATTATCTTTGAAGATAATGTTACTACACGAGGAAATAAAGCTTGTAGCTCCCAATTGAATTAAAATCAATAAAATAACTTCTTATTCAAGATAATGCAACACAAATGCTCTCACTGAATCTGACAACATTGTAAGTGTTGCATAATCAGTGAAAACAACTTGCTTGCTTTTTACTTTCCTACACCTTTGAAGAACCATACATAATCATTACTTAGGTACTAAAAGGTGTATTCTACTCTGTGAATGATGGGTTATCCATCAATGTTATTAACTTGAAAAATTGGGTATGCAATTTCTTCCTTAACAGGCCTACCATGCCCATAATGGTATGTAGCACCTTTAAAGGTTAAAGCAAAACAACTAGATAAATAAAGCTAGTTTTCCTTTTACCAATTTTCGCGGTAATTAGTCTAGCTTCTAATCTGGTAACTCATATAGATGTTTTCCAGTTAACCAACATTCATGTTGTTACCAAGGATTCATTCACCAAATGAGGATAATGAAATCTTTATGGAAAATAAGATGTGCAATTCATTGCTAAGAGTTACATTAGAATTTAGACAATTCAAATGTTCCTATTATACCTTTCTCATTCATGAAAAGGAATAGGATTGAGTCTCATGCTTCTCCCATGGAAAAGAGACTTCGTTTGTCTTTTCGGTAAATTATTCTCGATCAAACATTTGTTTGAAAGAAGAATGGATCAATTTACTAATCAAAGATTAAACCACGTTTACGGTTAAATGTTGCATTTATACATTCAAAAGAATTACAAAATTCAATTTTAGTATTTTCGATAATTAACCTTTTCAAGAAAATTAAATACCCATGGTTCATAAACATATAACCATTTAATTTTCACTAAAAAACTAGGATCCAAATTGTCATAATCTCATCACATCAGTTGATCTGCTAGTAATGAACCTTATACAAAGTGGTAGAGCTTTTGCTCAATTGCCAATTTCAATTGCAATTCCTAGATTTATGGGATTTACATATAGCCAATTTCAATTGCCATGTAAACATGTTTTATCCCATCTTATGCCTTGAGTTGCCAGTTCTCACTGCCTAACTCAATTAAGTTGTCCAACTTAAGAAGCTGCAAAATCGTCCATGCCCGTTCTCACGACACGTGGACATTTTACCCTTCGCTTACGATCTAAGTCATGGCAAATAAAAAATAATCTTAGGTGTTTCCGTTTCGTTGGATGACATACAACTTAAATTAAAGGGTAATAGTTTTGATGTTAAATCAAATATGTACAAAGATGTCATGCATTCATCTTTGTAGCATAGTGTTTATTAAAACATTTATATCTTGTTTTAATGTATAAGCTTTTCATCATCAAACTTTAATTGAGGTATTGGGTTCACCAATCAAGGAATTAGTGTTAATTATCATCCATTATACCGTACTTTTGCATAAGTGTAAACACTTAGTGTTTCGGATAATTACCACCTAAGTGGTGCATGGAATCAACACTAATTAAGCCCTAAGATGAGCTTGCACATTTAATGACTTACTAAGTAGCTCCACTTTCGAACTTACAGGAGGACCGTGCGCTAAAGCACAACCTTAGACATCCATTCGATTTGTCGCACTTCTTTAAACCCCTTTTATTAGTTCATTCTCATGGGTGAGCCTTTCAGTCATTTGTACCAAAGTCATCATCAATTAAACGATTATGATTACTATTCTTAAAAATACATGTTTCACCATTGTTTAGGTCAGTTTATTTTACTTGTTAAAATACCCTTGTTACACATAACAAACAAGCAAGTATTTGTAAAAATAAACAAATAAACAATGAATGCATAACAAATAAAAGTCATGCATATCAAATAGCCACATGCAAACGGTTTTGATAAATCCTATTAATAATCAATTCTAGATCTGTCAATATGTACATGTTTAATTAAGACTTTCACCCGTTTGACATAATGTACAAGGTGAGCCACATGCATCGATTCATCGATTGCGTAAGTCAAATTAAACACATACCACATAGCACATAATTGATTAAATTAATAATGATTGAGGTCTTCCCCAATTTTAGATCTATCATAATTAGTGTATATCACTTAGACATGAAAGACATACAATAAAAGCAGATCCATGATAAAACATGCAGATAATTATCATGAACATAAAATTACACTTAACAATTAATGCAATTAAACAGAGTTACGCATATACACATAAAGTTGCATGCATCTTAGGGTTTCTAATCCAATTAAAACAATAGTTTACAAAACCTTAATTAGGGCACCAAATAAAGCGCCCCCTCAAAATTAGGGTTTAGGTTTTGCAAACCCTAGATCTAAGCATACAAATAATAACACATTCATGTTTATTTTAATTATGTGTTTCAGTAATTAATTACTTGTTAAACCTGGCTCGTGATGCCACTGTTGAGTTTATGATATATAAAATACAATAAAACATAAAAACATCAAGAGTACACTGAAGACTAAAATCATAACAAATAAATTAATTAACTGAAAGTATGCATAACGTACCTCTTGCGAATATCAAATCTCTTGAGCAAGACCAAGAAGTGGATTAGAGAGTTGTCCCTTACCTTTCTACAACTCAAACCAATATGGTGTAAGAATAGTGTCTTACTGCCACGTTCTTGTACACACGAATTAACCAACGAATCAAGCGATTGCTAGATCTAACACAAGTCTTCGTTTAAGAAAAACGAAACCAAACTCCCTTACTTGGGGTGTTCGGCCGAGAATGGGACAAGAGAGAGGAGAGGAGAGATCTAGGGTTAATTCAATGCACAAGTGTGTGAAACCTTAGAACCTATCCCTCTTTATATACTAGTAGGTAAACTTAGAGAACAAGTTATAGAATTAGGCCTTGGAGAGGCCCTATGGCCGGCCACTATGAAAGCCCAAAGCCAAACCCATAACTTTTCCAAGTTTTCCATTTCTAGTCCTTTCTCTTTTCATTTAACGGTCGTTAGTCATTTTTCCGTTAAATACTTAACGATCGTTAACCGGACTTAATGTGCAATAATTAATCGTAAACATAAACATTAATTATTAACTTTAATTCTCATTCGCTAATGTGTGCAATCCCGTGATCACGAGTTCGAATCCGGACATTCACATGTTTGTAAATATATATACATTTCCAACAGCAAAATCACAAATAAACAATTGAAGCACGTACCACAAAAACATGAAAACAGTACCACAAGCTAGCATTACTAACATGATATCGTAACATGTATTTAAATAAAATAGCGATTAAAAATATATATACATAGATCAAAATCAATAACGACATAAATTCGTAATCAAAGATTGCATGCATGTATCGTATAATAATTACCGGTAGAAAACTAAACTATCAATCGTCTAATTAACAAGATACTTACCCCTTAGAAACAAGTTTAAGAAGAGTTATCGATTCTTGAACTTCCTAACGCTACCTATATTATGTGTCTTATAACATGACCAAGATTCAAAATTGTGATGCCACGCTAATAATACTTCGTATCGCTAAATCATAATTACAAACATCCTTCATTGATCATAAATTTACATGTCTAAAATTTTTCAGTGGAAGCTATTCCTATGGTCAACTTAAGCAGGTGTGCGACAAATTTGTGATATATATTAGCACTGTGAATATAAAGTATTATAACAACTCTTAAACAATATACGAAAAAAAAAAAAAAAAAAACGTACCTTTAGCAACACAAACCTAGAGCGTGCTGATAACGTGTTGTGAACAAGAATTGAGAGAAAGAAAATATTCTTCTATTCATCATAATGTAGGAGATACAAAGGATATATAAAGATAAATATTAAGGTAAAAACCCTAATAGCTAATTGGGCCATGGGCCTCTTATAGGTTATATGGATATCCACATAATATGATCCATAACAATATTCTTTTAAGCATAATCTTTTTATTGTCATCTGATCGTAAAAGATAAAACATAGTCTTACCTGGTGAACTGCGGCACCTACATCTCTAAATAAACAAATGCAACTCCCCTACATTATCTTCTACCGCACTAGCAATCGCAGGCGCTACTATAATACAAAGACCCAGCTCAATTTTACATAAGGAAACTACATTTACTTGAAATTATAAAAGATATAAGTACAAGTTTATTACACTCTTGTGCTTTAAATGCAAATTAGTGCTTATTATAAATTTCATAAACTTTAGTTTGAACATTAGAGCAATTTTTATAATTGTAAACGATCTTTTGAGCTCGAGCTTGAGTTAATAAACGAGCCTATCAAGTTTCACATTTTATACGAGCATCTTAAGCTTGAAATTAGTTTATTGTAAGATTACAAAATAATGTTTAAATTTTTAAACGAGCTTCTAGCTCGAGTTCGAATAACAACAAAATATCCGGGCTCTAGCTCGAGCCAATTCATAAAAGTTTATTCGAGCTCGAGCCGAGTAGTTAATAAACGAGCCTAACTTGTTTAGGCCAAAACTCGACTCGGCCCGGATTATTAACACCCTTAGTATATATAGTATAGATTGAGTTGAAAGGGGTTTGAAACAAAAGATGATTGTCACTACAAAATTAATTACATTTGCTCACTAAAGTTAAGTGTAAGCAAAAGATAAAAAACCGTCACTAAAAGATAATTTATCAGCTCCCACTAAAATAAAAAGTAGGGGTGAGCAAAATAAACCGAAAAAACTGAAACCGAACCGAAAACAGAAATAACCGACCAAAATTAAAAATCGATGGTTCGGTTTTTACTTTTTCAAAAACCAAAAAATTCGGTTCGGTTTCAGTTTTCGTCCAAAAACCAAACCGCAAAAATCGATCCGAACCGAACCAATTTTATTATATAATAATATCTAATTAATATAATATATTTAAATAACTAAATAAATCAAATTTATAAATTTATATTCATTTTGTGAGTGGATTTATAATATACTTATCTTAACGTTTATATGGTTTGTAGTGTCGCGTGTTTTGTGTGAATATATAAATAAGTATTTGATAATGATTATACTACGTGTATGTTCACTTGTATGTGTATGTCTCATTTATATGTTTGTAATTGTAGAATTATGCAATAAACATTATTATGCTTAAATTGAAAAAAAAAAAAGTAAAGAAGAATAACTAATTTTGTGCGTAAAAACAAGTTTGTTGGTATAATTTGGCCATACCGAAATATTAACGGTTAGAAACCAAAAAAACCGAAAAACCGAGCCGAAACCGATCACAAACCGAAAAAACCGAACCGCCAAAAACTGAACGGTTTCGGTTTTGGGTTCTACAAAAACCGAACATTGTGGTTCGGTTTCGGTTTTAGCCAAAAACTGACCCAAACCGAACCGTGCACACCCCTAATAAAAAGAGAAATAACAAAGGGATCACTAAAAGTGTATTGCAACTAAAGGTTTAGTGAGAAAAAGTTCAAAAGATTTAGTGACTAAATCTTTTAATCACTAATGGCCATACAGGTTTTCTATAAAATGACTATAATGACTGAACTTTTTAGTAAGCAAAGGCGTTAAATTCCTGCAAAAAATCAATTCCATAATCAAGAAATTTCATCTATACTTTGTTCTTTTGATCTGTAAAAATAATCAGAGCACATTGCTCAAAATTCAGATATATATATATATACTAGGCGAGTACCCGCGCCTAGCGGCAGCGGTTCCTAGCGCCAGACAATTAACGAAATGCGATATTGTGGTAAGTGTTTCGTATAACGTGAAAAGATCAAAATGTAATTGCAAACGGTTGTAACATGTGGTAATTCAACTTTAGTTAAAATTCTTAACATGTATCAAACGACATATAAAAATATTTAATGAGACTGAAAAAGAAAACATTACATCAGTTATGAGATACTAACTAACAATGCACGTTACTCGTCACGTAAAACTTCTTGGTAAACGACATTTGGCTTGAGCTTATAATAGAAAAACAATCAACTTTGAGGTGTAGACTCCTCTTTGTATTTCCCAGCTACAAACGGAAAAACCAAGAAAGATAGTCAATTATGCTTTCATCAGCAAATAAATTCCAAAGAATCAAGTTCATTCTCATGATCTTTTGTCACATGAAATTCATTAAATCTATAAACCATATATTACTATATCAAAATAAAATTTGAATGTATAATGTAGGTCCGTAGAAATATTTATGAAATTTGACTTTTGTTGACTTTAAGATTCAAGAGGAAGAGCTTTGACTTATGTTGGCTTTCTTTTTTAGTCAAAGACACACGTAAATAAGGTTAAATTTACTATGTTGGCTTTCTTTTTTAGCCAAAGACACACGTAAATAAGGTTAAATTTACTATTTATTAACAGTGATATCCTTCATGAACCATCTTTGCTCTTCATTTCGAATAGACCATAACAATTTTTCATAGAAAAACACCACACTATGAGAGAATGAAAGAAACGAGGTGCAGTATCCCGTCGCGTTGCGGCGGAGCATTTGCTATAATTTTTTTGCCACTGCAGGTGTTGCAGCGCCTCAAAAATGGCTATGGTGGGGTGTATAACTTGTTGCACCTTTGTCTCAAAAATGACGAATGAGTTAATTTTATTTACATTCACGATTCCTTGAGAGATGCAGCATTACAAAGTCTGAAAACCACAAATATAGCCAAAATAAAATGTTGACAACCAAATGAGTACAGCAACAAAATTAAAAGTTGAACATCCATATCCAAGACTTACAAACTGAATTGCAATAAAATTTCATCAAATACCCATTTCATGTTTTAACCCACGTATATTTTTGCAAAATACGTTAATCTATCGATATTGCAACACGTCTTTTAGTCTTTCGTGGCAAGTCTTCCAAGAACACATCTGCAAATGTCCTGGTGCACCACCTGATCAAGTGCAACGTAAATTAAGCTAATCCAAACACTCCCTTAAGCGTCGGTTCCTAAAAGACATTAAACGAATGTAATATAAAGATTTTGCTTCCCTTTGTTGTTACAGACGTGTACAACACCCACGCGTGTCGCATCCCCACATATGACAGCAGTAAAATGATGTTCGTAACAATTTGAAATAACAGGCCCGTCAGTTTTTGGACCCACTGCACACGCCATCAGCCCAAGACTCTAAGAACCCCTCCCCCTACACGTCATGCGTTATACGATGCGTTGTCCTCAAGGTAGCTACCACCAGACACCCCTACACACACAAAAACATAGACAAACCATTAACTACCTAAATGTCAACCCACGAAAATAATTGCTGCATAAATTTAGAAAAGAAACGTACCATAAGCTTGAAACACCAACCCTTCAACTTCCATCCTACCACTCCCGTCATTGGTAGTCGACACCGGTTCAACCTCATAAGCTTTTCGCTTGCAAACCCGTTCACCTGGTCTATAGAAAGATTACTTCACGTGCACGGCTGGTTACATCTTATTTTACTGAGCGACGACGTGCTATGCTCCTTGGTTGTTATTTGAGCGGTGTCAGCAACATGTAGTTACACGGGTAAATGAATAGAAAGGAAAAGCGGTAGTTGACAACCCAGGAGACATACCCGAAGGTAAAGTAGAGATTGCGTATATTCACACGCGGGCTTAGGATGCTGCTACGCGTGCATTGTATCTGTAGCCAAAAAACAAATAAAAAAGCAAACTCAGAAAATGTCTACACATATTCAGAATTTATGTACGAAAACATGCGAATGGCATACAATGTAACAGCATCTCATTACCTTTCACTGGTTGTTCCACTTTGTCAGATATGAGTTGCCTACATTTGGTAATAACAGCGTTATCAGTGACCGTCCATTCTTTCTATATAACTGTAATGATGAAAAATGGTAGGAAGTTAGCAGACCTTTAAAATGGATCTTAGACAATCAAGTTGTAAAATTTCGCAAGATTACTATCCATAAAACTTTCACAGTCGCGGTGAATAGCTCAGATTTAATGGTGCACTCATATGATAAATTTAACTCAAAACAAAATTCTTACCAAAAGGTTGACAACCCCAAATATAAAACTTACGGATGATATTATCTAAGCCAACATTCCACGTCAAATTAACAGGATATCATGTACCTATACCGTACTAAAGTTGATACACATTATGAGCATTTTCGAAATCATATGTAACCTACTTAAAAGTATGATCCTAGGAAACAGTAAAAGTAATAAACATTAGGAATTACTACATACCCATTATCAAGTAAGGTTGAAACCGATAAGTTAAGTGGTAAGAATACATCGGTGGTGGTCTTGTTAGGTGTTGTCATAAGCCAAGACGCCCCTGCTCTTATTTCTAGAAACAGGCCTTTCAGTCAAACTGTCAACATGTATCGAAGCTCAAGAACCTCATACTGAATCGTTCGTGTGCGGAAGTCCAACACCAAAGGAGTCGTCAGTCTGCCTGCACATGATATTAAAAATATCTAGTTTAAGTTTAAGGCAACATAAGGAAAGCTAAGCAGCTGAAAAGGGCACTGTGATGGTAACCCTGTACTGAAGCAACGTCAGGCTAATTATCAACTGTTTACCTATATGCAGTTAAGAAAATGGTGTTAAAGATTATTGAATTTCTAATACATGAAATTTTATTAAACAAAACCCAAAAATAATAGCAAACACAATTAACATAGAAAAGAAAAGCTAGAATTAAAGCAAATATACCTTGGTGTGGTTGTTAGAGATGGCTGGATCTTTTTCACTGGAATGAGCCACACACTCGCACTCATCGTTCTTTGCCACTGCCGGTCCGAGCTGGCTTTATAGATCGTTGATAATAAAAGAGGGAATTATTTCTTTTACCGGTGACCGCTTGCCAGTTTTCATCAATCTCATCTTCCAAATTGTCCATGAGATGCTCAATATACGTATCAGAGAGATGATGAGTGCCACGATATTCGATAAGAAATGGTTGCAATGCACCTAACATAACCTTTACCCAAACACCCCTTAACACTCTAGTTTAAGGGAATATTTTATTTTAAGCAATGGATATTTCTACATCAATAGCACATGATTTCAAATGAATGTGAACAAATAATGAATCTGTATAATATACTGAATACTGGGTAAAAATAAGAATCTGGTTCTGCATGCGATCGTTTTCCCAATTTTGGCCATCAACAATTTTCAGAATCAAAGATTCGTTCTCATCAAGGTAGTGCATAAAAAAAGGAAATAAAATTTAGGTACAAATAACCGGCAAAATATATATATTTTAAAATTACTTGTTGCTTGATAAACCTTAAACGTACGAAATGCTAACACCATTTTACAAAATCTAGAGATTATAGTAAACCATCATGACCATTGACCAACATCAATTCTAAATTCAAACTTGGTCTTAAACTAATTCGCTGTTTATTTGTTGCGTGTCCTGTTTTGGGCTTTGTTAGTCACAAATGAAAACATATCAATTTTCTATAGCCATGTATTGAGTTGGTTTGATACATCTCCTCTTTAAAAGGTTTATCCTAACTACTATTAAGAACATAATGAATCTACAAAAAGGTTGTCGTCCACATTAGTTTTAAATTGTTGGTTTATCCTATTAAGAACATAATGAATCTACAAAAGGTACGTAGATCCTACAAAAAGGTTGTCGTCCCACATTAGTTTTAATCTGTGGCAATGGCGGTTTGTCCCCTAAGATTATGCATGGCTCTTTATATACCTTCAATAAACATTGCTTCTCATTAACTTATTTCACCTTTTAACTAACTTAAGAGGGGTGTCTAACTAAACTTATTTTTTGGCTTGAGCTTATTATACATAAGCTATGGCATATAATTTAAATTAGCTCGTATTAAAAAACAAATGTGAAATAAGAGCTTATCAAAATCCCCTAAATATGCTCATAAGCCTAAACAAAAAAGTTAATCCAAACACTAAAATAAGCTTAATTTTTGCTAGAAAAACAGACCGCCTAAAAGCAAAAAGCTTTCAACATTCACTCAATTACATCAACCAAACCATTACATCTAAATTTTACACGTCAAGCAAGTAAACAAACTAAAAAACTACCTTAATATCCTTATTAGAGACGCCGTAAGATGTCGGCGACGGCACAGCTGTTCTACAAAAATATGTGAAGAATGTTATAACACAAATCTTTATATAAAAATTACAGACTAAAAAAATAAAAAATAAATAAAAAAATAACCTTCAATACTTCAAAATATACAGATCGTAAAAAAAACCCTTCAAAACATGAAGAAAAAAAAAGTCTTCAAAAAGATAACATCAAAACTTGAAAAACCTCAAGAAATGTAGGGTGGTGGTGGGTCTCGATCATGTGGTTTTCGGCGAGACAGCCGCGACAACAATTAATTACAGTGGTAGCAGATATTTCCGGCGACCACAACGGCGGCATAAACTATTTCCGGTGGCTATGGAGAGCCGAACTACTAATAACAACAAAAACCCAGCCCCAACTACCTGAAACTACCTAAACCATCGAAAGATGGTGGCAATTTCGGCAGATGGTGGCTGAGATAAGGTTATGATGGCGGTTTGGTTTAGTGAGACAGATACGTGATTTGTTTTAGGTTAGTGAGAGAGATGTGGTGTTTTTTAGGTTACGGATCACGGTGTCTATTGATTTGTGTGTTTTTTTTTTTTCTCTTCATTTGACTTTCAATTTCAATTTTCAACTTTTCACATTTCCCCTTTGACCCTTTTACCATTTAAGATAGTAGAGATATATATATATATATATATATATATATATATATATATATATATATATATATATATATATATATATATATATATATATATATATATATATATATAAATATATATATATATAAGCAATTTTCAAATAAGTGTTTTCACATCAAATTTTAGGATATCAATATATTAGGAAGGTCCAATGATTATAAATACAGAACATTGCCAGCTAGAGAAGATCGTTGTACTTCAGGAACAGTAGCTTCCAGTACATTGTCATGGTAAACATCCAATGGATATAGCCGGTAGCACATCCCAGGCCGTGTTCTCCCGGCTCGTCCTGCTTGTTGGTTGGCTTGCACCGTAATTAATTCAATAAAATTTTATAGTATCATTCTATTTTTATTTATTTATTTTTTTAAATTAAGAGATGTAAATGACTAATAGGGTTGTCACATGAGAAATACTTTTCAGTGGTATAAGTAAATTTAAGAAACGACTTATACCTGCTGATCTCAACTACATCAAGGGAATACATTCCTGTTGATGGATTATACTGCCGCTGCTTCACATAACCGGAGTCGATAACATACCTATATATGATTGTCATTTGGGAGAACATTAAATAGATTAACAAGAAAGAGAAAAGGCAAGAATCAACAAATTGCGAGTTGTGAAATGCGTAGAGTCCTAGACAGCAGAAAATCTTAATACATGTACATGTTAAACACAAATTTTGGAAAATTTTGTAGGTGACCATTTTTGACTAAATTCACAAGGACACTTCCTTGAATGTGTACATGACCATTTTGTATAATCGGTTCAAGCTTTGCATTTAACGCAAAACGGCTAGTTATGAAGTTTAATATAGAAAATAAAAAGAAGGTAGAAAGATCTCCCCAATCAAAATCCCAGATATTAATATTTGGTGATATAAATTTTGACCCACTAACTTATGAATGGTCGCCACGGGTTATGTCATATTTTGACCCATAATTTGTGTTGTTGCCTAACCCACCTAACCATGGCATTTTGTCACCTCTATATGTAAGTATTGACCAGTAGGATAGGAGATTTTACAAACTTTTCTTCAAGTAACATAACTAAGGATTATAAATCGACAATGTACACAGAAGGTATGGTTCAAAAATTTACCATTGTGTTTGGACCTTAATGTTATAGAAGCAAAAGTTAAGGGCAGTTTAGTATATATGTATTATGTATTTTATGTAAAGTCTGTAAACCCAAATTGTGTTTGGGCTGGGTCGTCTAGTATCAAAATATAGCCGTTTAGAATGGTTAAAATGTTTAGATATGTTGTGTCAATTACTTTAAGTGAAACGGTATCCCTCTCTTCTGTTGGTGCCTCTTCAATTAGTATATATAGGTATGTGAATCTGTAAAACAATATCAGTTATAATTCATATATTCAAGCAGAAAGTTATATACATCTTGTGTTATAAATTCAAGAAAGATTTCTGTACTTTTCTTTTGTTTCTATCGCAAACTGATGTTCCAAACACAACCATATCGAAGAAACAAGGTTCAATCGAAGGCCATTAAACAACAAGATCCACACTAGTGTCCTTTAAGCTCAAATAAACCTGGAAGGCTTAGTTCTTCTAGAACAATTTCATCTGATGGAGTAGAATGCCCACAAATTTCCTTCAAGTGTATAAACTATTCAGTAATGACTAAACCCAGCATTTGAAGCATACACAATAAGTCAATAATAATGCAAAAAATCATATTTCCTGTACTCATTTTTGTAACTGAGTAAGTTCAACTAGTCAGGATCAAGAATAGGTCCAATAAGAATTTGTTGAAGTAAACTAATTATAATTATCCTGGTTGCAAATAATTTCTTCAATTAGCTTCTGAAGACCCTTGGCATCAATCCCGACCTCATATGCTCTGTATGAAGATATCCAATTGTAGACAAAAATGCATTAAAACAAAGATAATTATGGAACCTGTCATAGCAAGATATATCAACTATTACAACACGAGCCAACCTCAAGGCTCTACATTTTATCCTCCAATATCGATACCAACTTCTCTATGTCATCCTAAATTTTTATTTATCAGTTTAAAAAAAATAGTGAAGTACAACAATGATTATATCAACTATGAGTATACCAACTTCTCAATGTCATCCTAATTAATGCTGAGTGACAACGCAAAGTGAAAGAGTGCAGAAAGGTACATTAACGTATGCATTATTTTTATATTTTAGGTTAAGTTGAGGATAAAGTATAAGCCTGTTAGGAACATGTTTTATTGTGAAGTGTAGGTCATTTAATTTGTAATAGGTTGTTAACAATTATGGTTTATAAATGTTTATATTTAGATTTACAGCTCATGTAGTAAACCCATGAGCTGTGATAGAAGGTTCTTCTAAAACCAAGGGGAAACACCCCTACTTATGTAAACACTATAAATACCCCCTCCATTGAAGGGAGAAGGTGTTGGTTCTAATTGAAATAAACCTTTCTTAATCCTTCATTAGTTCCTTCCACTTTCTCTCTCTAAAACTTTCTCTCTCTAGAATACATGTTGTGATGTGATAGAATGGTGTCCTAAAAAGTGGTATCAAGAGCCAAGAGATTGTTTTGGTTGTGATAAAGATCAAATTTCATGTTTTAAGATTTATGAATATTAGTGAGTTAGAAAAAATTTTAAAATTTTTTCAAAATCATTTTTTATCTAAAAAGTGAGATACTTTATCATAGTTTAGGTTAATATTGATTAGATCTAATAGAAATCCGTGCTTAAAAACATGTTTTAGATTGAAATTTATGGATTTTTTGGACTGAAATACGTATTTTTGCGAGTTTGACTTGAATATTGGCGAGTTAGCCTTGAATTTCTGCGAGTTTGGATTTAAATTTTTGCGAGTTTGAAATTTTTTGAATTTCTGCGAGTTTGGACTTGAATTTCTGCGAGTTTGGATTTAAATTTCTGCGAGTTTGAAATTTTTTGAATTTCTGCGAGTTTGGACTTGAATTTCTGCCTGCGAGTTTGGACTTGAATTTCTGCGAGTTTGGATTCCTGCGAGTTTGGATTATGCGAGTTTGGATTCTGCGAGTTTGGATTCCGCAAGTTTGGATTCCTGTGAGTTTGTATTCCTGCGAGTTTGGATTCTGCGAGTTTGGATTCTGCGAGTTTGGATTCCTGCGAGTTTAGATTATGCAAGTTTGGATTTCTGCTACTAATCTACCTAAACTTAAACAACATCAACCTTAATTATCCTTAACGATCCACATCATTCATCAATCAACAATTATGTCTCAACCACCATATCCATATTATCCCCATTACCCCTATTATCCTTATCAACCCTCACAAAAACCTCCTCAACAAGTTCAACAACGAATGTCAATGGTTCCAAAAATCCCTCAACAACAAACTTGGTTTTCTCAAATGTGTGAAGCTGTTACAAGTCAGCAATCGATTCATGAAGCTGGTTCGGATACTCGTCCTCCGATGCTTACACCAGGAAATTATGTGCAATGGTCAAGTCGATTTCTAAGGTATATATAACTCAAGAAACCTCATGGTAAGTATCTGAAGAAGGTGATACTAGAAGGACCGTTTCAAATGCTAACTGAAACTATTCCCAGGAGATCCTACATTTGTTCCACCAAGACCGATACTATCTCAATTGTTCCTGAGCCGTTTAACACCGAAGCGGCTACTTCATCTTGAAGCCGATGAGCTTGCTATGCAACAAATACTTCTTGGAATTCCTAATCTGATTTACAAAAGTATTGATGCCGCAAACAAAAGCTATGTGGGAACAAATTCATCTTTTGATGGAAGGCAATGCTGAATAAGATCGACATGGAGTCTAAACTGTATCACAACTTTGATGTGTTTACCATTGAGCCTGGGGAATCACTTGAATCATATTATCATCGTTTCGCAAATGTGGTCAATGATTTGCACCGACATAAGATTGATCTTCCAACCATTGCTATTAACACAAAGTTTCTGAACTCATTAGGACCGGATTGACATAAGTATGTTACTTTTGTTTGAAAAGTCTAGGATCTTCATGATGGAGTATGGGTTGTTGTATGATTATCTAAAACATCATCAATATGAGGTTCTCAAAGATAAAGAAGCTCGTGGCTCACACGGTTTCCCTCCACCACCGACTGCTGATCAGATTGCTCTGATGGCACCTGGTTATCCGAATCCTTACCCAAAGTCAAATCATGCATTTGATCAACAACAACATCACTTTGCTTATGCTCCACCCACACCTTCTCATCAAGTCAATCCCGAAGGTGATTCTAACACTGCATACTATGCTCAAACCAATGATGAAAAAGATGATGCTTTTAAAGCATTGAATCATGGAATGGCCTTTATTGCTAAAGCCTTCTCCAAGTTCTCTACTCAGTCAAACAATCGTCTTCGTTCATCATGAAATCCCAAAAGTCACTTGCTTATACAAGGTGGCAAAGTTGAAGTTGAGAACGAACTAGTGGTCGTCAAATGATTACAAGCGGGTATTCGGTAAGTGCAGGAATGGTCAAACATCGCGAGGGGATCGGCGTAGTAATAACTTCAAGAGAAATGTTCAAGTTGTGGAAACAGGGAATTCACGGCCAGGGGACTACTATTCGTTGCTATAATTGTAAAAGCGCAGGACATCTTGCTAATGCTTGTCTGAACCACGAACCGAGGGTGATTACTACAAACAAGTCATGTTGATGGCATACAAGGATGAAGCAGGGGGAGAACTCAGTGAAACTCAGCAAGGTTTTATGGCAGATACTCTCTCAGATGATGAATATGAAGATTTGGAAGCAAATGCTACAGTTGTTTTGATGGCAAATATGCAGGAACATCACATCAGTCAAACAGAGAATGGACCGGTCTATGACAAAGACGGTCTATCTCTGGTACATGACACTGATATATGCCTCATAAATGCAATTGTGTCTGCATTTGTATCTGATGAGCAGCAATCTGTTCAACATGAATCATTATTTAATCATACTGAAGCCGATCAAATTAACCCCGTGGTTACATTTAATGACCTAAGTGACGATGAAAATAATGAACATATTGAACTGAGTGAAGCAATTCATGGTCTAGATTCAGAATATCTTAATTCATTACTTCTGCCAATGCAAGCCCAAACTGCAAAATGTAATGAGATAAACCAAAACCTTAGGGCTGGGATTACCTCCTTGACTACTGAACTTGAGAGTTGTCAAAAACGGATAAATGATTTTGAAACTAAAACCACCCGAGAAACAAGTTTTGAAGTGGCCTTTCAAAAATCTTACGTTAACGAACAAAATCTTCAACATCAGATGCACGAAATTGTTGCGTCAAATAACGAAAAGATTTCTAAAATTGAACAAGAAAAGTCGAACTTCGAAAAACATTGAAAATCTTCAAACGGAACTTTCCAATACTAAACAAGATTTTTCAACAAGTCGGTCAAATTTTTCTGAATTCAAAAAGAAATCTAAGAAACGCATTGATGATCAAATCGAGGAAATTCTTCGATTGGAAAGACGGTTAAAAGATTTTGGCACTGTTGTATATAAGATTGGCCACTCAAGAAAGCAGTTGAAATGTCAACCTTACTCCCGAGTCCTGATGACTCAAAACGTTTTGCTCTTGGGTATAATCACCCACGTTTTCTTAACACAGCTCTCAAGGAAATACCCAAATTGTATAGTGCTCAATTTCTTTTAGATCCAAGCATGCAACTTGTTGTATTTGATTGTGAGGAACAATGGACACAAGATGATCGAAGTCGCTTAAAAATGCAACAAAATGGAATTTTACCATATGATTGCACAAGAGAAAATGCTTCTTACAAACTGAATGTCATTTCAACACCATCGTATAATCTTTCTGAATTAAATAAGGCATCTTGCGTGGAAGGTCCCGTTCACAATGTTGCACAAATAAATGGTCCTTTAACGTCCTCTTGCAAAAGCAAATCGTTGCCAAAAATTCCTAAACCTTGTTTAGTATTACGGTACTTTCAAACGTTTATGGAAGATATTTCATTTTTAGAAACGGCAATTCAGAAAAATTCTGAGTTAAAAGCAACTAATTTTCAATCTGCTTATGCAAGAGAGCAAAGAAAAATGTTTCAAACCCAAATTTCACCTCACGTCGCTCATTCGCGTCTGTGTGCAACACACTGGGAAAGGGAACTTCAACAAGAGGTGACTTCAATGATTGAAGCTTTTAACACACTTGAAAACTCAGTTTCACAAGAACAATGCAAAAACCAAGATCTTCAAAATGCATTTGATCAATTGTTAGAAGATGCTCTTTCTGGTAATATTGCTTATGTGGTTATATATTGTGAATTTGCTTCTGTGAATGATATTGTGTTAAATGCTGAGAATCTGAATATGGTTCAAACATTGGAAATGGACAATTAGACGTTAAGGCATGAAAGTGAGAAATTAAAAGAGGAAAATGAGAAATTGTTTTCACAAAATGATGATGTCCAAACTAAACTTTCAATGGAAATTTCTGAACTTAAACGAAGACTTCAGTAGTGTCAGTCTCAAACAATTGAATCTGAAATTGCTTTCCAAAATCAAAAGGAAAATTTTTCTTTGGAACAATCGCGACTATCAAAAGTCGAATTTCTTGATGATGAAAATGCGTCGTTAAAATGTCAAATTTTCAAATATGAACAAGAGATTGCACAAGTCAAAAAGGAATATCAAACGATTTTTGATTATCTTAAAACTGTTCTTTCTGAGGCGTCAAAAGAACTTGATCACCATGTTGAATACACTCGACAAATGTTGGTTGAACAAGGAAGATTAAATTCCATCATTCAGGATCAAAAACACATCATCATTGAGCTTAAAGAAAAGCTAGCTAAACAAGAATCTAGCAAGTCTAGTAACACAAACGTGATTGCTCCAGGCATGTATATAATTGATAAAACTCAGGAAACTAATTTGCTTTCTTCCACTTCTACAGGAATAGTTGCGTCTACTAATGTTAGAAGATCCAAGAATAAGAGACAAAAGAAAATACTAGGATCTCGCAACATAGAAAGAGCACTCGTCCGACATCAGAAGTAGAAGTTCATCTTAGGAAATCGAATAAAAATCATGTTGCATCCGCTTTAGATTCAAATTTGGCAACTTGTAATTCTAATGTCAGTGTAACGAATGATAAGTCTGTAAACGTTTCAAACGTTAATGCTTCTTGTGTTTTTTGTAATAAAAGTATGATGTCTGGTAATCATGAAAAATGTGTTGCAAATTCTCTGTTAGCTCGTTCTAAGAAATCTATAACTGGCCCTCCCTCTAGGTCCACTATAGTTGCAAAATCGAATGTAGGAAAGGTGCACAGTGTAGTTTCTGAGAAATCTGTAGACACACCCATTGCTGCAAAAACATCTTCTAAGAAAGTGTACTCACCTAGTGACTTCACTAAGACCAAAGCGAAAAATAATTGGTTATGGCAACAATGGTTGCAGCGTACCTCAAGTTTTAAATGGATTCCTAAATGTGCGAATGTGTGTAACATTAACATAATGGAACCCACTAACTCTTTGGGTTCCAATGCTTCCATTATACCACCATCGTTGTCTTCGTGTGTTGCAGGTGATTCAACTCGTTCTGTGGATTGTTGATAGCGGATGTACCCGACATATGACAGGCAATCTAAAGCTGTTAGTAAACTTTGTTTCAAAGTTCATCGGTACTTCGGGAATGATCATTTTTTGCAATAATGGGATATGGAGATTATGTTAATGGAAACATCGAGATCAGTCGGGTTTATTACGTCGAAGGTCTTGGACACAATCTTTTCTCACTTGGTCAATTCTGTGATGATGATTTGGAAGTTGTATTTCGCTCTAAAACATGTTACGTACGTGATTTGGAAGGAAATGACTTACTCACCGGAAATCGGAGCACAAATCTTTATACGATACCTATGTCTGATATGATTGCATCTTCATCGATTTGTCTTCTCTCTAAAGCAACTTCGACAAAATCATGGTTATGACACAAAAGGCTGTCTCATTTAAACTTTAAAACCATGTCTGAACTCGCTCGTCATAAGTTAGTTGATGGTCTTCCAAGGTTCCGATACACCAAAGATCACTTATGTTCGGCTTGTGAACATGCAAGAGCAAGAGATCTAACTTTCCCTCAAAACCTGAACCAATTTCTCAACATGTTCTTCACTTGCTTCATATGGATTTATGTGGTCCCATGCGTGTAAAACCCTAAAATCTCCAATCGCGTGAAACGACAATTTTGCCCTCCAACTTAAAATTTTACCAACTCGGGAAACACGTCAACATCGTTTAACAAGTTATATCATCAATAATATATACACATTATGAAAGTAATTAACTTATGATATAAATGATAAGAACATAAATGATTAAAGACTAAGTAACAATTAAACATATCATAATGTACACAATTAACTTGAACTATAAACAAGACTACATACATTGGAAGAGATAAGTTGGGAAAGTCTAAGAATTGGTCATTTGATCCCCTATGTGGCCGGCCCCTATTACTCCCATTTTAAATCACCACATCAATTATCATTAATCTCTCATTATTCATTTCCTTTCATTCAAAAACACACATTGAAAACCCTAGTCTCTTTCTCTCATCCTAAGTGGCGGCACCCATTTTAATTTCATCATTTCATCCGAAAATCATACAAACAAAGGTGTTCCTAGGAGGCTCGTAATCGTGTGTGATCGATTGGTGGACGTGGTGATCGTGTTTTGGGTCGAATTGAAGCTTGGACGTGGGTTTGGTTTTGGTCGTGGGTTTTGATATAGCCAAGGGAGGCTTGGTGTGATCGTGGTGGTTTGATTCTTGTTTTCTTGTCTCGTATACGCTACTAGGGTAACGTATCATCATCTTAAATCTTTTCCTCTTTGTTTCTCATTCAATTCGTGACCATGGACTATGTTTCTAGGGCTTGTTATGTCGAATATTGTCACATAAAATCATGATTATAGTTGTCACATGAAATGATAAAACAAGTATACATAAAACCTTGCTTCAAATTCTATATAATTCGAATGACATATGATATGTAATATGAATATGAAACTTATTTTGAGTCTTTCATAAATCGACACATGTATGTTTGGTTAAGGGTTTAGTGAGCTTATGAATTATATGATTACGTATATGATAAATGGAATTGTTAACGAATGATTACGAGTATGTTTTGATTATAAAATGAGGCGTACAAATTGATGTTGGGGGAGGGTGTCTCAAATTAAAAATGGTATCACCTAAGGAGTCTTGTAATCTTGTATTAATCGAGCTAAAATGGTTTAGAACGGATTCGTTAATCATAACCTAAAACTAGGGTTTGTAATTACATGATTTAATAAAGTTAAGGGGTTGTTTGGTAAATTGTGAAACTTGATGGATTAACTTGTTAATATACTAACTAAATGGATTAAATGAGTAAAATGAGTAAACTTACTATATTTACACTTTTAACCCTATACTTTGCAATATTGACATTTTAAACCCTAAACTTTTGTAACTTGTCATAAATGATCCTTAAATCATAATAACACTCATTTTCATTATTTAACTTAGATAAGTAACTAAACCTGCTAAATATGGAAACCTGCTAATTTTGGAAAGTTACTAAAAATAGAAACCTGCCTAAAATAGAAAGTTTCCTAAAATAGAAAGTACTTAAAATGGAAAGATTACTAAAACGGGAAACTTGCTAAAAATGGAAATCCGTCTTAAACGAGTGTTTCTGATTCTTATTGAACGTTATCTAATTCATATAGGTTCCGGGCGACGCGATTGATCTCCTTTCTTGACTTTACTTTCATTGTTGATTGCTTGAATAAGGTACGATATTCTATCCCTTTTCGAGGGATCTCTCATGACTTTCGGTCCTTCGACTTTGTTTAAACTTATGATATTCATTGCTATGCTTTCATTGCTATTGATCCTCCGATATTGAACCTTTGCTACTAGCGACCCCTTGATATTGAACCATTGCTATTGATCCTTTCGTTATTGAACCCTTTGCTATTGAACTTTTGCGATTGACTGTGTTATATGTGTGCTATTGAAACTTTGTTATTGAAACATTGATATTGGACCTTGATATTGAATTATTGCTATGAACCTCTGAATTGTGAACCATTGATATTGAACCTTTGATTGTGAAGACCTATATATTGCTACACTTTGAACCTTTGTTTGACCCTTGATTGATGGAGCCATTAACTAGGCATGGGGGTTCCATGTCCGTGTCATTGATGCACCAATGGCATGACTCCGGTGTGGATGAGTGATGTTCCACACCGTCCCCATTTTGTATTGATTATGCGCGCTTTAGATATATTGTATGGCCACTATTGTTTTGCGGTATGGATGCATCCTAGATTTGTTTTGATTTGAATTTGATATGATATGATTTGTTTTGGTGATGCGGTGCGTGTGTGCAATACACCCCCTCACATTTTGGGAGCTAGCTACTCCATTGGTTACTGAGGTCTCCCCTCCTATTGGTTTGGTATTCCGAGGTCACCCCTCCGAATACAATGGCTACTATTGGTTACTTGGCTGCTATTGCCACTATTGATATGGTTTGTTTTGTTGGCTCGGGATAGATATCTGACAGACCTTACACTTTTAATATACCTATATTGTACCTTTTGGATTCCCCACTGCACCATATTCTGAAATGACTGCCCTTTACCCAAATACCCTTATATGACTCACTCTACTACCAAGATATATATGTTCCATTGCTTTGATCTGTTACACTCTCATTCCGTTACTTCAGACTATCGTTCCATTCACGTACCGGGTTATTATATGCTTATTAGATTTGATTATGCTATTCATGTCTTATGTGACTATTGATTTCCCTACTACGATACGATTAATATGCGGTTATCTGAGTTACCTATTTTTCATCTGATGATATGTGATCTCACTATTATGTGAACCTCTGAATTGTCTGGTGGCATGCCAATGAGTAATCGCTAGTTTCGTTGGTTTATTATGTGTGCTTTGTTCGGTTAATCTCGTGGACTATGACTTTTCCGTTGTATTCTTATCTGTTTATTGTTGACCGCCATGTTTACATTACGCCTATGCTACGGTTTGATTGGGTAAATGG
>OU343217.1:281478797-281503511 GCA_910596185.1 Chrysanthemum makinoi
CTACCCAAGGTTAAGCTCCTACCCTTGATAGTCGAGTGGTTTTTAGTCACCTAAGCCAAGTCATTAAGTACCCTACATGCAAGATTCGAAATAATGAGTGCCCAGGCGCTAGCATCATAGACACACATCCCTAACTTCTTAAGTTCATCTGGACGACCGGTGATCATTTGGTCAGTTTGCACAAGTGAGGAAGGGTCGTCGGTTGGTCAAATCTTACCCTCCCAAACTCTACCTAACTACTTAGGGTTAGTTGGTCAATTCTCCTAAGCAACTAGATACCGTAGCTTAGCCAATCATATTAAAAGATTTCAAAGAATTCAATGTTTAACATAATAAAATACATGAATTGAAAGTAAAAGATAAAATGATCGCTAATGCTTATCGCCAGAGGCTTTTCCCTTGAGATGGCCTCGTATGTCTCGAATGATCTGCCTTTGGACCCCTCTTTACGTTCTCTGCCTTTTAGTTGTATGTAAATGATGTGAAATGCTAAAATTAGGGCTGGTATTTATAGGCCCGATCCTAGTTACGATGTAACTTGAGTTGAGAGTTACGCTGTAACTTCAATAATTCCTTAAATAATGCTCTCATTAAGCAGGTTACGGCGTAACACTTGGGAAAGGTTACCCTGTATCTTCAATACATGTTACTTTTTCAAGGACTACGGCGTAATCCTTGTGAGGAATTGCAGCATAGTTGATGGAGGCACAAAACCTTTATTGGCCTAGTTGATTACGGCGTAACCTTAGTTGGGAGTTACGCCTTAATTGCTGTTAAGTTGGTCTTCTGAGTCAACGAACTAGCTATGGCGTAATGTGAGAGAGTGAGTTACGCTGTAGCTTCTTCACAGTTGCCATATTATCATAAATATTTAAGAAAATATCCAAATCCGCGTCTCATAAGCTTTAATGCTCGTAATATACCTGTAATTGAAATATAAAGGAATACAAGCGTAAATCCATATAAATGATATAAAATACAAGCATTATTGGGGGAAATTGATACTTAAAATTCAGGACTATTTGATGTTATCAGCCTTCGAGGGCTTCTTTTCTATAGCTTTTTTTGTTTTGGTTGGGCTCGAAGGGTGTCTCTGCCAAGAAATCCGCCAAAGATTCTATATAGAATTCCTTCCCTTGTATTCTATCTCGTGCTCCCCTATTTCGATAGCCCACTTGACTATTCTTCCTGACTTCTCAGGCTTCGACAGTATCTTCTTGATCATTTTATCTGTTAGCACAGTTATGGGATGAGCTTGGAAGTACATTCGAAGGCGTCTTGCAGCGTGAACTAAAGATAAAGTTAGCTTTTCCAATTCTAGATATTTTAGTTTGGCTCCCTGAAGGACCCTGGCGGCGAAGTAGATAAGGACTTGCTTCTTTTCCCTTTCTGCCAGTAAAACAACACTAATGCTTTCAAAGGACGCTGCGATGTACATGAACAACACTTCGCCTTTGATTGAGGCGGTAAGTGTAGGTAGTATTTCCATAAACTCTTTTAGCTATTGAAAAGCAGCCTCCGCTTCCATGCTCCACTGAAATGTCTTTTTGTCTGTGCAACCCTTAAGTGTTTTGAAGAAGGGTAGAGACCTGTCTACGCCCTTTGATAAGAATATGCTGATGGTTGCTAGCTTCCCATTTAACTTTGTACATCCTTAAGGGACTTAGGAGCCTATAATTCGATGATGGTTTTGACCTTTGAAGGATTGGATTTGATTCCTTGCTTGATGATCAGATGTCCCAAGAATTTCCCTTCTTATACGCCGAAAGAGAACTTCTTTGGGTTCAAATTCATGTTGATGGCACAGAGTTGAACGAAAGTTTCTTTTATACCAGAGAGTAGGTCTTCTTCTATCCTGCTTTTGATGACCATGTCATCTATATATACCTCAAGGTTCCTTCCTATCTGTTTGCTAAAGGCTTTGTCAACTAGCCTCTGATAGGTAGCTCCTGTGTATTTTAGACCGAAGGGCATTTTCTTGTAGCAGTACACACCATTTCCTGTGTAGAAGGCCGTATTCTCCCCATCCTCTTCTGCCATCTGTATCTGGTGATACCCTTTGTAGGCATCCAGGAAGCACTTCAATTGGAATCCTAATAGGGACTCCATTTTCCAATCTATCTTTGGCAGAGGGTAACAATCCTTCGGGCAAGCTTTGTTGATGTCGGTGAAATAAACACACATACGCCATCCTCCGTCATGATTTTTTACCATCATTGGGTTAGCCACCCAGGTTTGGTATTTCACCCCTTAGTATCCCTGCTTGTACGAGTTCATCGACTTCCTTACATGCAGCTGCGTTTCTTTCTAGTGCTAGGCTTCAGCATTTATGCTTCATGGGCTCTATGTGTTTGAACTCATTGAGATTGTGTTCTATACAGAAAGGATTCCCATCAATGATGAGGGTCATTGGGACCCCCATCATGTCTGAGTACATCCACGCAAAAACGTCTGCATTTGCTCTGAGTAACTTTTCCAGTTAAGCCTTGAAACTTGTTGGAAGTTGTCTTCCGATTACCACCATTTGCTCTAGATGAAGCTCGTTTATTAAAATACGCTCTTCGGCATCAACACAACTTAGAATATGTCACACCCCCAAATTACGTGTTTTGCAGCGGAATTGAATACCTTGGGGGAGGACTGTCGTAGCATCAAAGTTACAAGTATCGAACGACCTAAAGTGTCGCTTAGAAAATACATCGCTTAATTTATTAAAACAATCGTGAGTTTACAAAGTAATGGTCTCAAATGAAAATCAACTTGTGCGGAAATAAGTTTGCTACAAGCCAAACGATGTTTTAAAGTTTATAAAACCCAAGTGAGACGCGTCGTCACCACGACTCTATGATATGTCCATATGCATGCCATGAAGTGAATGCCTTAGATACCTCAGATAAAACATGCTAAAAAGTGTCAACACAAAGGTTGGTGAGTTCATAGAGTTTGGTTAACAAGTAAAGCTTTTAAAGAGCGTTAATGCAACAAAGGCAAAGTTTTTGGTTATATAGAATAGTTTGCAAAGCAAAGGCATCGTAAAATCCACTCGGCCCAAGTCCCGCCATACAAAACTTGCAACCTGTGTGTTTACAACCCACTGCTAAAAAATAGTATGTCAATCATGTATGTATATATCATAGTAGTAAAAGTATATGTCACCACAGGGTCTTCCAACACTCGTGGGATGTTTGTAATTAATAGCCTTCCAACAACTTAATTTGGAGCCATTAATTTGCATGTTTGTAAATTAGTAGCCCTCCAACAACTTAATTTGGTGCCACTAATTTTTGTATGTTTGTAAATTAGTAGCCCTCCAACAACTTAATTTGGTGCCACTAATTCTTGTATGTTTGTAAATTAGTAGCCCTCCAACAACTTAATTTGGTGCCACTAATTCTTGTATGTTTGTAAATTAGTAGCCCTCCAACAACTTAATTTGGTGCCACTAATTCTAGTATGTTTGCAAGTATGCATATGAAATCAAATATAACCCAATCAAGTATAAAACGCAATCAAGTCTAAAGTATAAGTAATGTTGTTTGGCAAAAGAGTTTAAATGTTTGATAAATAAGCATGTATCTCGCCCCAAATAGTTTATAGGAATTTAAATGAGTAAAAGCGGGGTATGAACTCACAGTAGTATGTCAAAGTTTAGAATATTTGTGAAAGTAAATGAAAATAGTTTGAGCATGTATCTCCCCCAAAAGTAATTGAAAATGTATAAAAGTAGGGACTATGAAACTCACAGTAGTATGTAAAAGTTTAAAGTACTTGTGAAAGTAAGTGAAAATAGTTTGAGCATGTATCTCACCCAAAACAGTCATGAAAGCAAGTAAAAGTAGGGGCTACGAACTCACCCGTGTGATTGATATGCTAACAAAATGAAATGCACTAAAGTGAGGCCCGAAACTATCCGCGACCTAAAATGAATGTTATGACTTGAGTTATGATATGTTGTCGTGAATGCATGATTTTGAAAACGTATCACCCAATATGCTACTTGAAAACTAGTTATATAAAAATATTGTTACTTGAATGTGTGACGGTTTCTTGTCAAAAATAATCACTTTTGAGTTAATGGTGAAAATGTAGTTAAAACTATGTAACGGTTTTAGTAATTGAAAAATCAGTTTACGTCGGACTTAACGTAATGTATACATAGGAAAACTAACTCGTTTTTTTTTAACGTCCATTTCCAAACGTCCCTTAGGCCCTCAAAACCTTGATTAAAATCCTGACAGCATACTAATGCTGTGAATAGTGTTTTCAGCACGTTTTGACTCAAAGTTCGGTTAACCATAACTCACTCGTTTTAAGTCCGTTTTCAAGTTCTTTATATCCACGCGAAGGTAATTAAGTGTACTAATATATTTTTAAACTTTGGAGATTTCACAGAAAGTTTAAGGCCACTGTTTGGTCAGTTAAAAATCTGGACTGCATGTACATTTTCCGGAAAATGGTAGTTTTAAATCGTAACTTGAAAACCACGTATCTTTTTCGTTATAACTCCGCTTTAGTCCGTTCAAAAGGCCACGTTCATAACTAAAAATCTATTTTCTAAATCTTTAATAAAACTTATAAAATGACTAACTTTTCGGAAAAATTATAAATTTCGACAGCGCTTCACGCCCATTTTTACCAATTTCTCTAATCATTCTAACTCAAACAACACCACAATATTCCCAATCTACTCATCACCAATCCTACTAGTAAAACAACTTCATTTGATCATAACCAAAATAAATATTCATTGTGAGGCTAAAATATATATACAAACTTAAATAAACATATATAAAATTTATGTAACCATTTCCTCCAAAACCACAACTAGACTTTGATGATCCATTTTTCAAACTTCTCATTTTTATAAACTTCTAATTAGTACATACTTGTTATAAAAATTAATAGGACACATATGGGTGATAACATTTGATAAACATGAATAAAAACTACAACTTGAGCAAATATGATCATGAGGACTTCAAGAAAATGTATGAAAAATATATATGAAAAAGTAAGAGATGTAGTTTTATGCTTACAAATGCTTGATGAGGTTTAGTGAACCAAGGATTATCCTAAACACCCTAGGGTTTTATTTCAAAACCTAAACAAAGAGTGTTACTAGATTGTGTAGAACTTGATTAGAAAATTTTTGATGATCACATCCTTGATCCCTTATGATGGCCGGATTTATGGAGAAGAAAAGAGGAAGAGAAACTTGACTTTGCACTTTGAATGATTGTGTTGAATGAGTAAAAGTCTTGGAGTGTGTAAGTATATAAAGGAAAAGATCTTGCATATCTAGTTGTATCATGTATTTAATGATACATATACATATATATTTATTATTATTATAAAATGTATAGTGTAAGTTATGTAAAGTTACTTAAAAGTAAGTAGTAACTTGTTGTATTGTTAAGTAATATTAGTAAGTTGTATACACATTTGAATATGTTAGATAAAAATAAATTTTCACGGTTCAAGATAAAATATGTTGAGGTCATAAAAATTATAAAATACATTTCTTGAAAGATTTGAGTGAATAAATATTTATCGGGTTGAATTTAAGAAACCATCGTAATTTATATAAACATAACAATTTATATACCTAAATAAATTTAAAACATTGGGTAAACTAATAATAACATTTTATAGTCTTAATATGAGTATAAATATATTAGGAATATTTTTGGAAGTGTCGGATCAAATGTTCAAAATAATATTCACGCGATAGCGTTTATTTAATAAGCAAATAACGTTTAATGAAAATGCAAAACGGTGTACACCGTTATGAAATGTTGAATGTGAAATAATATGAGAAATGACCGAAATTGCTTAATTGTGAATTCTTCCTGTCAAAGGAAATCACGCCCCCGTGATTCATTAATGATACTATGGCCCAAACGCCATGGGTTCTAAAAGTTTATGCTCATGTATGATTTAAATGATTATGCCAATGCTCGCGCATATGTCGTGGCTATATCCCATTCTAAAGACATGCTCCCTTATGATTAGGCTCGATGAGGCAGGTTTGTTAAAATTTCCCAAAGACTTTAGGTAACCGATTTTACTTAATCCCACAACTCATCGTAAGAACTGGCTATAACATTAGTTAAATCGGTTTAGGTAACAACTTGTTTCTAGCTTGATCGTTGCAACTCATCAAACAAGAACTGCCACGCTGGATCAAACCGGAAACAAGTGGTTTGAAGAAAATCTTTTGGTAAATTTGGCTCGACACGGATTGTTTACTCATTGAGACTACTTACTCCTCTATTGCATGATTCTTCCTGAATTAGATATAGGTGGCTATGAGCAATTTAGGAGTAATATAAATGCTTGGACTAATCGACTCATATATGATGTTTGCGTTGATTGGCAATTCGATGTATAAAACACACACCAAACTAATAATAACATTTTTATAGTCTTAAAATGAGTATAAAATATATTAGGAATATTTTTGGAAGTGTCGGATCAAATGTTCAAAATAATATTCACGGAGGCTATTTAATAAGAAAATAACGCTTAATGAAAATGCAAAACCATGCAATTTAATCAAGCAGTGAAATGCTGAATGTGAAATATGAAAAATGACCGGAAATCATATGAATTGTGACGTATCACTTTTGTAAATCTCTTTTTTTAGGCTTTGTCCACCTTTTCCCACATCATTTAGCCTCTCGGTGCTATAGCTAGAGAGTATCGTTCCAATTCCATAGGGTGTTTGGAATTTAATCAACGCATGTATGGTGGAGACTATAATACCCATCTTCTGCATGGCAGTTGTTCCTATCAACAGAGTTGTTGGGAAGCTCTAATCTACTTACTGTGAAGGTAAGGTTTTCGTTTGCCGCCTTCCCTTCTCCGACAGCACCCAAAGGGTCTTCCAGCCACAGTAAATTGCCTGAAAAATCCAACCAAGAGTATCTTCGAATCTACCCTCTTCGACCGTATCGATGGTATTTTGAGTTTTAAGAAGCAATGCTCAGATATGATTTTACGTGAGCAGCCTTATATAGGCTCTACTCACTTCTTTGTTGGAAATTAGGACCTTGATGACCACGGGGTCATTCGAAAGAACCCTCCCAATAATTGAGAGGAACGTCACGTCCCCTACCCCGCACAATCCTTTTTCTGCAACTTTTCTTTTTAAACCTGACTCATCCCTATGTACCATGAGTATAGGAGCTTCAACAAAAGATCCTGCTGGGTTCAAGAAATACCCAAACCCCCTAAGTCTATGATTTGAAATAGAAAATACCCTAAGTGTTTAGACCCATTAAACAATAATAGGTCATGAAAGATAGTCACCAAGGAGCTATCTTCAAGACACTCAAGACGAGGCGGTTAAAGAAGTCTCCACTCAAGTAAGGTGGAACTTAAAGAGATCGAGTCAAGAAGAAGATGTGGATTTAGTGAGTGATGAAAATAACTCAATGAATCCTAAGACTCCTACCATCTACTAACACTGAATACAACCAAGAAGAAGATCAAGGCAATGAAGATCAAGAAAGAGCGGAGAAGGTGTGACAAGTTTGAACGTATAAGAAGAAGTCCTTATCAACATAAGTCAACTTTCCCTGAATAGCTAACTTCTAGGCTCAGTGTCATCACTGATTTATGGAAAGCAGCCTTGTCTCTTACTTAGAATAGCTAGAATGCAGACAAAATACACGGTATTTTGTCTTCTCGCAGTTGTCGCTTTGTCAAGGATACGGTTAAAACTTATACATGTATAAATAGCATAAGAGATGGTGTGAAAGATTAAGTTTGTGAATTATAAAAACACACACACACGCAAGCCATCTTTTCACTCCTCCAAATAAAACACAGTCCCTGAGATAGCTCAGTGGTTCCTAGTAGTTGTGCTCAGACTTAGCCTGAGCTTAGTGAGGAGTCACCATTTTGTCATTTCAATCCCAAGTACTATTCCGCAAGTACTTGGGTAATGTATTCTTGATTGATTTATATCTAATGAAGAATATTATGTTGAAAATTAATCAGTTTGTTTTACTTACATCTTTTCAGTCATAGATTCACTATTAACTTCTTTTATTAAATACTTAACTGTTTTACGATAGTTAATTGGGAATAAAAAGTGGTATCAGAGCAAGGCTGATTATAAAACCTTTTTAAGCCGCTCTAAAACGTTATTAAATTAGGATCCCTATGGCTGATTTTGATGTACCCCAACAAGTCGACAAAAAGGGTGGAGCTTATTCAGCTGTTGCCCCTAGACTAGATGTTGGTAAATTTAACAAATAGAAAAAGTGTATGCTTTTCTATTTGATTAGGATGGAACCTTATTATATCAAGTGTATAAATGAAGGTCCATTTGTCCCAAAGAGTGCTTAAGGTTTACCCAAACCTGAAGCTCAGTGGACTCAGGATGAGAGAAGAGTGGTCAACCAGGATCAAAGACTCAAAAGTATCATCATATCATGTCTTCCTGATGATATTATGGAGTCAGTTATAAGCTGTAGTATAACTAAACAAACCTGGGATGACCTGGTCCACAGTCATGAAGGCCCATCTGATACCAAGGAAAATAGGATAATGGACCTGAAACTTGAGTACAATACCTTCAGGACTAAGGACTCAGAAACTCTGTCTCAAACTTACACCAGATACAAAACCTTGTTAGATGAACTATCAAATGATGGTGTTAAGTTGTCCAAACATGAAACCAATGTTGGTTTTGTCAACAGTCTTCCTGAAAAGTGGCTGAATTTCTCTCAGGGACTAAGGAATGCTAATCATATCCAAAATCTTGAACTTCCTGAAATATATGGGAAATTTTTCTAGGAGGAAAACCTCATCAACAGACGATACCCTGACTTAAAGAAGTCTCACGAAGTCAAGAAGTCCCGGACCACCACTTCAACACCAATATCAATTGCTTTTTACTCTAACAATGTGGTACAAGATTTTCAGGAAAATTCAGATGATGAGCCTGATGAGAGATAAAGTACATACCTGACCACCCCATTGAATTTCAAGGCAGGCACTTGCTAACTCTGGAGGTTTATAAAAGAAGCAAAGGTTTTACAAATGCTAAAGCAAATGAGGACACTAAATGTTTTAAGTGTCATAAAAGAGGTCATTTTGCCAAATACTATTTTTCTAAAACAATTTTTGAACCCTCTTTTAAACCATCAGGGTCAAGCCACCTCAAGTAAAATTTCAAAAAAATTTATCAGCCTCATCAAAATTTTCAAAACAAATATGATCAAAGCAAAATGGTTGATTATGAGTCTAAGTATAGAAAATCCAAAGCTAAGCTTGCATTACTTGAGGCCAGTCCCTCAGAAACAACAAACAATGTTAAATCAGGCAGGTAAAACAAAGGCCTAGTTGCTGAAACTTTCGACTGGGATGAAGAGCCGCCTCATCTGATGATGAAATGGTGCAAGTCAAGAGTAATTGATGGCCTCTCAGAAGAGGACAAGCTAGCTGTTGGAAAGAATCATGCCAGGAATGGAGAATGGGTCTATATCACAATGAAGAAGGTAAATATTTTACTTTCTATGGATGATGACTCAGATTGGCAGTCTTATTTGAGTTATCTTAATGTTGACCTTAAGTTCGTAGAAGAGCAAAGATTGAATCTTTTTTTCAAAATACAACAAGTTAAGTTTTGAATTGAACAAGTGTAGGGATGAATTACTTCTTTTAAAACTAGCTAAGCTTGAGGCTGTCACTTTACAAATTCAAAACACTGAACTAGTTAAAAGAAATCAGGCTCTTCAAGACGAACTCAAAAAGGTTCAGGATATCCTTGATACTTGGACTGCTAAGAATCCCAGGGTCTTTGATGCTGTGGAAGCCCCTAGTAGCAAGAAAAGAGTCTTAGGTGAAGATCATCTTCCTGACTCTCTTAAAAAAGACCAGAGTCCTAAACCATTTGTGTCTGGTGGCATGATTACCAGTATGTTGTCAACTCCCAAGTCTAGTGATTGGATTGAACGAGTTAAGCCTGAGAGTAAGCTTCCTAATTTCGATTTCGGAAAGATACTAGAGCTCGAAGCCAAGCTCTAAAGAGCATGCTTGACTCTCATGTGCCCGTAGTATCAACACATCTCTCGAGTCCGGCGTAATCTCAAGCACCGCTTCCACCCCTGAAACCTCTTCAGGGTGCTGCACCAAGCTCTGAGTTTACTCCATTACAATTCAATCCTCACTCACCAAAAGAAAGGTCTGGACTTGGAAGAACAACCTGAAAAGACCAACAAAACCAATCCTACAAGAAACTACTCCCACTGATTCTTCAACATCTTCTGTTCCTACCGGCATCAAATTCAGCATTTAATTAGCTTGTTAGGAAGATCAACCTCGTCCTGTCCCAACCCCCAAACTAAAAGCGTAAGTGTGATCTTTGCCACTATATCACTATACCATCTCGACAATTGTTATAGAATCCTTTTTTGTATGATCTACAAAAAGGATGATCACATAACTTCTGATCACTTACAGTATGTAAGTACTCTCAGTAAAGCAAACTATACCAAAGTTGGTCATCAGTATGCTTCAACCTCCAAACCAGCTCACAGATATAGAGCAATACCTTTCCTTCCTTGCCCACAGTGTGATTTAATGATCATAATCAGGATGATTGTCTCTTGAACACATGCTGTGATATTTGCGGAAACACAGCTCATGAGACTTCCTAACATGACAGTGTTATAAATGCAAGGAGAAGTTCCAAACAAACCCATGTCACTGAGTCATCCTCAGTATCCAAGTGCAAAACCTATGGTAGCACATTGCATTCAACCACTAACCATGAGTCAATTGCCCAGTTCAAACAGACCTTTAAGCCCAAGCCCACTAGTATGTGGGTCATCAAGAGAAACTAATCCAGTTTACTATTTGTGCAGAGAGCCTATTTGGCATCTAGATAGTGGATACTCAAGAAGCATGACTGGTGTTAAGGAGTATTTGCACAAGTATGTAAAGGAACCAGGACCCAAGGTAGTTTTTGGTGATAACTCATCATGTCCCACTGAAGGTTATGGTTCAGTATATTGCAATGGAATAGTTTTCTCTAGAATAGCTTATGTCAATGGTCTCAAATACAATCTCATCAGTGTCAGTCAACTATGTGATGCTAAGTACATTATGCAATTCAATGACCAGCAAGGCACCATTTTCCATGCCAAAAAAGAAGTTGTTTTGATTGCTCCTAGAAGAGATGATGTTTATGTCTTAGACATGTCAACACTCTCTCAAGATGGAACTTGTCTCTTTGCCAAAGCCACTGAAACTGTCAACTGGCAAAGCAAAATAAAGTCCTTGGCTTACCATCACTAGTTTTTGCAAAAGACAAACCATGCTCTGCCTGTGAAAAAGGAAAACACCATAGAGCATCATTCAAAACCAAACAAAATTTATCCATCAAAATTGCCCACCTCCTGATATGGATCTCTTTGGACCTCTGGCCCTAGATCAATCCAAAGATGAGAAGTACACTTGTCATTGTTGATGAGTTCTCGAGATACACTTGGGTATACTTTCTTTCCAAAAAGAGTCAGGCAGCTGATACAATAATGTCATTCATCGTGAACAATGAAAACCGAATGACACATCGTCAAACAAATCGTAATCGCATAATGGTACTGAGTTCATAAATAAAGAGCTTGAGATCTTCTATGATGAAAAGGGAATCTCCCAAAACTTTTCATCTCCTTACACCCCTGAACAAAATGGGGTAGCTGAAAGGAAAAAAAAAAACTCTCATTGAGGCTGCTAGAACTATGTTAAATGGCTCAGCCCTCTCTAAACATTTCTGCACTGAAGCAGTCAAAACAGCCTGTTACACTCAAAACAGGTCAATCATTGTCAAAAGACATAACAAAACCCCATATGAGATATTCAAAGGTAGACTTCCTGATATCAGCTATTTTCATGTGTTTGGATGTCCTGTGTTTATTCATAACCACATGGATCATCTAGGCAAATTTGATGCTAAAGCTGATGATGGATACTTTTTAGGTCACTCACTGATCTCCAAAGCCTTCAGGGTATTTAAAACTAGGAGACAACAAGTTGAGGAAACCTTTCATGTCACCTTTGATGAGAGTTCTGAAAGCATCAAGTTCAGCAACACCTCAGTGGAGGAAATAGGAATTGATAACTCATCAAGATATCCTCCTGATGAGTATAACACTGAAATCAATTCCTTATACCAAGCTGATGCTTCACATCTCATATTATGTCTTACCTACAACCTACTCCAACCAACCATCAGTGAATTCATTGATAATCAATCAGCCCCCTCGCTGATAGGTAACACTGAACAAAATGTTCGAACCTGTGATTCAAAACCCCAACCTGAACAAGACATCTCTATAGATGATCTTAATGATTCTGGCTCCAGCACCTGAATCACTCCCGAAGCCTGTGACCTTCAAGCTCATCCTAGACCACAAAGTAAGTGGACAAAATCTCAGGACATTGAACTTGTAAACATCATTGGTGAACCCACTGAGGGCATGCTTACAAGAAGCATGGCTGCTAATCTAACTGCAGCTTCAAAGAAATGAATGTCTATATGCTGATTCCCTATCAGAAATAGAACCCAAAAGTGTCACTGAGGATCTAAAACACCCAAGCTGGGTTCAGGCCATGCGAGAAGAACTTCAACATTTTGATAAAAACAAGGTCATGACCTTGATCAAATGTCCTCAAGATGTCATTGTCATAGGAATGAAGTGGGTTTTCAGAAACAAAACTGATGAAAACGACATTGTCATTAAAAACAAAGCCAGAATTGTAGCCAAAGGTTACAGTCAACAAGAAGGCATTGACTATGATGAGACATTTGCCCCTGTTGCAAGAATGGTGTAGGATCATAACTATTGTGTTGTTTGATTATTCGGGTGGCCTTGGATGATGGAAATACATGTTAGCCATTTAGAGAGAGAAAGATAAGAGATGGGTGTTCTTTGTAGAGAGTTGTTTAACAAATTATGAAAGGTTAGATTATGAGAAGCACCACCCCTTCCATGGATGGAAGGGGTATTTATAGTTACAATGAATACGTCCTCCTGTCGGACTGTGGATCAGGCATACAGTGGGTAAAGACCCGTCCTTCCTCCACGGTTTTACTCTAAACTAATCTACGCTACTAATTAACTAATTAACTACTAAACAACGTAAATAACTACAAGTCTACGAGCTAACATATGCTAGACTAGAATTGGGGTGACCGACACTTTCTTATGGAATTTCCAATTCCTAACAAATGGAAGCCATCAGGATCTTCCTTGCATATGCTACCTACATGAACTTCAAAGTTTACCAAATGGATGTAAAAAGTGCATTCCTAAATGGTGAACTCAAGGAAGATGTGTATGTTCAGCAACCACCTGGCTTTGAGAGTAGTGAATTCCCTGACTATGTCTGCAAGCTTGACAAAGCCCTTTACGGTCTTAAACAAGCTCCTGCATGGTATGAACCTGCCTCGGCCTTCCGATTCAAAACAAGTTTGTCGAGGAAAGATAGACAAACATTATTTATCTACAGGACAAAACAAGATGTGATACTAGTCCGTATATGTTGATGACATCATCTTTGGCTCAACAAACTACACTCTTTGCAAACAGTTTGAAAACCTGATGACAAAGAAGTTTGAAATGAGTATGATGGGTGAACACACATACTTCCTTGGACTACAAATCAAGCAAACTGATAAAGGAATCTCACAAGAGAAGTACACCAGAAATCTTTTGAAGAAATATGAGATATATGACTGTGCCTCAGTGAAGACATCAATGGTCCCTCCCAAATACCTTGGACCGATCTCCGCAACCGTTAATCAAACCCATTTCAGAGGGATTGTTGGCTCACCGATGTATCTCATCAAGCCCGCACTTCTCAGCGCCTAATAGTAGAAGATATCAGTCCAATCCCAAGGAATCCCATCTCACTGCAGCCAAAAGAATACTAAGATACCTGAAGGGAACTCCTAGCCTTGGACTCTACTATCCAAAGTTCTTAGGGTTTGACCTCAAAGGATACTCTGATTCTGATTATGCTGGCTGCAACATGGACAGAAAAAGTACCTCAGGGTCCTGTCAAATCCTTGGAGGAAAATTGGTTTGTTGGAGTGCTAAAAAGCAATCAAGGCTATGTCTTCGAAAGTGAATATGTTGCTGCAGCAGGATGTTGTGCCAATGTATTATGGATGAAAAGTCAACTCAGTGACTATGACATCCACTACAAAATGGTACCCATCTTCTGTGACAACACCAGTGCCATTGCAATCTCCAACAACCCTATCATTTACCAAAGAACCAAACACATTGATATCAGATATCATTTCATCAGGGACCACATAATGAAAGGAGACATAGAGCTTCATTTCATCCCTACTGAATATCAACTTGTTGATATCTTCACCAAACCCTTAGATGAACCTACCTTCAGGAGACTGAAAGCTGAATAGGGAATGTTAGACATTGAAAGTCAACAACCTGAAAACCCCTCCAATCCTTAGTAAGTCTTCTCTGAAATGGTTCATTCTCCTTGAAAAAAACCTCAAAAACTACCCTCTCACTGAATGAGTAAGACTCATTCATGGACCCTGACTCTAGATATTGAGCATTGAATGAGAAACTAAATGCACCAAGTATTAGTTACTTAAATGTCCTATGTCGGTATTCACACCAATTTAATATAGGAATATATGTCTCTCTATCTTACTGTCAAGGGTCCCTCAACCTCTTACCATATCCCACTTAGCATTAAATGCCTCCTTTCACATAAAATATCCTATGGATATTTTATTACTGCAGAATGCACTTTTACTGTGCAATGCAAATCGCTCCTTGAAACCGGATTTTATCAAGGGTAGTGGAGTGGTGGCATTAAATGTGGAAATTCAAAACGTTTTCAAAATGTGACTTTACAAATCCACATTTATGCAAAACTACCCCTTCTCATCACTCTATAAAAACCCCTCACAAAAACATTAAAACACACACAAAGAATTTCTGCAATTAAACGCTGTCAAAATTCTCTTTCAAACCTAGAAATCTTTGTGTTCTTTTAATCTCAAAACCAAGTTTTCACTCAAATCTCCTCTGTAAACCTTTACAAAATATTTTGTTTTCACTACAAACTCTTTGATTGTTCTTGCCAAAATTATCTTCTTCAAAACCCTAAAACTTTTTAATGGAAATGGCAAGAACTCAAGCTCTTCAGTTTGCACCACAGTGGGTAGGGGATCTAACAAATGTTGAATTTAAAAAAAATAATGTTATAGGCAATTTTGAATACCCTTCAAATGTCCCAGCCTATAAGGACATAATGAAATTTTTATTCAACTGCCCATTGAAAAAGGCCTTTATTCAGTTCCCTTCAATTCTGTATCTAAATCTCCTCAGGGAGTTTTGGGCAACAAATGCCTATGACCCGACACTGACATACTAATGAGACTGACCTAAGACCACTCAGGGAGTATCTCATTAAGTTTAGTCTTTTCAATGGGGATCAGTCAGTCGCCCTGAACTATAAAACATTTTGTACTGCAACAGGGTTAGACTACAACTCAGGAGTCTATGTCGCCCATCCTGAACCTTCAACAGTTAAGGATGGGTTAAAATAAATTGTTTTTGATCCTAAATTTTTGGATAGGACCCCAGTCACCAAGAACTCTTTTCCTACGGCTTGGATGATCCTGTTCACTTTTGTGATTCAGGTTCTCGGCGGGAACCACTCATCCACTGAACAAGTTAATTCTATTCAGTTGATGATGGCTTACTGCTTGATGAATGAGGTTACTGTCGATTATGGGAGATCATTTACAGTGATCTCTCAGAACTGCTATGAGTAAAACTACGTCGAAATACGTTTCGTATACTAGGTTTATCTCATGTGCTCTCCAAGTGTTACTGGGTTGAAATTATCCTCAGGAGTACAAATACACAGCTTTACCTGGTAACCGAAGTCAATCAAATTTTCAAAAGGACCCATCCCAAGTCACTACCATTGAATTGACGGCTCACATGGTTGTTGTAAACAACCAAAGTGATTCAGTGTCTCCAAACCCTGCTCCTAAAAAGAGAAAGGGGAAGTCTCAAACTGGGACTAAGACCAAACCTAAGTCTCAGGGCCCTGAGACTTCTAGAGCACAGCCAAAAAGGCAAAGAAAGCCCCAGACTGATCTCGCCACCCCACGGTGACAAAAACATCCACCCCAAGACAACGAAGGACACTGATACATCACAGTCAGTGCCCTTGGTCCCAACTACTACTCCCCAAGTTTCAGAGGGAAATGTACAACCCGCTGGTAGGGGAGCGCCTTCCACTTTGCCCAAGGAGGACATTCGCCAATCCAAGATTTTGTCTAAGGGCCAACTGAATGATCCCAAAGACTCAAGGGGAAACATACAACCCACTGATAGGGATGACACTGCCACACTCTCTAAGGATGGTACTGGGAAACACCCACCAGTGCTTGAAGAGGCACTGAGGGACAAAGACTCGAAGGGAATGAAACACCCCGCTGATACGGAACTCATTACCAATCCTGATCGCAGAGAAGGTACTGGGAAACACCCATCAATGTCTGAGGGGTCAAAGGGGGACAAAGACTCAGAGGGACAAATACCACCCGCTAATATGGAACCCATAACCACCACTGGTTTACTGAAAATTGCTGAAGTTAATGAACTACTATTCTCTGAGGAAGAACTAGTAAATCAAGACTAAATTCTATCAGCCAGGAGAAGATGGACTGACATTCAGATCAACAAGAACCTCACTGATCCACAAGAGCCTAAAGAGTCACCATTCTAGCCCAAGATAATGACTCACTCTCTTCCTCCTCCAACACTGATGAATTCAAAAGATTTGACAATATTCTTCCACTGATAGAGAGGCAACTTGTTATTTGGATCACTAAAGCTTCAAGAAGCTATACCGTTACCAAACATTATGGGAACAACACATCAAGTCGCTGCCAACTATGCAGATCCGGCCGAGGTACATGGTTTTGATGAAAATGTTCACACGAACACGGGATCTCATGTACCAACAACTTCATACACTAGAAGCAAACCGATAAAATTTCGCAAGTATCTCGTAGTGTGGTTTATCAATTGATGATGTCAAGGAAGTCAGTTCAGGAGGACCCAAGACTCAATTCCAAAGTGCCGAAGCCAAGTTTATATGAAGAACTCCTTCCGTCCACCGAACCGGGTTGATATGCTCCAGCTGCTAATGTTCGTGGTCTACAGAGTTCGCTTCAGTCTCTTCAATCCACACCGGGTTCTCGGATGCTCAGTGACTAATTTGGCTAAGGCATCATCTTCCATGGCTTGGAATCTTGGGCCTAGGATGACAGCTTTGGAATTATCTCAGGCTAATATGGAAGAAAAAGTCACCAGTCTTCAACAGGATACTACAAACATAAAGGTTATGGTCACAGAGATTTACCAAGCCTTCAAAGGTCAAGCAACTCCAACCCCTCCAGTATCCGAAGTAACTCTTGACCTCACTGACGTTACGGCGACAGTTGAGGGGGAGAGTAATGCTGAAGACCCTCCTTCTCACACTGAGGGGGAGCCAACACCACCAGTATCTACAGCACCTATATCATCATCACCACCAGTTCCAGTAATACCCATCTCATTAGTCCCACCACCACCAACAACAACAACAACAACACTAACAGTTATCACACCAATCATGACAATAACACCACCTTTGGTAGCATCATCTTCCTCAGGCCAAGACAAATGAAAGTCTATAATGCAAACACCTGAGCCTGAGAAGATTCCCTACAAGATCGGCAGCACTGAATACCTGCTCACACCACAACAGCTAAGTAAATATCTTGCTAAAGAAGAAAGGAGATTGAAACTAGCTGAGGAAGAGAGAAAGAACAGAGAAGCATTGGGAAAGGTAGTCGCTGAAGAAGCTGAGAACATGGGAATAGATCCAAAGAAGCTCCAAAAAGGTCAGGCAGGAAAAAAGTTCAAGGATGCTCAGGTTGCCAAGATGGCTGAAATGAGAAAATAGTTGGAAGAAAAGAACAAGAAAGTTGCGTTCTCGTGCAAAGTAGAATTGAGCATTACAACCGACAATGACAAGTCAAGGCTACCAAAAGATCACCATGTCAAAATCATCCTCAATTCCAAACCACTAGCGATGAATGTCTACAGGGGGGATGATAAGAGACATTTCGAGGTTCATGATCCTTTAACATTCACTGATTTTGGAATCACTGAACTCGATGAACTTGGTCTAATTATCGAGAAGAAAAAGAATGCTGTAGTTAAGGAGCTGATGAAAATGCTCAGTAAGAGGTATGAAAGACTGAGGCAAGCACCAGTGCAACTGGGGATTCAGCCAACCTTAACTGCACCTCAAGGATATCAACCACAATCATCCACTGGCAAAAGGAAGAGAGTTGAGTTCCAGCCTGAGATCAAAGTGCCTGGACTGTAGTGTAATAGGGAGCTGCCTGAAGGTGTGAAGTTCGTGAACTGTCTGGTGATTGAAAAGCCTGAAAGAGGACTTTTCTTCATTTATGTCTATGGAAACCCAGTGTTCCAAAATGGAGTGATATTGATCTTGCAGGGGTAGGAACTATGGCAAGTTATATACCAATGGCCTCTCAAATCAACACCCCTGAAAATATCAGGTTCTGCAAAGACTTGAATGAGAAAATAAAAGAGCATCCTGACACGGAAACACTCCTCACAAAGAAAGTCAAGCTTGAAGCAGTGGGAATCCATCTGGACTGACATCATTTATCTTTAACTTATGTACTAGAAATAGGAACCATGTAACTGATCAATAAACGATGTATGTTTTGTTAAAAATATTCAGTGTTCCTTATTATGTTCATTAGTACATTCAATGTAAGAAGAAGCCATTTGCTCACTTACACTGATCAAACACTTAGGCTATTTGTATATCCAAAATAGAGATGTTGGGTTCAAGAAATACCCAAACCCCTTAAGTCTAGGATTTGAATAGAAAATACCCTAAGTGTTTAGACCATTAAACGATAATGTGTCACCGAAAGCATAGTCACTCAAAGCTATCTTCGTGACACTCAAGATGAGGCAATAAAGAAGTCTCTCCATCGAAGCGAACTTAAAGAGTGAAAAACTGAGTCAAGAAGAGATGGTGGATCTGAGTGATGACAATAACTCACCAACCCTAAGACTCTTTACCATCTACTAACAGAAGACAAACTAAGAAGAAGATCAAGGCAATGAAGATCAAGAATGAGCGGGAGAAGGTGGGACAAGTTTGAATCGATATGAAGAAGTCCTTATCAACATAAGTCAACTTTCCCTAATAGCTATCCGTGCTCGGTATCACCGAAGTTATGGAAACTTGTCTCTTACTTAGAATAACCTTTGTAGACAAAATACATCAATATTTTGTCTTCTGCAAGTTGTCAGTTTGTCACTTAGGATACGGTTAAAACTTATACATGTATAAATAGCATAAGAGATGGAGTGAAAGATTAAGCTTGTGAATTGTAAAAACACACACACACAAGCCATCTTTTCACTCCTCCAAATACAACATGCCCCTATAGCTCAAGAGAGTTCCTAGTAGTTGTGCTCGACTTAGCCTGATCTTAAGAGAGTCACCCTTTTTTCATTTCAATCCCAAGTACTATTTCGCAAGTACTTGGGTAATGTATTTTTGTTTGATTTATATCTAATGAAGAATATTATGTTGAAAATTAATTAGTGTGTTTTACTTACATCTTTTCAATCATAGATTCACTATTAACTTCTTTTATTAAATACTTAACTGTTTTACGATAGTGAATTGGGAACAATAGTATCCTTCCCCAATTGAGTGTCAAAGGCCTTCTCCTTGCCTTTCTTTATCCTTTTCACCAAATGTTCCAACCGACTTGACTTCATGTTCTTCTATCTCTGCCTTTAAGTTCTCTGCAACTATTTATGTCATGGCCATAGTTTTCGTGGAAGTGAGAGTACTTGCTTGTATCCCCGCTTTACTTTTCTTGCGCGAGGGGATGGTTGAACACCTTCGCAGCCCTTTCTGTTGCAAGTATCTCCCTTGGAGATTTGGATAGACTTCCTAGGAGTCCATGGTTGGTACCTTTGTTGTATGGAGTGAACTTGTCTCTGCCTTTGTGCCTAATTTTTAACCCTTCCCACGAAGGGTGCTTCAGAACTTGCTGTCGTGACTCTCCTTATTTTCAATCCGTGTGTATGTTTTTCCATTAGACTCTTGTATGTTGTCGGAAGGTCAGTAGATAGGAATTCTACCAAACTTCGGGTTTGTAGACCGTGCAAAAGCCGAGATGCGCTGATCTTCGTGCAAACCCAAAATCAAGAAAGTGTCATCCGTATACCTCATCAATAAAGCCTTTTTGCTCTCATTTTCCCTTTGCTTAATATTGTGTAACACAAATGATTTATTGTAAACTTCTTCTACGACTAAAGTGCGATCTAATTTAGCCTTAAGATCATCTAGATTCCCAATATCTTGCCAGGCTTCTGCCCATTCCACCATATACGAGCCGAATCCGTAGGGTGTATGTAAACATGTGGCGTGCCACACGCATAACCCACTTCACGCATCCTAATGGCCCCTTCTAACAAGTGTAAGAAATTTTATGGATCACCCTTTCCATCATAAGTACCTATATGTGCAGGCATCTTCAACCCATCGGGTAATGGGTAGTCTTCTATCCATCTTACGAAGGGTGTTGTGGAACCCATAGGCTCCTGCGTACGAAATTGTAAGGTGGCAAGTAGGTTGGGGCAGATTATATGGTTTGTGGTTCGGAGGTACTCCAATGTGAGTTTGGTTGGTGTAAGGAGGATAGGTCGTAGGAATAAAGGAAAGATGACTTCCCATATGGAATGATGGGTATACCATAGGTTTCTGAGGGCACCTACAAGGTTGAGGAAAGCTAGGTGACTCGTTGTCAAATTATATTTCTTAAGTAACACAAACGGTTAGGTTTGTGTCCCCGGATCGCTCCAAACTAAGGATGAATGGAGATTGTGGAAAACTAGAAGGGGGTTGAATAGTTTTACCAATTATAACTTTGTTTTAAAATATTTAGATCGACTTATGTCAATCTATTTAGATGTGTATGTTGGACGATCATAGATAGATATATATAAGTGTAATGAAAGATAAAGAGTAAGAAGCACATAACCACGACACGAGTATTTATAGTGGTTCAGCTACAAGGACACCTTACTTGCCCTACTCACTCCCCGATTCACCTACTCGAGAGTTCGTAAACACGACAACAACTCCTTATGGCGGAGAAGCCTTCACAACATTGCCTACTCTTTTTCCGCATTAGGCTAACCATCGGTTCTTTCACCAAGGAGAACCACACCTACCACAACTTCGCCTACCTTTTATCCAATACTAAAATAAGTACCGAGTTCCATTACAATGGATGAACTACTACCCAACACTACACAACACCTAATCCCATAAGAGACCCACACCTTATTACAACACCATCAAGGATATCAACATCCTTGGAAACAAACTATCACTATTTGTATAACGATGCACCTCATCGATTATAAGACCTTGGCATCCTTCACTTATGCCACTTGATTTGACTTCTAGGCATCTTTCACTAATTCCCTTGACACGAACGCTTGGCACCTTTCACTAATGCCTTCGTCTTTACCGCTTTAGCATTCTTCACTAATGCTTTTGATACGGACGTTAAGCATCTTTCACTAATGCTTTCGTCTTGACTCTTTTGGCATCCTTCACTAATGCCTTCAACACAACACTTCTATGGAGGAAGAGAGAACTATCAACAAGAGAACCTCAGTAGTCTTGATGATGACGAAGCATGGCAACTCATGGTCTTGAGCTTGCTCGACTTAAAGAAGTGGTGATCTCGCCAACAGAACCTAGAGAATCACATAAAAACAAAAGACAAACTACATAGAAAGATCCCTTAGGATCAGGGTTAGAAGGTTACAATACTTGGGGAAAGTATGTGTGGGAGTGGCAACCCAAAAGGAAGAAATGGCTCACTATTTATTGAAGAAAAACATCTTTCGTTCCACGGATCCCACTGATCCCTCCCTTAAGGGATCCGCTCTAGTGTAACCTCGTGGATCCGTGGATGCCTCTTGCCCATGGGTTTTTGGTTATTGGTCATGGGTCATGGGTTATGGGTTGGTCCATGGGTATTTCTTAGATACAATGTATCTAATAGATGCAATGCATCTAGTCAAATGGATATGGGTCAATACCATGAGTTATGGATATGCTCTATGGGTTGTAGTTTTACCCATCATACATGTTATGTATATATTTGCCCAATATGTAAACACTAGTTGTTGTATATATGTATTATTAAATCATAAAATCACTTATACTTGTTTTAGTGTTTTATGTGAAAACGTAAGTGTGTTAGAAAACTATTGGCTCAAACCATCTACGTATTTTATTTGTTTCGTTAAAATGATATTACGTTTGTTATCGACAAAACATTAGAAAATCGTAAAATATAAATAAACGTTTTTACGGCTTATTTGTATTAACAATCTCCCTTTTTGTTGATGACAAAACATAAAATTATTTTAAGGAAAAATTAAAATTCATAAAAGTTCAATTGAGTTTTTACTCTCTTCTACCCCTTTTTGTCAAAACAAAAGAGCATCGAAAAGAAACTAACACAATGTTTTAAGAAAAACATGTAAAAGAGAAAAATATCTAGAAAGCAAGTGACGGGAAAGGTTCTTGTCTTAACTCCCCATTGACGAGTCCATCCCTTTGTGAGGGCGTCAAGTAAATAAAAACTACTAAGCTAATGCATTGTAACCATGTTTGCAAATGGTTTCGTCTTAGTGACGATAATGCTCCCCTTTGATGATTGCAACTTTGCAATGGGATGTAAACTAAATGTAATCCATATGAGGATTATATTGCATTATAATGTATGGTTTGACACAAAGCTCCCTAGCTTAGTGTCAAAGTCTTTATGTGTATTTTGAAAATCTACAAAACAAAGGTTAGAAAACAAGTATATAGTGCATAATTTCATGCAAATAAGACTTAAGTTAGTAGCAAATTTGTCTTCTCACAGACGGATCCCATGGTTCCCCTCCTTGAGGATCCGCCTAGAAAATTCCAAGGATCCATCTGTCTGATGACAGAATTGAAGCCATGGTGATATAACAAATAATGTTAATATCAAAGTGAGATATGTATTCAAACAACAAACATATACTCAAATCAATATGGCATATAAACTATCATTCAATAAAACCAAGAGATAATCAACAAATCTCTAAAACTAAGAGAATGACTTAGCCATGTAATACATATTTTACTAATACTAATAACTTACTAAAACGTAAAAAGCAACAATGTGCTTGAGTCTAAGGATGAGTAGACTTGTTGATTTGGTTTAATCTTTCAAGAAGATGACTAAACATGAAAAGCAACTCATTTCATACTTCTTGAACAAGTCCTTGGGTGATAAGCCAATTTGAGCAATTATTGTCTTGATTGGGAACCGGAGGAGATTGGATGTTTTGAGGAGCCTCAAATGATGATGGGGTTATATTGAGTAATGTAGAATTAGGTTCTACTACGAATGATGGTGGTTGTAATGGATTTTCTTCCAATTGATCAAGTCCTTGGTGGTCCCTTGTTTCCAATGATGGACTAGTTGGTGATGTAGGTGGTTCGCTATTTAACGAGAAAATTGGTGAATGGGAAGTTCTCGGTGAATGCTCTAATGAATAGAGATTTGGGTGAGAAAGAGGCTCGGTGAATGAGTGTAGTCCGTGCTCTAGGAATGAAGGCTTAGACGGCTTGCTAGAACTAGCTATGTTTGGTTTAGATCTAGATGAACCTATTTCTAGCCCAAATGGTTGATAAGGTTTTAAATATACCTTTTGAGGGGTCGTTTAAGCCCTTATTTGATCACTTTTGTATCCGTTATTACTTAATATCGCTCCTTTTCACTTTTTAGGTATCTTGAAGGCAAAATGCTGGAATGACACTTATTCGGACGAAAAGGCGCCAATATAAGAAAATGGCCAAAGTCAAGAATCGAGACACCTGCAGCCGGAACTGAAGGGACGCACAGGTGTGTTATGCACCGCCGACCACATTTTGTGACGCTCAATAGCCAAATTGATCAATTACAAGTGACGTGTCGACTTTAAAAGAGTAGGTAGTCGAATCCCGCATCGCCTAGATTTGATCCGCACGACATCATAAGTCTAAGAGGACGGCGCCACAAGCATAAGGTGACGCCGCCGCAAGACTAACGGGCCAAGACTAAACTCTAATGACGGCAATTCGACGGTGTCACAAATCATAAGGTGACGCCGTCGCATATGTAATCTTATATATAGAATCTGAATTTTTTAGTTTTCAGTGTGTAGTCATTTGGAGTAAAACATAAACCAACCAAGGCTGTCTTGTATTATTTTAGGTTCCATACCCTATCTTACACCAAGATAAGTGTTTTACTTCAATAATTCAATTATGTCTTCAATTACTTGTGTGTATGCTTGCATGTTCTCCATGTCCGGCTAATTTACTTGTGTGTTTGCTTAGGAATATGAAACTTAATTATTGAATATTGATTGGTTGTCTCTTATCTTAATAGTTAATGATCTAGTATTACATAGGTCATCCGTTGTGTAGTTAATGCTTGATTAATCTTTGTGAACCTTAGCTTATAGTACCTAGAGTCATTGTAGG